>JAUESE010000048.1:15445213-15456811 GCA_032274725.1 Malacoctenus triangulatus | reverse complement strand
GAGGAGCATCACAATAAAACCCAATTTCTTCCCTTTTCCGTCCTCTGGCTCCGCAGACACATGAGGTACATTACTCAGCTCTTTAGGCATGATTAATGAGTATGCCCTCTGTGGTGGGGGCGGCGATGGTGGGGGGAGCGATCAAACTGTTATTTGTATTTTGGCGTAATCTCCTTATGTATGCCGCAAGCATTTCCACTACAGATTAGAAACATATTGGCTGCCAAGGTTATTAATTATGGGGGGCCTGAGGTTTGCCAAAAAAAGATGTGCTTCTTGGCTAAAAATAGAGCCAAAGAGCAGAATCGTGGTAAAGTTTCGCGTGGAACAGCAAGTGACAAAGCGAAAAGTTGTCGCAGGAGCCTGGTAGTCCGTGACTACCGGGGAGCCGCGCAGACAGACACGGCCAGCTGTGGCCTTGTCGCGTTTTTGCTGAGTTGACCCGAGCGGCTGCCTGGATCGTGTGTCTGCCTTCAGTCGAGGGAGCTGCGTCACGGCTGCTCGTGGAAAGCTGCTCGCTCTCCTGCTCCCACTAATGAGGCCACTGATTACACTTCCACTGGTGCTGAGGAGTAAGCTTTTTTTTTTTCCTGGTCCCACACACACACACACACACACACACACACACACACACACACACAAAGCTGGTTCTCCCTCCTTTTTCTCTCCTTTCTGCCATAACGACACTGCCTGAACTCAGGTTGTATCAATGCCAATGTCTGACAGGTGCAGTGGTTCCCAACCAGGGGTCCAGGACCCCCCATGAAGGAGTACAAGAGCAAGTTACACCATTCCAAAGAGTCCATATTGAGACACTCTCAATTCTAAACCGGCCTCAGAATTTGCCTTTTGCTTTCATTTTGACGGCCTCTGCTTTTATATGTGAAAGCATGTCAGCCAGTGTTTGGCTTCACTGTAATCTTTTGACAAACCAAAGCAGGAGGAGGGTCTGCAGCTGATCTTAGAGGAAATTTGGCTCCAGAAAAGGAAAGGTCGTGAGTCACAGTCCTTGTAAACTGAAGTCACTGGCAACGTTTTTACTGAGATTACGATTGACTGAGTGTTGTGACTCCACTCCATCACGTTCTAGATTTACATCTTTAGATCTGGACCCTGATTGTTGACAGTTCACATGTTTGCTGATTTGATCAGTAAACATGAACATCACATCAGTGATATAAACAGTGGTACAAAAGAGATATGAAGCTGAAGTGGGAACAAAGCCCAGGAGAGTGGGAGCATCAGCTCAAAGAAGGGCTGAAGGGGCTGAAAGGCTCATGGGTGATTGTAATCTTATCAACGGTGTTTTTTTATGATTTATTCTGAAAGACCACGCTCGACAGCAGAGAGAAAGCCAAACAACAGGAGGAGGGAGGTGTGATATTTCAGAGTACTCTGCTGAAATACTCCTCAACTCTTGTTGTTAGCGTGGAAATATGACAGAAATCGTCTTATCACGCGAATCAAAGAGCGGCAGAGAGAAACTGTTTCAGCTTCTTCTTTTTTTTCAGTGTCCACAGACTGTGGAGTGTTTGTGAATGTCCTCCACGGAACGTTATTGTCCTCCAAACTATTCCACTGTCCAACAAGAGCTCTCGAACCACTTCAGGCATCGACGGGAGATTGAAAACCTATCACATCTCAAAGCAGCTGAGTGTTGCTGCAGCCACAAAACCGTTCGGACTTCTGAAAGCAGCTGCTGAAAAGGTGTCCTTGCATCTGTCTCTCCAAGAATCTTCCAAAACATTACACATTTTTTTCCAAACAGTGACTCTGACTAAAGTTGGTGAATTCACGGCATTTCGCATATTTTCTGCCTATTGAAACGGGGAGTTTTTGAATAGCTCGCAAATTTATCAGCTCAGCCGAGCTTTTTTTTTTTAACAGCAGCTTCTTTGCACTGAGCAGCCTTTGCCACATGCTTTATTGTGAAGGTGACATGTAAGAACCACAGTGAAGCAGCAACATTGTAGCTAAACTGTCATTCTCTGGAAATATTTCACTGGAAAATAAAAAAGGAAGCAAAAAAAGTCTAAAAATAAAACGAGCAAACTTTGTCTTTTTCCCAAAATGTTGTCTTTTGACAGCCTTTCTGCGACAAGTTTTTTCAGTTTCCATCAAGTAATATTGAAATATTTCTAACTGCACCTGTTCTAAATGCATGTACACATTGGTTTTGATACTTTCCATACAATAATCAAGCTGGTTGTGCAACAAAAAGGGAACGTTGCTGCACCTAAAAAAAACATCTCTTCTGTCACATCTGTGGTTGCACATCGACTCAGTAGCTGCCAAAGCAGAGGTGTTAAAGTAGCCGTACAGTAAACACAGACGATAAAGGCAATAATTATCCAAGCACTTTGGAGAGTAAACATTGTCTCCTTGAATCGCGGCTGGCGTTCACACCTCTTGTCAATCATTCTGGTTTGTTGTTTTTCTTCTAACAGAGTAACGTTAGAGTTTGTTCCCTTCCTCATGACTTTTCTTTAGGAGCAGTGATGTACCTCCCACCTCCAGCAGACAGGGGCTCCACACAAAGTTATGAGACCATGTGGGTCACACTGACACCGAGGTCAACAGAGAGAGTTTCCACGACTGTCAAAACAACTCAACTGAATTTGGTCGGCGAGGCTGAGCGGAGCCGATGTGCGCTCGCTCTCCGTGTCTGAGCAGGAGCGCGTTTGATTTCGTGGAGTAAAATAAAGGACATGCTGTGAAATGAATATTTTCTTAGAGGACACGCACGTAGACGGAACAGTTCCTGTACAGTTCAATTGAGTCAACCTTCAACAGGTACTTCAACGCTTGAAGATTTGGTGTCATCAAAGAGAAATTATTTCAAATGTGTCTTTTTCTGTCTTCAGCTGAACGACTGTGCTTCTGACTGTCCAAAGTAATGCGTGATAAAAGAAGTGACCTGACAGCTTCTGCATAGGATCGATAGAGGCTGTAGGATAACATCAGAATCAAGCAGCTTGTTCGTTGTGAACAAACAAGATAATTATTTATTTTCCTGAAATGAGGTCAATGAATTCAATGACTTCAGCAGCAAAAACTGGAATTAACTTCTCGTTTGACATTTGCACCAGAAAACGACTTCTTTTTTCAACGAGACCCGGAGATCGCTTCGAATCAAGTGATCGTTAAAATCCGCTTCCTCTCATGTTGCAGATTCTCACAGGTGACAAACAAACGAGGCTGCGAACAAAGGCGCTTCAACACTTGTTATTTTTCAGCTGTTTGATGCAGAACGCTCTGCTTTGCCGGATGGAAGTGTGGAAGTGTTCCCCCGAATTTCTTGCGAGATCGAGAGAGAAAGTTTTAGAACAAAACAAGAGTCAGATTTTTATAACCGGAAACACTTAAAATTGTCATTTTTTTCCCACTAAAGAATAATGAAATCAAGGCAGCTGGCTGCAACTAATAAAATTACCCGATGCAAAGGCTCATTTCAGCAACGCAAAACAGAATCTCTCTATTCATGAGCTGTAGATGACTCCATTTCCCCGGCTCGTAATCACAGCGTTAATTCCTCCCTCCATCACCATCTCATTAATAATGCAAAGGAAACTTGATGATGATGATAGCATCAGATGCTCAGCTAATAACCGAGAGGAACAGAATCGACCGCGCAGCCATTAATATCAGTTTTAGTGCCTCTGCAACTACATCCAGAGTAACAAACTCCAACCATAAAGCCGGCAGAACTGCAGACGTGGAATATTTTCTGTTGCTGCAATCCATTTACGTGAAGAAGGAATCAATAGTGCAAATTTTACATTTTGATGATAAAAGTGGTGTCAGACATTTGAAAAAAATGATTTAGTGTCTCCTGAACATCCCATATGCTCCAATTAACTCGTGTTACTTGCAGCCTTTAAATTTATAAAAAGCTAAAGTTTGAAATACAAAAAAAACCTTTTGAATGTGCAACATTTTCTTTTTTTTCAGTATCTTTTTTTTGGACATTTCTCTTGAAGTCTTTGTGTGCGAAGTACAATTTATTTGCGCAGTTCCCTTTTTTAAAAAAAGACACAATCAAAAGGGAAAATTATCAAAAGCCATCTGAAGGAAATCGACAAGAAAAATGAAAAATTCAAACCCCAAGCACCCCAACATGCAAACAAACGCTTCAAACCGCACAGCTCGGGTGCACTTACACCGTGTTTACTCCTGAGGGACGGGACACTGACGAAACCCAACGTCCACCACTGGCAAAGAGAAAGTCCAAGGTGAAGCTAGAAACAAAGAACACACCCATGATGCAACTGCAACTCCCCCGCTGTCATGAATAGTCCATGTTGTTGTTGAATAAACACGCGTGTGTCAGTCGGAGGGATGAATGAGCCCAGTGCAGAGACTGGCTGTCTGGCCTCTTGGTGCACAGTGTGAACGTGCTGCTTCGTTTTCACCAAGTCCAAGACAGCGTCTGTGAAGTTTACACTTCGCTGCCACCTGATTGGATGTGAACTTTCTACCCGGGTGGTCCGTGAAGTCGCACACAGCACAAATAAAAAACTATAATCTCAGTATTTACAAGCATCCACAAAAATAATGAATAATAATGATAGAGTGAGCTGGAAGCCGCGTTGGCTGCCTTGAGCTTCTCTCCTGAAGTAAGAAAGCGAGACGTGTCCGTCGGTGACTGCTGCCGCTGATCTGTTGCCTGTTTTTTCAGAGCAGCGCGGGTCTGCTCCGGACTGATTGCTCGTTATCTCAGCGAGGACGTTTTTTTTTGTCTATCACTCGGAGGGTTGGACGAACCAAAGACATAAATGTGTTTGAGCAATCACGGCTTTTCTAATCCGCTTATTCATGGAGCCAAATGCTGAACGTGAGCCGTGCGGTGGTCTTTGCAGAATCATCTCACAAAGAGTAAGTCGCTGAAAAGTAATTGGAAATCTCTTCATCTGTTTGTCGACCCATCAGGTTTGTCCTTTCACCCTTCAGTCATGCCCCCCCCCCATGATGGGAGCTTTTAGGTTAACTTACCTAATTGTATATAAACAGTAAAAAGCTGATTACTCGCTGAATAATAACCGCAGAAGCAGTCGTTTTTCTCCTCGCGCTGCAGCTGTGTGGCGCTCACCTTTCCTCCAGCAGCTGATCAGGGCTCATTAAGGGATAAAACGCTGTGGGAGCATCTCACCGACAGAAAGCTGTTAGCATGCATGCGCGCATTGTTTGTGTCTTTTATGAATTCCAGCTAGGCAGAATACACTCAGGATTAGACTAATGAGCCCAGTGTTTGTGGGGGAGGCTCATCACCTTGGTGAGAAAACCAGAAGAAAGAAAAATGGAAGGAACAAAAAAAACAAATGAAAAAAAAAACCAACCTCCAAACAAGCATTTATTGATGCGAGACTGTTTCTGAGTCGCTGCCAGGAGTCATTGCTTCCTTTGTGAAGCTCGATGTGTGTGAGTGTAATTCATTCGTATGTTCCTAATCATCAGTTTGGCTATTGCTGCATCTCAGGTGTGTGTCCATTAACTAAATGAATAGGCATTACCTTGGCAATAAACATTGCTGCCATGATTCATTTCATTAATGTTTTCCTATTGAAAGTCTGTGTCTCCAGAACGCAGGAAAGAAATCCACCACTAAAATCACACTGAAAGTAACAACATGGTCATGACGAGGCAAATATATTAATATTAATAATATTAGAATGAATAATTTAGAGTGTGCAGCTCTCACTTGTGTAGGTGGAGACTCACAAATATTCTTTACATAAATAGATGCCATAATCATTAAAAGGTAATAAAGATTGGAGTTTTCATCCCGCAGAACGCGGTTTGTTTCCAACAAACATGCATTGACTCTCCAGCTGACTTTCCACTGTTGTAGGCGGTGGATTCGTCTGCAGCTCCTGCATCAGAGGTCACACCTCATCAGCACCTCCTTCTCCCACAATTACCGGTTTGTGAAACGCGACCTTTTGCCGTTTTTAATTCTTGTTTGTTTTGTTTGTTTCAAACACTTGAAATGTAACAGGTCATGAGATAAGTTTCCACGGAATTTAGTGCAGATGATCAACGCAACTTTAAAAATAAAAAAGTTTGTTTCTGCTGCTGAAATTTCAACATAAGTTATTTTCAGATTAAAGCAGCTTTTTCCCTCTTTGAGTGGTTTTAAAGTTCAACTGCAGAGGTGAAAAAAAGTTATAAATTTGCATTTATTATTGTTTCATTCGATGATTTTGAAAAACTGGTGACTCGCTGGTGGTGTGTTTGTTTTTCACTAGCTTGTTTACACAATCTCACAACTACTTGTCAGAGTATTTATTGTCTCTAAATTGATGAGAATGTGTGTGAGTGACTGTCCGTCTCTGCTGCAGGCGACCCCCGACTCCAAAAATTCCCTTTTCGGGCTTTTTCATGGCATCACGCTCCCGAACAGACACTCGCCTGTCTCCTTTACTTTTTTACAACTTCCAGCAAACATGTTGGAATGGATTCAGATCACGTGTTCATAAAAAGTTTCTGATAAACGAGTCAACTTTATGATTGGAGTCAGGTGAAAGGTCGAGTGGCTTCATGAGTGTCCTGTTTTTGTAGATACACTCATTAACTCGTTCCATTACGGTCTTCTAAACCTATATTGGATGACTCTAAAGCACTTCAGTGTCCACCGCTCTGCTGCTTTATGGACAACACTGATTGTGTTAAGCACTTGAGGTAAGTTTCGAGCTGAGAAAGGTTGCTTTCACAAAAATATTATTACCATCTCTTTGTTTTTAACGTTGTCGCTGGAGGCTCCAGTTTTCACATGGATTCCACCTCCCTCTGTGCGAGCGGTCATCATAGCGACGCTGCGTGACTGCAGCACGATGCACACAGTTGGCAAACAGGCGATGTGGCTTTCTCATTTTATGGGTTGCTGTTTTATGGAGTCGTCCAGTAAATTAAATGTTGCCGCGAAGGAAACTTTTTACTGGATCGTGCGGGATGTCCTGTGTCGCAGTGTTTTTTAAGTGACGACTTTCTCGTTGTCAGTTCTCGCAGTCCTGCAGTGCGCCGACAGCACCGAGGTTTAAACATTAACGGAGGGGATTTCAAAACAGCAACTTGGCCCTTTTTTTTAATATCTTTGTTGGATGTTAAACCCTAAACCAGCTGGCGAAGCTTGCAACTCATTGTATTGTGCGCTGGTAAAGTAACTGTGGACACATACACGCACAGCTCACAGCAATTAAACAGACGTAGTGGTGTAAAAATAACTCCCTCTGAAATGCAGAGCGGAACCACTCGAGTGAAGTCCAAGAACATCAACACATGTACCGAGGTGTCGTATTCCAGCAAGACTCATACGTGCTCAAACACAGAAGCGCAGAGAGACTGAAAGACCCTCTCGCGTGTCCTGCGTGCCAATCTGAAATCTGTCGCCTCCCGGGAGACTCCTCCAGTTTGACGAGTGTTGTCATTGGCATCTGGTGTTTTATATACGCACGCATCCATACACATAACCACACACACACACACACACACACTCTCAGTTACTGTCTCTCATTATTCTCTGTTCCAGCACATAATGGAAACACTCCAGCTCGAATATTTAGCACTGAAAGTGCGTTCAGAGGAAGGCGCAGCGTTCCGTCACATAGGGACGGTAGTATTGCCGATGTATTATTGATGTCTTCTTTTTGTTTTTCTTTGGCTTCTTGTTACATTGTGAGAACACAACAGTAATTGCTCCATTGGGATTTAGCTTGATGTCTTTTTTTTTTTTTTCTTTTTTCTTCTCCTTCCTGTACGCTCCAGGATTTTAACAGCCAGTCTCCTGTTTGGGAGTTGTTTTTCGGTTGGTGCGAAAATTGCCAGTTTGCCCTTGTTCACAACAAACTTGTCATCTCGAGTTTGACGGCTAACTGTTCGCCTGAGTGCCGAATTCAAATTTTCCTCCCGCCGTCCCTGCCCGTGCATACATTTGGCTCCGCGCTAAGATTATGCCGCACCTTTTATCTTTCACTTTCCCTTTCAACCCGCCGGATCCTGAGCAGAAAAAGGGACTTTTGCCACGGAGGGAATGGACGTGATGAGAAAGTGAAAGGGCGGCGCGCACCTCGCGCTCAGACATCTCCTCCAAGTCATTACTCTCACCAGACTTCTCTTAACAAGATCGTCTTCTCCTTATTGATTGGGTCCATTGTTTACCACGCTGTGCCGGGTGATAACCATGCCGATCACTCCCAACAACTGATCTGAGAGGATTATGGGAACATATCGGCCCAGCGCATCAATAAACGGTGGGATGATGAAGGCGTCCGGGAGCCCGCTCGCAAATGCGAAACCTGAGATGCAGGAATGACTCGTCGGCGTCGGCGCGCCTCACGGAGGGGGATTCCTGCCGATGCTTTAATGATGCTTGCGAGGCTGCTGCTTGGCGCTCACATAATGACCCTAACAGATATCATAATTTCGATGGCGCTGTGAAGCGAGCGAGTGTGAATCTCGAACTTTTCCTCATCAAAGGATGCCCCTGAAATCCCACCATGTCTCTCTGAAGGCACTGCCCTACATTTCTTGGTCTCCAAAGTGCTTCTTTCTCTGACAGCCACTCCTTTTTCTTGCTCCTCTTTTTCATCTATCAGATTGCCTTTCATTTTCTTCCCCTCCTTATGGCCCGCCTCTGTCTGTCACGGCTCCTTCTTTCACCCTCTCCCTTTTTCGTCTTTCTCCCATCTTTCTGACTCTCTCTCCGCTCCCTAATGTCCCTCTGTCATTTCCTCCCGGCTTTTTCCTCCTCTATCTTCTCCCCTTGCCACCTCCTGGTGCAATTTTAGTGCAAAAAAAAAAAGGGGGGGGGCAGGGGGAGAGATTCTGTGACCTGGCAAATTGCACCTCATCTTTTGTATTCATGCCAAGGCAATCATTCCTACAGGAAAGTGTCTGTGTGGTCCTCGCAGCGGTATCTCTCCCCTCCACTATCTGGGTGGAGGGTATAGGGACAAGCGAGGGCTGCATCATTGTGCAGTCTGCACCAGCAGCTTGCGGGCTGATATGGAGCCAATTAAGGCAAAAGAGTGTGTGTTGTAACAAGGTGCAACCCGACTGCCTCCACACTCCAGCTGGCTGGCTGGGTCCAGTCCTTCCAGCAACTCATACTAATAAAAGCTCAAGGCGGTCAGGGGGCATTTGTTCTCCTTACGGGTCACCCACACCGGGCGGGGTGAGAAAGAAAAAGGAGGAGGAGGTCTGCGTTTTATCTGGGAAACAAGAAAGCGAAGGGAAACGAGTTGCCGCATTGTTTCTGTTCACCTTTTTTTTGTGCGGAGCTGAGGTTTAATGACACGGAGTCCTGCCTGCAGGCCAGAGTCGGGCTGCATGCGAGCTGCAGAGGAGTTCGGTGCTCGCGATACAAGGGCATGTTTGATTGGGGGAGGCTGAGCAGGGAGCCAGTGCCGTGCAGTGTGGGCGGACGTAATAATAGCAACACCTGTAACACACAACTCGGTCCGGAGCTGCAGCGTTGTAGTCCAGCTTTTCTGAGACTCGCGTCACACAAAACTGTCGACAACATGAGCCGTCTGTGGCCTCCGTGAATCCATTACTACGCACACACTCGCATACAGTAAAGTAATCCTGTATATTCTGTGATCACACTGCAAACAGAGACTGTGACTGAGTAGATTTTTCTCATTTGAAGTCAAAATATTTCATCAGTCTTAAAATAAAACACGATGATGGTCTCGAGAGAGTTTTCCATTTCGTTTCAAGGTCTATTTGTCTTTTTCAAGCATTTTTTTTAACCTGGAATAAGCAAAATAAAAGTGACATTTTGTAGATAGTTTGTAGGAATAAAAAGCAACAGTTTGTTTAAAAAAAAATCGTACAAATAGAAATGATGAAAACAAATACAAAACGATCGCTTTACAATTGAGGGATTTTGGCTTGAAGACTTGAAGACCACTCCAGAACCAAAAGAGCAAAGTCATTGAGTCGGGCTGATTTTGTCTTTTTCTAATTTCTGATGAAATATCTCAGCTTGAAATCAGCAAAATCTGATTGGCAACATTTAGATTTTTGCAGCACTGGCTGTGGCTAAATGAGTGATTAAAGGAAAATCATCGTCAGCTCTCTTATTCTGAGTTTCTGGTCTGGTGATATGAATTGCACTCCTTCAACAAGTCCGCACTGAAGCTGAAATAATCTCTGCATGAAAGAGAAAAGTACAAATCAGGCTCTCATTCCAGTCCCAAGGACTCCAGGAAGAAGTGCGCCGGGTTCGGCAACAATAAAGTTCCACCTGGCTGCGAGCACTTGTCCCCGTTCGATTACTTTTACAGAATGAACAGATCACTTCTACTCCGTTGCTCTTGATCACTGTCGGAGCAAAAGTTAACTGCACAGAGGTGAGGAATCTTTACTCAGACTCTCATAAACCACGCGGCTGCATTTTGGCATCTGATAATCCTTCAAGCTAATGGATCCGTCTCTCAAATGAATCTCTCTGAATCATATTTCATTGTCTCGTCCCCAGAAGCAGCACGCCCCAAACAAATGCAACATCTCTAATTCACTGTTGCTTTCAACGGGAGGATCCTGTCGTCAGTTTGCACTAAGACAAATTAACAGGATGATATGTGATGTAGAAGTCAGTGTTTCTGACAGCAGAAATACGACTTGATGTCAAAAACTTACAGTGAAACGATATTTTTGTCTTGAAGAAAAGGAGTTTAAAAAAGTTAAACTTCAGTTTTGGATCACAAACGAAAACAAAAACAACAAAACTAAAAGTATGTTCGTGTTTATGGTTCAGATTGTGTACGTTAGGGGGACGTGGGGCCCTGAAAACAGTTTGTTTTTTTTGTTTTTTTAACTGAATCAACTCAGTGTCCACACAGAGACTTTCCTGTTTCAGTCTCCTTCTGTTGCCGCCTCTTTGTGGCCGGCCAACTTTGGTCTTATGATTCAGTCATCCAGCGTCACATTTCCTTTCGCCCACAGAGACGTCTTTACTGGGAAGATAATTTAGTTTGCTACCAAGTGAAATTCAAAACAACTGCTGCGCTGTTAAATGCTGCCGTCTGTGGGACTCGACTCGGCATCGCTTACAAAATAGTGTTTCCTTCGCATGCAGCTTCAGATGTTAACCAATTTATTTGCCCACATCAGGTAACTCTCAGTTTGTCTTTAGTGCTTTTATGATCTCCTGCTGACAGTTCCTTCCTTTTAAGGCTCCTTCCTTACCGGTTTTGTGTCTCCTCTATTATCTGTCTGTTTTTTTCTAAATACACAAAAACAACATGAGGTTCTGTTCCACACTTGTCAAACTGCTCAGCTTCTGTTTGAGCTTGTGAGGTGGAGTCTGAGTAGGTTTGGTTATTATTTGTTTGACAAATATTGCTCTTATTTGAATAGGTGTTGCTGATCTTTGGGTGTGTATTCCCTCCTCTACAAACACACACACTCACAAACACACACACTGAAAGACATCTCTCTCCACTCCAGCGTGCTTTGAAGATCAGAGCTCTACCGTCCACGTCTCCTCGCCTTCAAACGCTTTCGGGAAGATTTCAGCTTTTATTTCAGCCGGGGGGGGGGGGGGGGGGGGGGGGGGGGGGGGGGGGGGGGGGGGGGGGGGGGGGGGGGGGGGGG
>JAUESE010000048.1:15431780-15445203 GCA_032274725.1 Malacoctenus triangulatus | reverse complement strand
CCGGGCCCCCCCCCCCCCCCCCCCCCCCCAACAAGATCATCAGCTGTGCCACTTATCCAAAAAGCAACACTCTCAGTCTCCATCAGTGAATTTTCATTAGTCTCTTTTAGGTCAAATGTTATTTTTTCTGAAGAAGATAATTGCCCTCCATCAAAGACGTCTTCTTTAAAGCTCCTCAAAGAAGATTCGTCCCTAATTAAGACCAGCGCGTTGGAACAGCAGGAGCTGTCAACCTGTAGCGCGACTGCTGACCGCTGGATCCTCTAATTGCCCCCGTTTTGATATCCACTCTCTCCTCCTCTTGGTCCTCCTCCGCCTCCTCGTCTTCATTAGTTGTCAGCCCACTTCCCTCCTCGCCTCTCCCTAATGACTGGTCAAACGTGCGTACCGGACAAACAGCTCGGAACAAGCGCTCCTCCATCGACTCTGCCCTGCAGCGCTCAACCTGCCGGAGTGTGTTTGCGCGCTGCGGAGCGTTTCCGCACTCCCGAGCAAAATAAAATCAGGTTTGATTTTTCACTAAATACGGCGCCGTTTTCGGCCATAACTGAATTTGTTGCCTTGGTCTCTGTTGTTGCCCGCAGCTGTTGAGATTTTACTCTAATTGCTAACTGAACTCGTGCTCCCCCCACCCCCCCATCTCCCCCCGTGCCCGCTCCTCCTCTCAGGCTCCAGACTCTAATTGGTGTTTTGTTTCACTGTTGGTTAATGCACTATTCATCCACACTCTCACTCCTCCTGTCCCCACTAAACTCACTTCTTTAGCTTCGGATTCGCCTCTCCGTTCCCGCTTTCCTCGCCTTCTTTTCTTAATCATCTCATATCGTAAAATTGCACATTTTGGCTCTCACAGTAGGAACCTGCTTTGAAATTAATTTAGGTTTGAGGGCATTTTTTTGCCACTCATTATCAGATTTTTAAGGGTTTTTTTAAACAGTATTTTTCACACGCAATTTTAGCGAGTGATGAAGAATAATGCATCAGCGCTGGCAATTTTGTTTTTCTAAAGAAGTCACTTGAGGTTAATCCCGGTGAGAGGTTTTTTTTTCATATGAATCCAAAACAACTCGATCGTCACGTGACTTTTTTTATGTTCAGATTTAATTTTTTTGTTGGTTTTTTCCCTCTCTGCACCTCCTGTCGGGGATTTAGAAATGGTTCACTGAATTTTCCTCAAGTGCCCTCATAAGAACAATGTTTCACTTGGTCATATATTAACATATATTACCATGCTTGCATTTAAAAACAGTAGTTTTGCCAACTGACGCTGCAGAGCGCGATACGCTGCATGTCGACACGGTGGCTGTACGTTACCAAACCTCCGTGCTCCAAGATGAGGACACGTGTGCACCGCACCTTAAAAAGACATTGAAGCAGGTATTGTCTGTCTCTTTCTCACAATCATTAAAGTCTAAAGATAATAATTTCCTAATTAGCCACAGTCTATACAAACAAGAAGCTTTCGCAACGTGAGCCGTGAGACAGACAATGGGGAACATGTTTGTGTTTCTAAAGGTCAGAATTTCCCTTCTTTTCCGTTTTGAAAAGGCATTCGTGGGTATTTTGGCTTTAAGCTACGATTAGATTCTGGCCCGGGTGGAAGTCTCCCCCTCAGGGAAGGCTATTGAAAACAAAGGCATCTTTGATGAGCCTAAAGGTCAGCCAGGAGGAGGCTGCGGATGCGCTGCGCTGTTTGTGGCGTCTCTGGATGATGCCAGACAGCCAGACAGCGCCCTGCTGGGCCTGATGATCGTGCCTCTCAATGCTCACATTTAGCGGCCATATCCTTCATTTCGCATTCTCCAAGACCCGGCATCCTCGGTAAGCCCCCGCTCGATCCCCCCTTCCCTCAGCATTCACCCACGTAAAATCAATAACAACACTCCAATGCTATTTCTCCGCTCTGAGGGGGTATGGCATACGTCAAGCGTAATGGTTCACTGCAGTGTAAGTATGTCTTTTCCTCCAGGGACTGAGCAGAGTTGGGAAGGGGCGGGGGAGCGGGGTGAGGAATTAAAGCTGATTTCATGCCCTCTTAAGACTCATGTGAGTTTTAACCACCAATTATTGCCTTTGCTACCCATGGGCAGCCAAAGACCGTGAGCGCTGACCACGAAGCCAATCAGCGTGGCTGTGCGAAGCAGCCTTTTTCAACTACAATCACACAGTAATAATATATGATTATTTAGGGTCTTTCAGCCCGCCATTGTTTAATTATGCACTCTTGTACACGGGCAGAAAAATGCCTCTCAATAATACCACCCTTTTGACTCAAACAGCCCCTATATCGGGAGAAACGCCACTGGAACGGCGTGTTTATTCGGCGCTTGAATCAATAGTGGAACGCTGCCTCGCTCCTCAAACAACCACTCGCTCCGGCTCCCTTTGCTCTCAAGGATACCGCCTCCCCAGGTGGTCCGAGCCCGAGTCGCCTCTCCCTTTCATCCCCTCCGCCGCCTCTCAAGGTTAATCCGCTCAGCTCTGACAGCCGCGTTCTCCCCAGGTCAGGAAGTTGGGGGGCAAGGTGAGCGGCAGGCGGGGCCGTGATGGCTCCTGCAGCCCCGTGAAGGACGGGAGTCGGGACGCAGGCGGAATGAGGAAACAAGAGGAGGGCGGCCCGAGCCGTCCGAGGTGTCGCTTTTGCAGGCGGACGAGCGACGTGACTGGCTGTTATCTGTCTGCCTGTTGTTGTTTTTTGGGGGGCTTTTACTTGGCCGCTGCGGAGGGATGGATGGGCTTAATGAAACCAGGGCAGGCTCCTGGTGAGTGCCACAAGTGGGACAAGGTTAGCCGTCATCCCTCCCAGGCCGAGAGCCTCGTTCCATAATTAGAGGTACATCGCTGCTCTCTCAGCTCATTTTGAGCGGCGCAACAAAGGGAGGAAACGTGTGGAGCCTTTACAACTGAATCTGCAGTGGTGTCACCTTGACATGTAGCATAGATAATATGTGCACCTTAAATCGATAGGAAATCAATTAGATGATACCTTCGTCTTGATAAGAACTTTGTTTTCCTCCTCCAAATTCTCAAAGTTAAGATTTTTTGTTGTTTATTTTTGTTTGAATCCATTTTCCGAGTTCAGTTTTGACTGGAGGTCAAAAAAAAAAAATTTCATTTTGAAAAACAGTGAGACATTCTTTGCAATACTGAACAATCAATCGAGAAAAAACACTCCAGAAGTATATATTAAAAATTAATTGAACACCCTGCAGGTATCATATATTTCCACGTTCCTCCGCTCTTCTTAAGTAAGTGAAATATAAACTGGGATTTATTGTGGCTGCAGGGAAACTTGTTCCCAGAGCCCGCATGTGTTCTTCCCCCATGAGAAAAAGCACCAACACATTATTTATGCAGTTGATGTATGACCATATATACATAAGGATATATTTTACATCCCGTGTGTGCATAGGTGCTGATTTAATTCCTGCTCTTGGTTTTAAAGGTTGAGCCAACAGGATGTTGTCATTGAATAACCGTAGTTAGAAAGTCATTGTGCACCAAGTAGTCACACAGTGACAGAAGTTTCCTATCTCTCTGCTGTGGATTTAGCTGTCTGGACATAAACAAGATGTGATGGTTTAAACTTGCTATAAACTCTTGTTTTTGCCATAATTTCATTGAGCTTCCCTCAACACAGAGTATAAATTTGTCAGTAAAAGTAAATCAGATGTTTCTGGTGGATGTGTTTAGTGAATCCGGTGTCCAGAATGAAGTCAGTGTGCCAGCAGGGGATATTTGAGCACATTTGAGGTTTAAAACTCCTGCAAAATGAACAGGAGTGATTGACCTGGGAGGTTTACACAGTGACAGTTCAGCCCGTGAGAACCTGATTTAAATAACCTCAAAGTAAGACGTTGTTAGATATTGTGGTTTCTTGGATGAGGCACAAAAGCCTTTGAGTTCAGCTGTTCCAACATTTCATTGCAAAGCAGAAAAAAACCTTTCCTAAAATTCCTCTTTTTTTTTCTTTTTTAGTTTTTTTGGCCTCCAGTGAAACAAAAGAGCCGAACCACAACCACAATCCATTATTCAGTTTGAATCTTCGCTGGAGCTGCATTATTGATCACTGCTTTGATCAGGTGTTGTAACCAGACACATTTTTTTAATGACCCATTTGAGGTTCAAAAGTTTTTAAAGTTGTGATCAGAGACGTTTTGTTCAACCAGAAAGAAAAAAAAGCCGGATATTTTGAATGCATAAATGATGGATGTGTCTTGAATTATGAACCGTTTACAGCATGAATCATTAAGGAAAGAACCATTTTCCTTTTTGGCTTTTTTGGAGATAAATTAGAGTCGAGGACAGTTTATATTTTCTTCTGAGCCAGCAGGCGCTTGCATCCATTTCTACAGTTTACCTTGACGCCATCGCGTCAACAAAAAGCACCATATTGGATGAGTCAGATAATTCTGGCTGAAATAGAGAGCCTTGTCCAGGGCGTGCAGCCCCTTTCTTGGTAATAGCCTGACCAAGCTCCCTGAAGAGGCCAATTCTGGCCAGCGAGGCCCACTTAAAGTCTCCATGAGACAGAGAAAGAAAGAAGAGGAGGTCTGTAGAGCCACTTAAAGCCTCCCCTGGGTAAAAATGGGATTTCTGACCTGCTCCACTGGTGTCGCGGTGCTCCAGTCAGATTGGCTGTCAAAGCGCTGCGAGGTGGGATAGAGAAAGGTGGCAGGACATAGGAGGAGTGGATGGATGCTGATGGATGCAGCTGCTGCAGCTGCTGCTGTTGTTGGTGATGATGATGTAGACCACCAGGACCTCATTAGCTCCACATTTCATCAAACGCTCTGGTACCGGGGTGGCTCTCACTGTCTCCATATATCTCTTTCTCCTACGCCTTCCTTTTCATTTCCTTGTTTTTTTTTTTTTTTAATCACTTTCTTGCTCCCTTCTTGGTCCCTTTTTCTTCCCCACCCCTCTGTCCCTCTTCCTTCCTGCACCTTAAGGTCTCATTACCCAGATGAGCCAGTTCTGCTACTAATCTGCCACTATGTCAAAGTCAGCAGATGAAGATGATAATGACGCAGACACACGCACGCACGCACGTACGCGCACACACAGCTCCACCACCTCTACACCCCCACACACATCCAGCTATAATCATTTGTTCTTGTTAATGCCAGGAAAATGCAAATTTGTTATGGCTATTGGAATGTAAATAACCACCACATTTCTGCAGGGGTGATAATTCAGGGCACATTAAAGGGCTCTGCAGGCCTGGGTTTGCATATCATTGATTTTCAGTGCAGGGGTCCGTGTGGATGCAGGGGGAAAAAAAAAACACCCACACCCCCCCACGTACACATTTACAGCACACATACAGTCATGGCACACAAAGCGGCGCCATGTAGAGCAGCTTAATGTACATAAATAGGCCCATGTCAATGATTTATATGCGTGCTGCGGAGAAAAAGAGGCCACATGCCTAATGAACATTAACAAGTACAAATGCCAGCTTGCTCGAGTTGTCTGAGTAAGAATCTGACAGTGGCGCCGATTATATAAAGAGAGGAAAAGCAGTTTAAGCAGGAGGCAAATTCTGTGGTCAAACTGTGAAAGAAAATTCTTAATGCCAAATAATCAAAAAGCATGTTTCAGAAATTGATTTATTTTGTTGTTTATTTTCTAATTCATTACGTTTTCTTTATGAAAATTTCATTTCAATAAGAATTATGTCATATGTTTAAAGTTGCAGTTCAAAGAAAAGCAGGCCACCGTGTTTTATCGTTTCAAGAACCCTAATTAAAAAGCAGAGCTATGAAAATAAAAACCTCAGAGAGATGCAAGATAAAATAAGAATCTCGGCGCTGTAAATACATACATGAACTGTCGAGCAGCCATGCAGGCGTGTGCTGCAGGCAGCCAACTGCATATACATAAAACATGCACTGCTCAGGTGGAAACAGCGCAACATGGACGGTTTGTTGACATTGCTCAGTATCAAGACAAAACTGACAGTCGGTATTTTTTTTCTCACATACGTATCGTTTGAAGCGTCGCACTGATGGTTGCATGTTTCATAGGTTTCCTCTCTCAGATGTTTGTGCTAAATGCCGCGTGTGTTCATGCATCGTGAGCATCGCACATGCGTCAGAGAAGAGGCTGCATAAGCAAACTGGCGCTCCTCTGTTGTGTGCAAGTGGGAGAAAGATTTAAGGTGAATCCTTTGTAAGACCCCGGGGTTTTCTACCAATCGCAAAGCAATATGACAGGCTACATATACCCAGGAGGCTGTGTCGCTACCCATTTGTCAACAAAGCATTTTCTGCCTCAAATACACGCAGAAGCTTTTCACCAAAGTCCCCCCAGGTGTGTGTCTCTGTCTGCTTTGCATATTGCTATATAAACTCAGACAAAACAGAACTTCTTAGCATGTTTGACTTATGGAAAGAGAGAAGAAAGGGAGTTTGTAGCCTCCCGAACGAGTGCAGCACTAAACTCACAGAAGATATGGGCTGCTGTGCTGTGGGTGAATCCACAGCAGGGCGGCGAGGCCAAACGCTTAGAAGCACGGATGATATTTGCGAGAGAAAGTTCATGTTTTTTTTCCCCCGTCTGTTTACTTCATACTTGTTTTTTTCCTTGCTCCCCCCCCTCCTCTGTTGCTCCGCTCAGCCTCTCAAGATGCACTGCCACACGTGCGCCCTGGTCACCAGCTCGGGTCACCTCATCGGGGGCGGCCGCGGCGACGAGATCGATCAGGCCGAGTGCGTCATCCGCATGAACGACGCCCCCACCGCCAGGGGTTACGCCCGCGACGCCGGCCGGCGCACCTCGCTGCGCGTCATCGCTCACTCCAGCATGCAGCGGGTCCTGCGGAGCCGCCACGAGCTGCTCAACGCCAGCCAGGACACCGTGTTCATCTTCTGGGGCCCCAGCAACTTCATGAGGCATGACGGGAAGGGCCTGGTGTACAACAACCTGCGGCTGATGAACCAGGTGCTGCCCAAGCTCAAAGTCTACATCATCTCCTGGCAGAAGATGCTGCAGTTCGATGAACTTTTCAAGAACGAGACTGGGAAGGACAGGTGAGGAGGGCTCATCATACTTATTGTATATATGGAAGGAAGTGCGAGCGTATTGACAGAAACTGTAGGCTTTTTTGTGAACATTCATTCATCATCTTCTATTTAAGCTGATTCACACAGAGACAATCTCACAAACATTCACCCCAGTGAATCATTCAATCACCAGTTGACCTCATGTGCGTGTTTAAAATGATTGATCCAACATTTGATGGTCTAAGACCCTAAAAATGACAATGATCTGTTTTTCCACTGTACTTAGTTCATTTGATTCATTGTGTGACAGAACACATTAAAACCAGTAATCCTTTCTTTCACCTTGAATTAAGGTTATAATATTGCAACTCGTCATGCAATTCAGTTGCCGTCCAAGATCTGCCCACTATTCATCAGCACCGTGATTCTCTCCTCATTCCCACTGAAGCATCAGATAAATTGTTCTCGGCTTCAAACAGGTGTGAGAGGAGATTTAAAAAGAAAACGAACTCACAGAGCTTTTTTTGTCCCTTCCAACACTCGCTGATGAATCAAAGTCTCCAAGGTCAGTCCTCTTATAGAGATGAAACACATGTCATGTGAGTGTTGGAACAGCCCGCAGTCCTACATAAAGAGAGCAAGGACAGATTTCCAGTCACGAGCGGCTGCGTTGACTTATGTGCCAGTTCCTGCTCCGTTTGAACCTGGGGGGCAACGCTGTCGCTGCCACACTCACGAGGCAAAACATTCCAGAGTTTCGCCACCGTTTATGACTTCAGTATATCCAGCGACGCTTCGGCAGAAGTTCAGGAGATTTTTTTTTCACAGTTTTACCTCAAGTAGGCGGATTTTGTTCCTTGTACATTCGAGCAAACTGCTGCTATTTCTGCTGAAGGAGTTCATGACTTTATCACATGCTGAGAATCAGTTATTTCTTCCAAACAGTATTTTTCATTCAGGGCTTAATGGCAGTTAGTTTGTTGAGAAATGTAGCTGGCTAATAATCAACATTGGTTTGTAATGGTTAGTAATCTCGGCTCACAGCACGAAGGTGCCGGTTAGACCCGATGTTGTGTGCGTGAGTTTCCTCCCACAGTCCACAAACGAGCCAGTGAAGTCGGCTGGTAACTCCAAAATGTCCACCGGTGTGAAGACGCGAGTGTGTATGTGACCGTGTGTGAGGAAGGCAGCCTTGGAAATGAACGAATGAGGGATTCATCGACATTGAGTTTATTTCTCATATTAGTTTAAACACAATGTGAAACAGTTTCTATATTTGTTCTGCCCTCCATGTCAAGCAAGCAGGAAGTTCTAGAATCAAAGACGCTGAAGTTTGGCTGTTCCTGCATTTATAATGAGGGTTGTTTTTGAAAATCCGGCTCGAAAAAAAGCATCAGCGAGTAAACCTAAATGTCATGAAAATGTGAAAGCATTGAGAAGTCTTAGATCTTGAAGTTTTTGCGCAACTTCTTGCAAGCATTGCAAAGGGAATCGTTTCAAAGAGGTGAAATTGTAATTGAACCGAAAAACTTTTCTCTTCTTCTCTTCAAATGACTCAGTAAACAGCGCTCTGAGTTTGTGCAACACTTTGTCGCAATCTGAGCCGCATTAGAGGCTCAATTTTAATGAGTCCATGCAGACTTCTGTGTCCTTTGCCTGCTCACGCCTAATGAAAACACAGCCGCACTCACACACACCGACAAACACGCACACACTTTTCTTTCTCGTGTCCTCTCTCTCTTTGTCTGAGTCTTTGTCGGGAGTGTCGGCGGAGATTGAATCTGACTCCAGCTTAAGATAGATGCTGGCGGGTGAAATTACGGAGTGGAGGATTTGGTGAGTGGCTCAGACGTCCATCCTTCGGAATCTCTGCCTACAATCATGGTAAATGTTTACAGTGAGCAGGCGGCTCCTGTTACTGTTCTTATTTACTGTTCTCATCCTCGGAGGCTTTGGCCATTCACATCTGTGAGCCTTATTTGAGAGCATTTCTGCTCGGCGGAGCAGAGGAACAGAAAGAAATCAAGTCCTGGAGTATTATTGTGATTGCTTTGTAATGTTTCAGATGACTTTAAGGGGAGCAAAATGTACCACACCTGAATGGAATGACTTTATTTTGAAAGGAAATCCTATTGTTTGAAAGAGCAGGGAGAGTGAGGGAGCTGCATTCAGAGCGGGGAACCTTCACGCCGGAATCAATTGTGTGGTTGGCAACGCTGCAAGATTTGTGATTGTAATTGTGGGTTCTGCTTTTTTGGTTAAGATAATTAAGATGATGTGGAACGATGCGACAATCCACCCGTGTTAATAACACCAGCAGAGAGGCGATGGGAAGCAGTGGCCTCTCTGCATTGTTGGAGTTCAATTGCAAAGCAAGATTGAACCTCAACTGGCGATTAAAAGTAAATTGGCTTTTGAAATAGGTGTTTTTAATTTCATGTGGCCTGTGTTCTATGTTCCTCTGCTTCACTGTAACTCCTGTTATGGATCGCGGGAAGATGATGGGGTGGATTGCTGTGGTAAAACATGTCGTGATTTAAGATTATTTTGTAATTCGAAACGTCTATGAGCTCTTGTGTTGTCTGTATAACTGGGGGCTCTGGGTAGTGGAGGGAGAGTCTATATTAAGTGTAGAGCAGGGGCTGAAACTCATTTTAGTTTAGAGGCCACACGCAAGTTCAGGGATGTAATGTGTTGTATAAAGACACATGTATGCTCAGTTTTTTATAGCTTTTTGTTTCGACCTCGTTATCACACTAATTGAGCCAATGCCAGAAAGTCTCAGCCACAAAAATATACATTTTGTACCAATTTTTACACTTGAAAGAAATTTAACTTTCTTGGCACATCCATCAAAGCCAAATACATGAACTTGAGATAAAATGTTGAAAAAAGTGTAATCATAAACTGTTCTTAAATCATGGACACGTGTGGGAAAAGCAAGTGGCTCAATTAATAAAAATGAAAGTGGTTAGTGTCGAGAAAAAGTTTCCAGTGAATGTTTTTTTGATAATAAAAAAAATATACCAAAGACTATTCAGCAGTTAAAAAGCTTCTGCATAAATAAGAGTAGGCTGCACTCCCCAAGACACTTCCTCCTTCCTACAGCAGATTGTATGAGTAACCTTTAAAGGCCAAGCGAACGCCCACACGGTTACAGTTATTTTACCTGATGAGACTTTAGCTCAGGCTGAAGGGAGGCAAACCAACGCTGGGACTCATGAAATGTCACCAAACTCCTTAAACTACTATAAAGAAGGACAAAGGTGTCATTCGTCACATAAACACAAAGTGTCTTTCCATAAATCTGCAATAAAGAGAAAATACAACACAGTAAAGCAGAATGAAAAACTTGATGCTCCACTGAAAAGTTAAAAGCAGCAGCGAGTGTAAGTGCGAGGAGCGACTTAACGGCAGACTCAAACATGATTCATCCACGAAACCAACAATAAATAATAGATTTCCAACATTTTCACAATGTTTTCATATTTCGGACTGCTTGGAGCTCATTCAGCAATGATATCACAGGTCTGTAATTCATGACTGGACTCACACGCGCAAAACGGAAACATATTTCCTGACTTGATTTTTACTTCAGTAGAAAAACTGTTGGGTTCACTCTGTGCCACGGCTTCATAAAGTGGTTTGCCTTCTTGCGCTCTAACAATCTACTCCAAATCAATATATATATACAATATTACTGTATTTCATTTTGTTTTATTAATCCTCTAAACAAAACATGTCAGCCTTGGCTTCATTAGTTTCTTCCTTCAACAAACGCGACGCAAAATTCAATACACCTCTGGAGAAGAGGAGATTTTTAAGTGCAGCCTGTCACACAGTCATTACATTTAGAAGCAAGGTCACAATTATACAATTACTTTTTATCCCTGTGGTGTTACATTCCTTGCGAAGCTCGTTTTATTTCAGGACAGGAAAACTATGACAGACTCTGATTACTCAACCTGGGAGATTCTTTCTTACATTTTCATCATTTGAGACATTTTCTAGCTTACGAGGCTCCTGTAACGCAGATTCTGAATGGAGGGCGTCGCGCTGAATAAACGAGGGAAACACTCACTTTACACTGAGCTGCTTTAGGCTGCAATGTTCAGGCAGAAGTCCTCAAGTGTTCGGTTGTCGACAGGTCGTTAGCTGTAGTGAAGACAGACAGGACTCAGAAGTGTCTGCAAGACACGTGAAGTGGCAGGAGAGTGTAAAATTACAGCAGGACGAGCGCGGTGTCCCCTCACGCCCCCTGCACGGGGGGGATGGGCCAGCAGTACGGCAGCTATGTTGGGGGGGGTCGTATGAGTCCACCAAAGTTCCCTCACCTGTTACCTTCTCCTGCTTCAGGCCCCCCGAACCTGGTCAGGGGACATCGGGGGGGACTTTATCTCCCTCTCCAGGTCCGACGCTGACACGGGCCTCGGGGCTAACTCACTTTACCTCACTCGACAGTATGTGTGCTTAAACGCCCGCAGCACACAAGCTGAGTTACTCTGGTAACATGCTCTGTAATAGTTTTTTTTGCCAGGCTCAAGAAATGAGACTTTTGATGAGTTTGCCTGTAGATTTCAATACGCACTCCATAAAAACAGTGAAATTAGTTTTCTCTCTCTCAGAGCTGCGAGCAGAGAATGACGTAAGTCTTTTTGGAGTTCTTGCAGCTTGTTCTCAAATATCAGAATATAAGATTTTTTTCACTCTGTAACTGATGTGGACACAGTGTGTGCAGATTTCGGTGAGCAAAAGGGCGTCCAAAAAAAAGTCCATTTCAAAGAAAAAAGCGTCGACCACAACGAAACTGTGGCTTCTTCGAAGCCAATTCAAAGGAAATGAAGTGATGCAACAGAAAACTGAGGTGAGACAGAATGTGCCCCAGAAGTGGAGGAGATACAGACGGGACTGGGAAATAGTGAAGCAGCATGAATTAGTAATCAACCCGGAACGACCTGCAATCACTGCAGTCACTCAGGTCGAAGGTGTCGCTGAAAGAAAAAATCCCAAACAGCTCACAGAGTGAAGAAGCTCAAGGTTTTTTTGGGGGGGGAGTTGTTTTTTTGTTTTTTTTTTTCAAATGCCAACGTGCATCAGCGACGCCCTCACTGGAGCGTCGGTGGGTAATGAAGCCCAACAGGTGTTTTTCCGCTTGAACTAATTACACCTAATCACACCTTGATGCGACCTTCACCTCCCAGCAGCTGCAAAACCACCGTTCTAATAACCTCAGTCACAACACACCTGCTGTTGAGGAAGAAATACAACCACAACTCACAAGTGCTTTTTTATTATTTCCCCCATCAGATAAAAATCTCCCTTTCGTATTATTTCCGCGGAGATACGATTTTGGTGACTGGAGGAGCAACACGCAATCAGGGCTCTCATTAAATGGGTTCTTTTGTCAGATTTGCAGAACCACACTGTGCAAACACGAGGAGCAGCGTCGGTCTCCTGCACAGTGATGAATCTGCCGTCCCACTCACAGCTTGCCTTCAGTCCTTTCAGAAGACGGCCGTCGAAAGCTAAGAGCTCGACGTTTCACACCACATTATTCATCAGCATGTTCATAAACAAGCAAACGAGGAAGACTTCTTCGGCGCGGTCGGGCCGCGCACCTCCTGACTGAGGCCTGCATGTGTCCTCCGCAAATTGCTGGACGGCGAGACGCTGCGCTTTGAACTCGAAAGGTTTTTCTGTCTTTGCCGAAGGAAAAGCATGTTTGCAGCGAGTCGGGGAGACGGGGCTGTTGTGTCAGAGCCAAACGTCCGTGTTTGCATTTCAAAACAAATCGACATGTTCCAGACAACCTGGGCGCCGCGTTAATTAAATGAAAATGAGGAGTCTGTGCTTCAGCGGCAGGAGCGTCCGCTCAGTCCGACGCTGGTGTTTGCAGTGTGGACAGACTCTAATAAAGATGAAAGTAGCCAGAAAAAAAAGGTGCATCGTCAGTGTTTATCACAGGAGAGGCTGATACATTCAGGAGGTTTAGACTCACAGCAATACAGGAACTCTCCATTCTTACCAAAGAAAAGCAAAGGGAAAAAGTTGTTTGGTTAAAAAAGACAGAAGAAAGATAAGGTAGGAATTTACTAATTACTTTTTTAGGGGAGGCTTTCCTTTAATAACACCAGCTTTTAACGCCTGTGTGACTCGAGTGCTTCGAAAAAAGCTCTCAAAAAATCCTTCTTTTAAACAGAAAGAGCAACTTTCACTGTGTGAATGTGAAAAGGTTTAAAAAAAAACCTTTAAAGTAAACTAGGAAGAACAAGTCTGTAGTTGTTATTGATTGAATGGGGTGATCGTCAGGCTGCAGAAACTGCAGCATGCTGCTGTTTAAACCTGAAATGCAAAAGGACTCCAGGCTCAAGCTTTACCAATTGTTTTTAATGTGGTTAATGTGAATGTTTGAGGAC
>JAUESE010000048.1:15398129-15410392 GCA_032274725.1 Malacoctenus triangulatus | reverse complement strand
AGAGAGAGAGAGAGAGAGAGAGAGAGAGAGAGAGAGAGAGAGAGAGAGAGAGAGAGAGAGAGAGAGAGAGAGGCGTACCTTTTACATTTTTCCTGATGTGAGCACATTGTGATTAGACTCTGACAATAGGGCGAGGTGTGTGAAGTTGCAAAGAGAAGGTGGCAGGATGATGGGGGGCTCACCCCGTCACCGCGAGCAAGACAGAAGCCCCCGCTGACAGGGCATTAATCAACCCTTCACACACACGCCACATACACACACCTGCACTCGGAGAAAGTTTGTATACAGACATCATACAGCGCCACCTTATAAATCCACTGTCAGTCACTCTGATGACATTTCTATTTATAAGCCATCGCTCGGTCAACGAGCAAATGGAAAAGTGCTTTTCTTAAAAGATGAAAACAGAACAAAGATTTGTTTCTCTCCAGCTGAAATAAGCTGCGGGCGACCAGGGAACATTTTGGACATCGAATCCAACGAGATTCAATCTCATCTTTTACTTCAGTCGAGTGCATCTGATCAACAGCAACAAACGGCTGCCGCACGAAAACAGAGATATCTCAGGGAGCGCCGCTCACTGTATGACAGCTAATCAAAGAGATGACAGCTGTCAATAGGCTTGATGAACATTGGTCACTCAGTGGCAGGGCAGATGTATGATCGTGAAGGGGGGGGGGTTCAGTGTGTCAGGGATTCCATCTTTAACCCAGCAGGAGTGCGAGCCGATAATCGAAATCTCTGCCAGAGGCTGTCGGGTTGACGAGTGTGTTTGCGTGTGTCTGTGTTGGCATCAGGTGATAGAAGGAACTAGCAAGACGAGAGGACGAAGGGGGTTAAAAGATGCAGCGAGTCCAAAGGTGAAGCAGCTGAGGAGACAGCAGAAGTTTAATGGACTGTTAGGAGCGAGTAACGTCACTTCCAGCGTTTTCAGCTCATCAACACAGTTCACAGGCTCTCGCATGTGTGATCTGAGACCGGCCTGCTTCAGTCGTCAGCTAATCCCACTGAGACGCCACTGGGTGTGAGGACCCTTCCCGTTTTCCATCACGACTCTCGGTAAACACCTGACAGAGCTCAGGCGCCGTGGTCGGCGTCATTTCTCTGGCGCTGCGCTCACAGCAGACTCCAGAAACACGAGCCATGTTTTCAGATTTTCTCTCCGTCCAGCGTCCTTCAGTCAGAGACGGCAGATCAAACGTCCGAATCTGCTTCGTCAGAATCTTCACTCGAGGCCAAACATGCATCATTTTTCTAATTAGGCTTCGAAGTGCACAGAAACAAACCAGATTCGCAACAATTCATTCGAGTTTATCTGGATTTCAAAAACAAAAAGTTTTTCTGCTCAGTTTTTCTGGAGTTTTACTTCTGCCTGTTGTGCATTTTAAGCACAAAAGCAACAATTACGACCTAAATGTCACATTCTGTGTAACATAAAATAGAAAAAATGTATTACAAAACTGTGCCTCTGTTTTAATGTAGGTTATTATCCCTTAGGGGCATTGCACAATGGCATCTCATTAGTTTGAGCCAGCTTGTACACGACTTAGATTCACTATGTGGGAAATGTAAAGCTTGATTGGAAACAACAGTTATTAAACAACAGGGTGACACTGATTCAGCTTTGAACGTCCTCGCTGTGTCGCAGCGGAGCTCCTCAAATGACCTTCTTTTCGTTCTCCTCCTCCTTTGACAGTCCGGTTAGCAAACTGTTTACACATCAAGCAGATCAACTTTAGCATTCATTTGGAGTTGCGTTTGTGTCCATTTCAGTCTGCTCGCATCCTTTCGCCTCTGTTCTGCTTTCCGCCAGCACCTGAGGGGACTGTGGGACAACCCGGCTCGTCTATAATTCATGTAGGAACTATAACTTTTCATCGGAAACAGCTGGAAATGGCACCGCAGAGAGCGGCAGAAGGAGGTGGGATCGGACTAGCCAGTATCTTTGTCTGACATCATGCTCACTGTGTCAGATCAGTGGCTCAAACAGTGAATGTGGATGTCACCAAACACTAACCTGTGTAATCCTGGTGATCATATTTGCCCCCGCAATGCAGCAAGGAGGACAGAAGGTGAGCTGTCCGTCCTTTATGGTAACTTCCAATTTTTGCGTAAATCACTTTGCCCTTACCTTAATGTCTTCTTTTCCCCTCTATGTATCCTCGGTCAGGCTTTTTTATGACTCTTATTGTGCTGTCTTAGATGGTCATAAATCAAAACACATGAGCTCAAAGTAAAAGGAGCCACAAAACTAGAGCCGATCATTACTCTGCTACTATTTTATCAGGATGAATTCCACTGAGGCGCACCAACCGTACAGGCCTGCGTGGGGTTTACTTGTTGGAGTGCTGAATTGTAGAGTGATCAGTGCATCCCCAATTTATCTGAAAGCCTGCGCGTTTCCCTTAACCGGCATGCTGCAGCGGCTCCCTGTTAAGGTTTAGTATATGCAGCCCAATTCCCAGAAGAATAAACAAAATACTGGGGACAGATTTAAACAAACCCATCCACAAAATTTTGAAGCACCAGCCGCTCAGAGGCAGCCGAACCCTAAACGTGAGCACCGGCAGAGTCTGCAGACGCCTGCGGCAAAGATAAAAGCAGCTTTTTTTTTTTTTACTTCTCTGAGGCAGAAGTCGGGGTGGAAGTAAAGAAAGTGTATTTCTAATCGGCTCATAATAAAAAGGTTTTACGAGAGCGATACCGGACCAAAGGCTGGCTTGTCTGAATGCAGAGCGCATGTTCGGGAGGTGGATCGAGGGGGGAGAAGGTGTTCACTTGTGAAGGTCGACCCGTCTGAAAGCCTCAATCCATTTGGGAATGAGGTGAATGCACAATTCTTCGCCACAATCCTGCCGATCCATTCTGCAGGATTTCATGGTGGCCCCCTTCACACCGAGACCAGGACACAGTTGCATTTCACACTTGGAGCTGTCACCATGGCAACGGCACAAAGACATCTGTTGGTGGATGTTGCACACAAGTTTCTGCTCCGTGTCCAAATTAAGGAAGCGCGAGGACGCGGCTACGAACCACTAAAAACAGAGCGGCCGGAGTAAATGGCTTTCTCTTGTGAACAACATGACAGGAGAGAACGATCTCGCTCCGTCTGAGAGAAAAAAAAGTTAAAAACACCGACATGTTTGTGCGGGTTGGAGAGCCGCTCCATCTGACCCCGCTGTTTGTTCGGGCCTCTTACCTGATGGATGATCTCAGACACCGGCAGCTGGTCCACGTATGAGTAAATCTCATTTTGCAGCTCTCCACTCACAGGACTGAAAGACACGCAGAAAGGCACTCTTTCAGCATTTATCCACGACAGTAAAAATGCACTCCGGAAAAATTGCTCTTTTCTTATTATACTGAACATCATTATTCAGCTATGAAGAGAATCAGTCAGGCAAATTTGTATTGGCAGTGCGTGTATGTGTGTGTGTGCGTACTACGTGATTGACACATCATTTCAGGGCCGAGTCAGAGATATGCAGCGCAATTTGATGCAAATTAACCCTCTTTTTTTTATTCCTCCACATGAGGTACAAAAGATCATCCTGAAAAGCCCAGACAGTCAAAACCATCTTGATAATAATGGTTGTGATTAGAATGGATCTCTGGAGTAATACTACCAGCAACTCTGCATACCGAGACACACGAAACCAGCCAAAAAAAAAACCTGGTTTGTGAAGTGATACAGCGCCTGAAATCCTTCCTTTGAGCTGCCCACTCACCACCTTTTCACTGAGGCAATTTCAGAGGTGTTAGATGAGCTCCAAACTCGGGGGTTCACTCCGAGCACTCATTTTTCCAAAACTGGAGTGAACATCAATACAGCAATCAATGAAAGTTAGAGGGAGCTTCGGAGTAGTTCTCAAATCTCTCACTCGGGGTTGCTTTCATATTTCCTGTTTGTGGATGTTTGTTGTTGATGCACAACATCACCATCTCATTTGCTAAGTTTCCTCAAACACCCACCACCGCTCCCTCTGTGCCGCTCCTGTTTGTTCTCCGCCGGTTTGTACACAAAAGAAATACCAAGCAAAAAAAAAAGAGCCTCTGAAAAGGAGCCTCGCTAATGTCAATTTTCACAGTGTGACAGAAAAATTACCTGAATCCTTTAAAACAGACAGGAAATCCACCTCTGCATGAAGTCCCAACACAAAGAAGGGTGAAGTAATTTAATTTGAGAGAGTGAGTAAGTTTAATATTTTGAGTATATAAAAATATTGGCTTTTAAAGAGCTTTCCACTGGCAGCCAATCTGGACTGCGAGGTTTTCATGCTTGGCACACAACCTTAAGTAAACCCAGTTATGGTTGTAAAGAAATCGTGGAGCAGCAGAATGAGTGGACAAGGAATCCGAGTGTTCGATTGTACCTTGGGAGCTCACTGAAGGAATACTCCAAGTTTTTACAATCACTGTACTTTTGTATGTTTTTGTCCAAGCCAGTAACGTGCCATGAAAGTATGTTTTCTACTCCACTGCAGCTTGACCGCGGAAAAAAAAGAGATAATAATGTGCCGCAGGGAAACTTTCTGTTTGTATTCTTACGTCCAAGGCCAGTAAACAATGACAAACAAAAGCCTGTGAGCACGAAAGTGAAAAAACTAAATAAATAAAAACAACCTGTTTTCAGCTTTCGTTCCTTTCAGGAAGTTGAGTGTAAATACGTGTGGATTGTGGGTCGCTAAAGAAGTCGCCTTTGTGTGGGGAGCATTCAGCCGACGCTCTCAGCAGCAGTGAAGTGTTATGCGGAGGTAAGTTGAAGTTCAGCGTTTTGCTCAAGGACGGAGTAAAAGTTCAGCTCGCAGATAAGAACTAGTAAATGTGAGGCGGACGGCGCCTTTCAGACATGGGCTCAGTCGTCCCTTTACGGGGCTTTTTTGAACTTCAAATGCTTAAATTCCACATGGGAGGAACATCAGCCAACCCACCGCCGCACCGAGTGACACGTCTCTTCATAAAAATGAACGCGAGAGCTCCTGTGTATTTTGAATCAGTCCCACATTTGACATCCTGCTGCGGCAAACACTCACTGGAGCAACAAACCCACATCTGAAAATTCTCCCTCCAAACAAACTGTTTACTCCTGTTCTGGTGGTGTTTACACACTGCTACAAAGCAGAGCTGTTTATAGACCTCATAGCCTTTTAATAACTGTATAAACGACATGTGTGAGCAGCTAACATTCCTTTTCCTCTGAGGACACATCGTACATATTTACTAGAAAAGAAGAGACTGAAGTATGAGAGTGAAAACAAAGTTACAAAAGGTTTTTTTTCAGGGATCTTGTTGACCAGAGAGACAATCGAGTCTTTCCAGGTTTGTAAATGTCAACAAGTTGTTCCCACCGAGGAAGCTACACATCCGAGGAGCGACATCGTCTCCTCCGTACAATGCGGAGACATCTTTTAAACTCGAGGAGATGCTTGGACTGACAGGAGGTTCGATCTCTACGATCACTTCACCACCACCAGACTGCCCACATCTGCTGACAGATCAATGCTCTCATTTCCAGGTCTGAATGAAAAACACAAAGGGAACAAAGGGTTTTCGCTATCGGCTCTGAATCGTACAAAAGGCTTTTTTCTCTCATCATGAGAGCATCGAGGCTCACCAGCGTGTTTAAAAAAAACAGTCAACAGACCAAATCAATCTCATAGACACTTTAGAAAGTCATTCTGAAGAAATTATTCATCTTTTTGTTGCTAACATGAGTTGGTTTGTTTGTAATTTTATCCAAAAACTAAAGTGTTTCACTTGACAGATGAAACCAAAATGTGCATAAAATAGCTTTGAACTCTAAACTGTTGCAGTTGATATGAATCTGCTGTCCATGTTAAATAATGTGGTTTATCCATTAAAGCTGCATTAGCAGCATTACCAACAGTTCCCAAACAAACTCTTTTGAGAGCAGGAAAGCCCGTTTCAGGTCTTTGCCGTCTGGTATAGCGTGCATGACCAGAACACCACTTAGTGATGTTAGCGTTATGCAGCTTTGTCTTTATTCTATTGAGGTCATTTAACACTCTACCATAAAACTAGAAGTACCTTCAGTTTATCACCTCTCCTTTATCATTTATTTTAAACAATCAGGTTCCTCTGAAGGACAAATGTCAGACGATTTCAGGAAGAATTGGATGTTGCTTCAATTATTTTCTGGAGGAAAAATGCACATCACTTTGATTTATCAGTCTCTGATGTCCAGAGATATTCTGGAAAAGACACCTCAAGAGGTTTATTCAATAAGCATTTACTAAAATGATTTTTACTTAGGTTTTTCCATCTTTTAGACTTCTGACGACACAAACTTGTAGATTTATTATTGTTTGTGTCACTGATGAGAAACTGAAACAAACAAGCTTTCTAAATGCCAAAAAAGTTTCAAAACCACAGTAAAGAGAAGTCACATGACAAAAACACTTTAAAGGATTTTGAAACCAAGAAATTCTCTGGATTTGCCAACATGCACAATGTTTCTTCAAAGACTCAGACAAAGGACATGCAGGAAAAGTCAAACTCGGAGTGAGCCGGCAGCAGTTCAGGACAGACAGAAGCTGACAAAGTCGGCCACGTCGGCGCGTGAGCAACTGAGACACTCCTTCGAATTTACCGAGCAGAAGCAACTGGTTTTCTTCCTGCGCGTCGTCCCTTTTCTTCACTCCAACTTTCTTAAGCTCAACATTTTTCCGCTCTGGCTGTTGCCCTCTCACCCTTCCTACTTCATCCTTTTCTATTCAACTCCATTTCTTTGACGCACTTGCTACCCGACACGGCAGGGGGAAAAAAAATTCGCACTGGCAGACAGGAATACACTCAGGAGAAAACAGGACGGGCTGGCAAGCGAGGAGACGATGTCCCACTGAGCCCTTTATGTGCTGTGAGCTCTTTCTGCCACTAGAAATGTGTCACTGAGAGCAGCGACGTCTCACTGCCGTGCCCCCGCCTCCTCTCACTTAGTACCACGGATGAGCACTAATTCAATTCAAACCACTTTCCACTTTATTTTTCCATGAAGACATTTTTCGGGGAGGATTTTTTAAGGCACTTTGCTGATGCTAATGGATCTCCACCTCCAGCGCCCGTACGACTTCCTTTCTGCAGCTATCTTATGGGTCAAACAAATTTCTTTTTAACATCTGCTCCACTAATCGTCGAAGCAGAGCTGCAGGTCACCAAATTACATCGAGTTTGCTTTATCACTCGGTGGGGGATGAATTGAGGCGTGCTCCCCGCAGGAGGACGCGCTACGGTCAACAACCACCTACGGCTGGGAGTGAGCAACTACACCCGTTACGCTGTTAAGCCGACGCATAATGAGACGTACTGAGGGGGTGCATTAAAATGCCCTCTCCATCAAGTGCCATTCACTTAATGGAAGAGCCATTCTTGGGAAAAATGAATGTCTAGAAATGCACGAAAAGGGAAAAAAAAAAGAGCCTGTGAATAAAAGAGAAATATGTACACTTACACTCACACTCACACACACACACACACACACACACACACACACACACACACACACACACAGACAACTATCCATCTTCACTAAATATCATCCCCCATTTGAGTGGCCGAACAAGCCTGTGGAAGTAGATTAAAGGAGCACTATGTGTAATAACAGCTTGTTACAGGGGACATCAGTGAATTGCACTGCGTTGAGAGAACATGCTGTTATCCACACAGGGATCAGGACACAGGTCTCCATCTTGTCCCCGATCTGTCATTTCTTAGTGATTGTTTTTCTTTTTTTTCAAGACGAGTCAAAAAGTGCTGCAGAGGGATTCGCGGTGATTAATAACAAGTGACGATCGATTTATATCACTCATGTTCTGCTTAGTCTTGTCTCAATGAATCAATGGCCTGTTTTAATTCAATCAATTTCCACATTAAAGTTTGGAAAACATCTTAATCTAACCAGACCACACTTGTGATTCTTCCTCCCGGTAACACGAATAATTACAGCCCAAATTACCTCCGATCTTGGTTATCATTAGTACACTTTCTTGTGTTTCCGGTAATTGAAGTACACGGAAACACTTTGCATTTTAAAAAGGTGCGTCTGCATAAATATGGATTCTCATCAGCCAGGTAGACGCTCTGAGATCCGAGTCAAAAGCAAACAGTAAAAGGAAACTTTTTTCCTCTGACATTTATTCAAATGATTAATAAATAAAACATTACTGAAGCAGGACCTTGTGTGATTTATCAAGAGTGTGTTTAAAGGTGTTTTAGTCGGAGCTCGTGATCTTTTGGCCAGAAACCTGTAATTACATGTACCATTTTATACTGGGCAGCAACTCTGACATCCGATGAATCCTTTATTTAACTTTACAATAGAGAAATCAAGCATGATTAATGGACGAGCATTATAGAAATTAGACTGTGTATTTCCTGTTACCTCTCGTGTGTCTAGTTCATAGCTAAAAAAAATCTCCCAAATAAATATAACAAGCGAGAAAACACAAGTTTGAATGATGCCAAAGAAACTCTGCTGTGACAAAACCATTCTTCGCTTGCCTGAGATCTCGAAGCCTTCACAATGGTGGTTTCTATTATTCTTGAGAGTAGAATGACACTGCTTGTACTGTAGAGCATCTGTATCAAACGAATCAGGGGATTGCTGCTTTCTTGCATCAGATATGGAGATAAAAAAATCTCTCGCTCTCTCTAGGACTGAATTAGGCCAACAGTGCGCCGATAACACTGCTGTTCTTTTCTCTGCACAGCACGGAGGATCAGCAGATCTGAGATGTTCACCCTAATCAATAATAAAGTAATAGGGGAAGTTGTTTGCCATGACTAACTTGCCTAAGGCTAAAACACCCCATGACTAAAATCAGTGGCACAATTATCTTTAATTACCAATTAGCAGCCGACTGCATTCTCTGATGCCTCCCTGTGGTTCAATTAAATCCCAGCTTAATGAAATTAATAGAGGTGTGGGGGGCATATTTGTGGATAAAGTTTCAATTCCCATCACACCTTTTGGCTGAGCTCTGTAAACTAAAACCCACCAGCAGTCTAATGAGTCAATATAAAGGTTGTTTGCATTTTTCGTACATTAGCTGTGTGTTTCCAGAAACTCATGGTGATTGTGCTTATTATGGGATTAGTGTCTTTGCGACAAAGCAAACAATAAATCACAAAGTGCAGATGCAGGAATTTGAAGATGCTCTACAGCCACCTAGTGGCCACGTTGGTTTATTACAGCAGGGCGAGGAACGCGCTCAGTCGGCTCTGTGCAAGTTTATTCACCACAGAGTCGCGCTGTAGATGCTGTTCACTGACTGCAGCTGAAAAAATGCCAGAGTAATAATCATAAATACCGTAATTGCAGATGATAAAAAAGTGCCAACTGAATTTCAACTGATTCTTGGCTGTGTGAAAGTGAGAAATATGGCTTTGCTTAATGTTTCCTGCTCCCGTTCTGACATCAGGCCAGAGTACATAAACAAAACAAAGGCTGAACAGCTGTTGTGATTTACAACCTGCACCATGAATGCTATTTCAGCACAGCTGATTACTCTGATGGTTTCTCTATCAGCAGGAAGTTTACCAGTAATTTATAAACTGTGTAAAATGTCAGAACCGCCTCCAGAAAGCCTCAACTGTGCAAATCCGTTACCATCAGCTGTGTGCATATGATGCTTCGCACTGAGCTGCATTTAGATGTCATCAAACTGTAATTGCACCAGAGTCCTTTAATAAATGTATTGTGAGCTGCACTCAAAATGTCCACAGTCAACCTGATGACTGTGCACCACAACTGGGAAAGTGTGTTGTTCACTCTCGTGGGAAAAAAAGTGCAATAATACTGCAACATACCAGAGTTCAACTGAATCAGAGCAAACAATCTTCCTGGAGGACCATGATTTGTGCTGCGACATTCAGAGCAAACCGTTATTATGGTGTTCTGCAAAAGCCTGTTTATAAATAGTTTGTGTGTACCAGGCATGTCAGAGCAGCATGACATCCAGAACATGCAGGAGGAAGCAGAGGCGTGCCGGCCACAGACTCCGTGCGATCAGCAGTGAGGACCACTGACCTCGTCACAGTGGCAGCAACTGAGTGCTTTACTCCGAAAACCAGGACACTCAACACATCATTAGCAGGGGAATCGATACCGCTGATGAGAGATGGTCTAAACCGAAATCAATGCCGAGTTAGTTGGAAGCTAAACACAAAACAAATTTGGCTGACGGCACTTGACTCACAACACAAAGAGGGTGACCTTAGTTGTTTTTTATCCGATGTGTCAATAATTCACTCTTAAAAAAAAAGATTTCTCTCTCGATGTGAAGCTTCTTTCAATTCAGGCCTGTATTATTGTGCCTGTCCAACCAGCTCTGTCTTGTATACTGTATGTGCAAACAGGTCTCTCCAGAAAAGGAGAAAAGTGACAAAAAAAATAAAAGGTGTACCGGTAATTGAGAGTTAAAGGTAAACGATACTTTTTCACTCTGGATAGAAACAAGTAATCAGCTTACTTGTGCTCCACCGGCTTGATGGGCTCAGTCAGGTTGATGGCGTCCGTGGTGATCTCCACTTTCCGGACGCTCCCGAAGAAATCTGTGATGAGAACGCTTCCTGGATCCCGGAGGAACAGGTCGGTACGGTGGCCTGGAGTGGACACGCATTGGCTCTTAGGACACACTTTGAACTGAGGAAGCAGAAAAAACACTAAATGTTAAGAACAGTTCAGTAAATTTGTTAAATCAGAAGTTACACAATATTCTCATCAAGAAAAGATGGAATAAATAAATACACACAATGACAAATACTGAAGATTTTCCTGTAGCACCAACTGCAGCTACAACACACATATTCAAAAATGGTACAGGAGGTGTTAAAACATTTGTGCGTGCATCTGTAAATGACAAATCTTTCAGTGCTTGGTGGGTTAATCCTCTTACACGCGTGATTCATCAAAGTGTTTTCCAACAGGAGTCTTCATTTAAAAGGAAAAAATAAAAACATAAAAGTGAGGTTGATGTTATCTCTGACAGCCAAACAGGACCTGAGACACACTCCTCAAGGAATTTCTCTGGAACGTGGAGACAGTTTTTGTCTCATCAAAGGTCGAGTCTTCGCTGTCAGGATTTAGAGAAGAAAACTTGGTGGGCTCATCTGGGAAATCCATAATATCGATCCCTAATTCTACCAAATTGCACAAGGACAATAAGAGCATCTAAAGAAACAGGGGAAATTGGAGGGAATAACAAGCATTTGTCAGAGCAAATTGACTGAGAGCCAAAGTAACTATGTGAGGCGTTTTGATTGTGAGTCCTGGCGGCACAGACGAGGCTCCAGCAGATCTCTGCAGGAGTGCCAAAGATGAAAAGGGAGGCGCTGCTGAGACGGAGCCACGGCCCACAGCAACGTGCATCCACCGTCGACACCATCATGTGGCGCAGGCCAGCGACCCCACACAGCTTCAGTCAGCCTGTTTCAAGCTTTCAAGAGTTCCACGAGACTTTCATCGGACCCCTTCAGGAACACAAAGTCTAAAAACGCCACACAGGACGAGGACAGGACAGAGCAGAGGCTCCCTCGCCGATGTCACTGAAATCCGGTTATAGGGAATACATGTGAGATTGAAAGTGACACAAAGTCCCTTTCTGTTAAAAATGTTAGCTCTTTAAATTCTGATGTGAACAATTTATTCTTGAGTGACAAAAGGGTCACATGTGAAAGAAGCATTTTAAAGAAGCAGAGGTTCAATAACTTTACACTTTAAAGACGGCCTGGTGACAAAAATTTGAGGAGACGTTCTTTTAAAATTATTGTTTTAGCAAAATGTGATCTCCTGTTGTTTTTGGGATCACGCACACACTCACCAGATCGTTCATGTTGGCTTTGCTGGCAGGGTTGATGTCTTCCAGGAACTCCAGCAGGTAGAAGGTGTAACGGTCCATTAAATGGACTCCGATGGCCAGATCAGGCTGATGCTACAACGAGACAAGATCTGTCAGCCAGCTGATGCCAAGTTTCAGGGGACAAACACTTTCCAGCTTTCAGGATTTGATTGAAAGTGCGTGGGAAGGAAAAAAAAAAAAAAGAAAACTCACCGACAAGGAGTCCTCTCCCACCTGACTGCTGGCCAAAGCCATGAGGTTGGGAGAGTAAAACCGCTCGTACATGGAGGCACCCTGACAGGTGTCAATAATGAAGAGCAGCTCATTGTACCTGTGGACACACACACACACACACACACACACACACACACACACACACACACACACACACACACACACACACACACA
>JAUESE010000048.1:15372426-15385794 GCA_032274725.1 Malacoctenus triangulatus | reverse complement strand
TCATTGTCATGGTTGAGGACAGAAAAGCCTCTTTGAAGGAGAAACTGGTTGTCTGTGAGGTCTTCATTTCATGAGGGATTTTGGTGCATCTCTGTATGATTTCGCTCTCAAGCAGATGCAGATGAGCCAGTGGTTGCATTTGTGTGTGTAATTGCAGAACTTTGTGCAATTAAGTTACTCAGCAAGAAAATCTTTTGGATGGAAAGAAAAGCAGGTGTTTGAAACAATGTTTAAGTTCATAAGTTGATGAAGTGTTTCTCGTTTTTTTTCTCAAGGTAGAGCTCAAAGTGCTGCTTTTTAGCTTTGCCTTGCTACCTTTTGTATCATTCAGAATAAGAAATGTCTTGTGTGGTCATGTTGTACACATGTCGGTGTCCATGAGGAGGGTGTCTGTCCGTGTGTGCGTGGCCGACATCACGTAGCAGCTCTGATACGATTAGGACACCCTGGCCAGAGCATGCCTGGCATGTGGCAGTAGCACTTGCAGCTCAGGAGTACGGCAGACCTGCAGCACCATAAATCAGTCCAACATTGCACACACACCCTGTTTTTCTGTCAGTTTTTATAGCTGTTGTGTCTTCAGACACTCTATGTAACATGCAGTTGTTGGAAACAAGCAGCAGCAATGTTTGTGTGGATATTCGGCTTCTTATTAACAGTTTCTAACTATAGACTTCAGGGGGCCTCTGCACGCTATCTGAAATCGACTCTCTGAAATCCACGACAGGCAGGTTGCTGGACTCCCAGTGCTGAATGTTATGGCACAACCACTCACTATATTTTAGTTTGTGTATCCTGATTTGAACTCCTGCCTTGCATGTGAGTGTTGCTCATCTCGAAATGAAACCTCAGATCTCTGCTTACACTGTTTGTGTTGTGTTATTATTATCACAGCAAACACTGCACCTGAAAAAAGATGCACACTGATATTGGCTCAGACTGTACAGGGTTGAAGCATTAACTTCTGCGTTGTAACTCTCCGTTAGGTGGAAGTCAGCACAAGCACCAAGAAACTAGTGGCTGCTACCGCCTTTGGTGCCGTCTCACTCCTCTTCCTCGCTCGTCGCTTCCAGAGGAGGAAGGGCAGGAAGAAGGCTCTCTCGCCACAATGGGAGCAAGCCGGGTTTGAGTTTTTCTCCCCAGGCTCAGCCGACAATGGTGAGACGTCTTTACAGGGTGATACATAGTCTTAATGGAGACATACCAGCCCGGTTTTTGGTTTGAGTTTTTGCCAAAGCGACATGTGCTGCTGCTCCTGCTGGATCCAAATAAACGTTTTCACCTGAGTTTAATCGTGTGCAGGAAGATTTGCCAATGATTAGTGCTAAAGAGGAATACGCTCAAAAGCAGGATTAAAGAAAGTCAAATGAACAGCTGACCAGGGTATTCAGCCAGATTAAATAGCTTGTTGTAATCCTAAATACACCGTAGAGCACTTTAACAGGGTGAAGTCACAGTAAATTCTGTGTACGATGATTGCATGATACAAGAAACTCTTTTCAGTGCTCAGACTCGATTCAAATTGATGTTACAACAAATGAAGTGTGAGATTTGTGTTGTAATTGAATAAGGTTCATTTGAAAAAGAAAACAAAAAGTTGCAGTTGGGTTCCCTGACAGCGATTCAGTGGAGGTATCGGAGTCGTCTTATTTGCAAACATGGTTTATCCACCGTGTAATCACTGTAATCCTGCCTCATGCTCGTGTGGTCGACTCAATTTTTGTCCCTAATCTTGTGTGTTGTTGCGTTGTGCTTAGATAACACCAGCCAAAACATCACTTTGTCGCTCAACTCCAAGAATGGCTACTCCTCTGGGCTGGTCGTCACTGCAGGCGGTTACAGGAAGCTGTCTGGATCCCTGCTGAGCCTCGCTTCTGTAAGGAAACGCCACAGCTCCATCGTAGCTGACCGACTTGATGATTTTTGTTGAAATCAAACATGAAGCATCCACTGTTTTTTGTACAAATATTGTGAGCTGGTCGAACTAAAATAGTTTTGTTTTTTGCAAATTCATTTTGAACAAAAGTGACATGCAGGTCTGGAGTAATGATCTGCTCTTTTTTTCGATGAGTGTTCCATTTTGATAATGAAGATTGTGTTTTTGCAGGTAAAAAGCATGAACTCGTCCAGCAGCAGCACTTGTGCAAATGATTCCTCCTGCTGGGACAGAGTAGGAGACAATGACATCTGCAGTGTGGTCAATCTACCGGTCACCACGCCTGAGAATCTCTACTTGATGGGTAAAGAGACATTTAAACAACACGGTTCTTTCTAAAAGTGGGAGATGACCACCTCTTGTACACTGCATCTGTGAAAACTGTTCACAGTTTGGATTTGTAATGATCCACTTTCACTGGAGCGCAGCGAGTGAGTCACCAATTGCGGGAAGGTTGAGTGTGTTTATGTTTTTCTCTCAGGTATGGATCTATTCGAGGAGGCCCTGCGGCGCTGGGAGGAGGCGCTGATGTTCAGGAGCAGGCAGGGTGAGGACGACGCGAGCTGCGCTTCGGTTAAAACGGGAGCCGGAGACACCATCGCTGAGCAGAGCATGGAGGTACGAAAGAAAATGGGAAACATCGGCTGCACCATGGCTGCCACTGCTCACAGCTCACATCATGGTCAAACAACACTCAGAAATTTGGTGCTTGTTATTTTATGTACTTTTGTTAGTTTTGGTTGAATAAGGATGTAAGCTTTCTAGAAAATAGCACTAAAGCAGAATAAGTGGGCACTGCCTTTCCCACATGGAAAGACCTCACAGTACTGTAATGTGAACTGGCTCACGCACAATAGATTTTTTTTTTTGACCAATAAAAATTGTATAACATCTCTCTCTCTGTGAGACCCAACAGTTCATATATTGATTTTCTGTAGACCTTTCTCGTGGTCTGCGACACTCTGCCCACGAGCACTGCCGATCACACAACCTGCATGAACCCCCTAAACTCTGACCACCCACCGGTGTCACCGAGTGTAGATTGTATAACGGCTTACTCACTGGCGTTCCAGCCTGATTGGAAGGGGTTAAGGATTAGTAAAGGTGAACCAGCTCAGCCACGGCACCCAAACAGACGATTCTCCTCTGTGTTTAGAAAGCTGGTCAGAAAATTTAGGTCACAGAGCTTCTCAAGAAGGAGCTGAAAATGATATGTGAAATATAGGAGAGTGTAGAGGAAAGGTCAAATGTCCTAAGTTTACCTCCACTTCAGTGTTGCATTACTTGGTTGGCTCAGGGTGAGTTTAAAGTTCACTGTACCTGTGTTTCCTGCCGCAGTATCTGGAGCTGCCGAGTCCCTTTGATGGTTATTGCACTCATTTTACTGCTAGTTAAGGTCAAGGTTTATGATCCTACACTGAGCTACGGCCTTTTTTGCTGTGTTTTAGGATGTCATCAGCGCAGAGTTCATCCACAGGCTGAAGTCTCTGCTGCAGAGAGCTTACAACCTGCAGGAGGAGTTTGAGGGAGTGCTGGGCATGTCAGAGCCGTCATCCCACAGCAACAGCCAGGGTGAGTCACTGCAGCAGTGTTGCACTCAGTCTGGGGAGCAGATACCACAGTACAAAGTCTCTAAAAGGTGTGAAGTTATGTGTGTGTGTTCAGCGCGCACGTCATTTGAGGTGATGATGTGAAGGAGTCTGCTCCAACCTGCACAATGAACAGGATTCTTGTGTTTCTCAGATAAGATGGCCGACATTTTAGGCCGAGAGGATTTGGACGACGCCTGTCTGAGAGACAGCATCAGCATCGCCTCCACCGACTCCTTTGTGTCGGCTGCAGAGGTAACGCGAGCTCTACAAACACCGCAGCGCACCTCATCCCCACTGCAGGTGGAGGCTAACTTCACCTGTCACTGTCGAGTGTTTACTCCCTTGATGCTCACACCGTCACTAATAAACACGGGAATGGTGGTGGACTGCACGATGATCCAGGTCTGAAGACGGAAACCAAGCAGACGTCCTAATCCTGGACTGTTGGACAGGTTTGGGTTGACGACTGAGTCGCAGCAGGAGTCGAGTCCAACAGCGCAGAATTTTCCACAGGTTTAGCGCCTGCTGCTTTCTGACACTGGGTTTATCTGCTTTGCTCATTACAGCTCTGTGGGGTCTCAGGCTCAGCCTTCAGTGCTGCTTCTGCACTTGACCCACAAAACATAAATAAAGTCTGCCAGTTAAAGATGGTTGACATGTCCATTTCCCTTCAACAAAACTTCTGCCCAAACTCAGTGATCAAACTCTACCTGAGGATGTGTACCGACCATAAAATCCATTCTGTAAAAACACTCCAAGAAATGTAGGTAGATTCACACCTGCAGATGTATTAGACGTTGGCTGATGACCTCCAGTTTTAAGCTGAAGCTTCCATCGGTCAAACTAGGTCATACATACGAGCCGAGTCTCTATAAATAGACTTGAGAAGTTCCTCCAGCTCATGACAACAGCAGATCAACTGTTGCTCTGCAGCTGTTGCTGGAATGCTTTTATCTGCTGTTTTACGGTTGGCGTAGATTAATCATTTTAGCTGAACACACAATGTGAAGCAAGTATCTGAAAGTTTTTTGTGGGGAAAATGATGCGTAGACTGTAATCTTCTTATCTGATGGGTGAGACAATGAGCGGGATCACTTTAAAGCCCATAATCAACGTGTCCACCGCTGCCTTTTGTCTCTGTGTCAGCTGTCAGAGCACCGAGAGCTGAGGAGTGCCTTCAGCCTGGGCCACCACCCGTTCTATGATGAGGCGCTGCAGATGGCTGAGGAGGGCAAGATCTCCTGCAGGGTGCTGCGGTAATGAAACTCATCCACGCATGAAGACACGGCAGCTGCTCAAGACGTAGAAGGCTTGTTGTTTGAAGGTTTGGTTTGACTCTGCTTCTTTATCAGGACTGACATGCTGGAGTGTCTCGGGGACTTTGACTTTCTGGCCAAGTTGCACTGTGTGCGGCAGGCATGTCAGGTAGGGTAGAACTGTTGAAGCTTGGACTCCCTCTTTGACTCCCCATAAAAAAAGCCCAAACAATATGCAAACGAGTTCTGTACATGTTGTTCAAACAGCAGTAACTTTAATGGGTTTTCCATTTTCCAACCTGTAGCTCATTCTGTGTGAGAGGTCGACCAGGATGTTTCTGGCTGAAACGGGGAAGAAGATCCTGTCCTCCATTATAGTGAAAGCACAGAAGGTGAGACTGAACACACAGAGTGAAGACCTTCTGATCCACGGGGCGTCTGACTTCTGACGCTCTGCGTCTCGTTTCACAGAGCCCAAAGAGATTCGAGGAAGTGTTTGAAGAGATGATCTCCTTCCTGGAGCACACGGAGCACTGGGAGAACACGGAGGTGGAGCTGGCCACACGAGGCGTGAGTCCCTCCCAGTTTCACACCGTCTGTGTTGCCAAACAGCACTGAAGGGCGCTGCCTGGTTTCTAACTGAGGCCTGATGCTCGTCTGCACCAGGTCAGGCACCTGAACTTCTATGACATTGTGCTGGACTTCATCCTGATGGACTCCTTTGAGGACCTGGAGAATCCACCCATCTCCATCCAGAACGTCATCAACAACCGCTGGCTCAACAGCTCCTTCAAGGAGACGGTGAGTGAAACGGTAGCGCACACGATGGCAAACTAATCAAACCACGACGAGCTCCTCAAGCACGCTGCTGTCCTGCAGGCTGTGGCGTCCAGCTGTTGGTCCGTGCTGAAGCAGAAGAGGCAACACGTCAAGGTGCGAGTCCTCTTCAGACCATTTCTTTCCTCGATGTATTTCACTGCACACAAGTCGTCCCAGTTTGTGACCCTTTCCGTGCGTCTCAGGTGCCTGATGGCTTCATCGCCCATTTCTACGCCGTGTGTGACCAGATCAGCCCCGTGCTGGCCTGGGGCTTCCTGGGGCCCAGGAGCTCCCTGCAGGACTTCTGCTGCTTCTTCAAGGTACAAACCACTTCAGTGCTCCCCAGTGTTTAGTTGTTTGGTTAGATGAAATATTCGACTTGAAGTGAAAACGTACTTTCATGGTTTCGTTTCTCTCCTGCAGGACCAGGTGCTGTTTTTCCTGAAGGACATTTTTGACTTGGACAAAGTGCGCTACCTGTCGGTGGAGAGCCTGGCGGAGGACATGCTCCACCTGCTGCACCGGCGCTCCGAGCTGCTGCTGGCCTACCTGGGCGCCGACTCGCTGCGCCACCTCAACGGCTGCAGCTCCCCGCAGGTGCAGCTGGTGCCCAGCGGCCTGCTGGAGGCACGGGTGCAGTGAGACGAGCTGAGAGCCTGAACAATGGGAGAACTCGGCATTGATTCCACAGTTGGTTCTTATAAACTGTTGAATGAGAGTGAACCGACGTCCAGTTGGAGTGTCTGACCCATCGCATCGAGTGCCCAGGTAACCTGCCTTTTCACGTGTTCTTCACCTCCAGGGAGGCGTCCTCCTCATCCTCGCTTGGAGCCATTCTTGATGTGCCATGGCAGCGCACGCTACTCTGAAATGTCATAGCAATAACGCGTCATTGATATTTGCTGTGGGACGGGAAGTCGATGATAAGCTGTGTAAATGAAAGGGAATATTTCTTGCTGCTGTGATATAAATGAAGGTATGTTAGAATATTTATTTTATTATTCAGACGATCTGTGCAGGGTTTATTTTGTAGAAGTAGTCGTGCCTGAATGCACAAATGGATCTTTGTGAACGGCTTCAAATGGACACTAACTTTGTTAGGATTTATCTAATGTGTTTTAATGTCCTACTGAGCATCAGCAATGCAACTTCAAATGTACTTTTTTTTTTAATGAGCACATGCTGCCAGTAACTGACGGGATAATAAATGTCTCGAGAGAGAAAAAGGAACTCCTTAAGGATCTTTTATTGAAGTACAAAATCAGTGATTTGCATCCATGGAAGGTTTAGAGATGTGACTACAGTTCTCTGAATAACACAAGTCCGTCTAGCTGGTCAGTTTTTCATGTTGGACAAAAATGCATCGAGCCTTACTGTGCACACATCAGCTTGCGAGTCCCAGTGTGTCGCCACACCTGCAGCACGTCACTGCCACGCAAGCCTGAACAGTGAGTCATGATCATCAGCTGTCAGCTTCGACAAGTTTATTTCATTATGAGCACGTCCTCCAACAGCCACGGTCACTCCTCCTTCATAGACCAGGAGCCGAACTCTGGAGAGAAATCTACATCAGGCTTTTTAGAAAAACATAAATGAAGTCTTCTTATTTGGGGATTTCTGAGTATTTGAGTGTGTAAACATGTCACAATAACACAATTCTGATAAAACAAGTCTGAGATAAACTTCTAGGTAGATATTTTATAATTGGGGATGAAAAAATATTAAAGTTTTGAACCATTTCTCTGATTGTGAAGATGTTTCTGCAGTCTGTATGAAGGAGAATTTGACCAAAAAGCAGAGGTAACATACTGTATGTACAGTGATGAAGGCTGACGCTTTGTCCACACAGGGCAAACAACTACATGTGTGAATGACCACCTTGTATGAACTCAAATAAAATGTATTGGCTGGTGGATTTTCTTTTCCTTCCGTTTGTGGCGTCTGTCCTGTGTTATAACCAGGCTTTAATAGATAAAAGCAACTTTCAAAGTACCGTAAGGTGAGAAAAAAGATGAATCAGTAGGTGTTAACAGGGCGTCAGGTTTTAACACACAAAATAAAGATCTTAGTTCCAAGTGTGCTGCTTGTGTGATAGACTTTCACCATATAAGCAGTCTTCTGTAGAATTACACACTTTCCCTGACAAGTTTTGTTAATTGCACTCATTTTAGATTAAAATACATTTAATTTGCCTCTGATTTATCTCATCACAATGAGGGTTAGAATAATGAGGGAGACACAGAACCGAGTGGTGCTTCCTCTCTGGAGATTACCTCCTGTTTGCATTGAAACACTGAGCTTGTGTGGTGCTTCACTTCATTTTCTTTTGAAATTAATGTGGTCAGACCGGTTACGCTCACAGAATAACCACGCAGCCTTCAATTGCACTTTGTTACAACTTTATTGATGAACATGGCAACATTTCAAAAGTCAGAACAATTCAGAAAACAAACCAAGAGATGTATAATACACAGCATGTGAAACCTTGTTTACCTCTAAGGCATGCTCCTTGTTTAGTCTTCTACACCCCCTCGAACTCTGTTGAAACTGAGCGTCTCACATGTACACAGTGAGCAGCCTCAAACAGTACGTGACCTTTTAAACTACAGAGAGAAGTGGTTGGTGGGAAAAACGGACAGACCCCAAATTTACAGCCAATATTCAGCGTCACTCAAAGTACAACAGTTCCTGTCCTCGTCCAACTTTCTAGAGCACATTCCTAAAAGATTTGATGAATGCATTGAAGCGAGAGAAAACAACCATCAGACAACTCCATACTGCACTGTTGCATCATGGTTAAGAAAAGAGGCTGGGAGAAACAACACTTTGACCAACAAATTGCAATCACAGAATTTCAATTTCATTGCGTTGCTGTTTGGATTTCTTTTTTTGGTTTTTACCTTATCACTGGAGCTCTTGAACGGTCTACGTTCAGCAGTGGGATTGACACAAAGGATTCCTCCTTTTGGGGGACAAACTACGACACGGCCTGATTCTACGACCTAAGCCTGCAGCATCCTCCAACACTGTGAGCAAGAAGTGAAGGCAGCAGCGTTTCAATAAGAGACTTTGCACTGCACATGAGGGCAGATTCACACCACGACAGAGAGAAAAAACTTAATCAAAAAGGACAATTCAGTCATGTGTTTCGACCGTTTTAACCCTAGCAGGTGAGCACACATTGCTAACGTCTGGCAACATGGCATGCAGTTTGTTACACCAGTCTACAGCATCGATACACAGTCGCTATCAAGACTTACCGGAGTGCAAAGATCAAGCTAAATATCAAATATTATGCACAGTGACATTTCCTCCTTAGCAAAAATAAACCTCTGAGAGTTGTCACTTAGGAAATACAGCTCATATCATGCAGTTCATTCAACAGCAAAAAAAGCAAACAGATCTTATTAGGGGGGAAAAAATGGCTGATCATTCGAGATTATCTTGGACATTTCTTTACGATGCATTTTTAAAACGACACAGGTACGCATTTCTTTTCATGTGTATTGAATCATGTCACTGGACAAGAGAAGAACACTGGTTTCCTTAGGTTGCGCTTACCTGTGTTATTGCAGCAGAACCTAAGGTGCAAGGTCTGGGACGACACTGCAAAGATCAGATATAATCGCACTGTTTGCCATCAGTGAACAATGCAAACAAAGATAGAATAATGGAATCTTTTGACCTCAATATCAACAGCCTTTTTCACAACAGTGCTCATTCAGAATGACAAAAAAGAACCATCATCAATACTGAGCTAGCACTTCCACTAATCGCATTCAACATCATGCTTGTATAGGAAATTAGAGAGATGATCAGCAGAAACCTAAGCATGCTACGCTGGAGTTATGCAGGAGGTTTTTTTTCTAAGCAATATGCTGCAAGTAAATGGCATTTTTCAGGTGAAAAAACAAAAAATAACAAACATCGACTAAACAATGGCACTTAGCAGATCAGAGAATCAGAACGCAAAAGAATATCCCACATCTTAAACAGTTCCTACCAACAGTGCTGACATTCAAAAAAGCCTTCAGTTTCAGAAAATCCAACTGGCACAGAAATGCTGCCTACACACACACACACAGTCCACCCCGGAGTCTGGATGTTTAGCAGTCACAAAAATAACAAGTCTCAGAAACATGTGGTGCAAGATTTATCACAATCTAAAGGACTAGGCTCTCTCTTCAGTTCATACTTACCCAAGACACGAGGGGAAAAACTGCAATATTTGACAAAAAACTACAGCTTTTTGCAGTTCATGAAGCATCACGAAAAGGCGAGTATTTCTCAAAGGTCAGTACTTACATCATAGGAGGGCTCAACTGATGGATGGAGACTGCTTAGCCACCCCCGACCCTACAACATCTACCTTCTTATACTGGATAAACACTAACAAAATGGGCACAGCAAAAAATGTGACTTTTTTTTTTGCAATGTTTTTATATTAAAAAAACATTCTCTCATGAAAAAGATTCATACATGTGAGTTAGTTCAAAACTGGGCATGACAAAAGATTCAATGCACGTTTCTCTGTGATACAGTGGCAAAATTTACCTGACTGTCCTGGGAAAAAGAACAGCACAAAAATAGATATATGTAACACTAAAAATATGCAACATTTCTTGGAACCACGATTTCTGAGGAACATGTAGAGAAGAATACTTGCTTACCGCTTTTTTTTTTCTAAACTTGCCTGTGGAGGAGGAAGTGACTATCAAGGCAAAATACAGTGTGTACTAACTCGACAATGTCAGCAAACAACCAGGCAAAAAAAGTCAGAGGGGCGCCACAGCAACAGCAAGTAATGCATGAGATACGGTGCACACAAACCCGTCAGCTTCCTCAGGACAAACATTCGTCTACAGCTAAAGAGTGGAAACAAGAAAATAGATCTATCAACGAGGACGGCTGCCGGATCACTTCATAATTTATCTATGAGCCTTATAGACAGTTGGAGAGAGACAGGACAGCACAACTTTGTTTGCTTTTTTTGGACAAATCCACCCCACAAGCCTGCACCTAAACATCCCGCCCACCCACACACGCGCCTCAGTAGAACCACCATACAGAATCTGATGTGGGTTTCGGACCACCCCAACTTACCAACACAGGAGGTTTCAGTTTGTTTTATTGCAAAAAACACAACAGGCAATAGCATTTTGTTTTCTTTAAAACTGAGATGATTTACATGGAAATGTCTACAGTTTAATAAACATGAGTTCTAACCACATTTAATGTAGGTACAGGGCTGGAATGACCATATGTATAATTACCTCACTAAAAACAAAGCATTTACAAGGAAAACAAAAAAAAACAAAAAAGAAGAAGAAAAATCAGAGGACGTGTTCGCCGGGTAATCTGCCATCTGTGTGAAACACTTTCAAACCAAGGAAATTTAAGATCTTCATCAAGGCGTCTGCATCCAAACATTTAACAAAGGATTTTGTTTCGACAATGTAGCATTTACTTTATGTCCACTTCACATTACTGGCCCTGTGCAGGAGAAATACATAGAAGATACATTGCATGTTAACAGCAGAAACAGTGGACTCAGCTTCCCAAAAATAACAAAAACACCTGTGGAGGAACAAAGTGCTGTTTGGTTAGTTTAGTGAGGCGGCTGCGGTCACTGGAGCCCTGTGGGAACCTGAGGGGGGAAGCGCCATCGGTTACGGTACAAATGGAGTGTGAACGTGAATGTGGCGGGCGGGTTCTCATCGGGGGTGTACCTGAGGGGCTTGTGGTGCGGCGCCCATCGTCTGCGGGTTGGCTGTGCCGTAGTAGGCGGCGTGCTGCCGGTAGTACTCCGCCCAGGCGGCGCTGTAGTCTGGCTGGCCTCCTGGTTGAGAGGCAGCTGTCGCCGCTGTGGCCTGAGGGGCCGCTTGACCTGGAGGGGCAAAAGAGAGGGGTTGTTTTTATATCTGCCCCAGGAAACATTCCCACTTCAATGAATCAATAGATCTGCAAACAATTTTGTCATTTGACACCAGCTTCATCACCTGAATTCCCATGAGTTGAATATAGCCATGTTCAGTAAATAGTTACCGTCTTGAAATTGTAAAACTAATTCACCTCAGTGACCTTCAAAGTTTTGAAAGGTCACCAGTAGGCCCAACAAACATAGTTTATCTTTGTTCCTAGAAACAGAAACTGAAACCGGGCGTTGGTTTTATCTCTGTTGGACTTGGTCACATTTGTAAGAAGGGGAACGAACCCACCACCAATGTCTTCAGGTGAAAGGTCAGAAACCTTCTGCGCTTCTATTGGGCGGCTGTGTGAGCAGCACCTCTACTACAGAGGGCTGCCAAAAGAGACAGCCGCCCTTCAACATGGACAACACGCGTCTCCAGGCAACAAACAGCTGATCTGACACTTTCTACAAGCACTTAAAGATACGTTTCAACTCATTTCACTGTGTTAAATTCACTGTGATAACTCTGGCGGCGTCACCACATCAAGCCGTGATCTCTACGCTGCTGCTGGACTCACCTTGTTTCTTGTAATACTCCTCCCAAGCTTTTGTGTAGTCCTGAGGTTGTTGACTCTGTTGACCTGTAAAGAAAGGAAGGCCTGCGTCAGTGGACCAACAGGAACGATCCGCCAAAGATACAAAACACAGAGCCTACATTTGTCATGAACATAACCCACAAAACAACAACATTTAACTTTACACACACATCCAATAACAGTAACAACATTCATGGCACGACTGCCATCAGTGTGGATGAAGCCCTGACATAGGCTAGAAAATAGGCTACACTAAGCTGAGAAAAAAGGTGGTTCTGTGTCGAACAGCTCAGTCCTGCAGATAGTCAAAGTGTTGCAGTCTAAACAGCACAGGCGTCCAATGTTACACCAAGTGGAGGCACAGTGAAAACGCCCCACTGCAGGAGAGTAATGCTGACAAATGCCCAGACCTGAAAAAGAAGCTGATCGAAGACCCAGTGGCTGTTTAGACTGTCTTGTGTTAATAGGTGTACACTGAAACTACGATCATATACCCATTTTCTTGTAATATTCCTCCCAGGCCTTGGTGTAATCTGCCTGTCCACTCTGACCTGCAGCCTGTGGGTCACCTGTTAAAAAAAACGGTACTTGTAATTAGTGAATCACTCGCAGCAGTTTGTCTCCACCTGCCTGGGTTGGGCTGTGAGCCTAGAGACGTGGAGGGAAACTATCCTGTCCCTGGAGTGATACCGAACGTAAAAAAAAGAGAAGAAAAATTAAAAAAAAAAGAAAAAGCTGCTCTGCAAAAGCAAAAGCATTTTGAGGTGAAACAACTTGGCTTCAGTTAGCAACACCAGCTAGACCTGAGCACGGAACACTAAGGGAGTCGATCTAATCCCCTAGACTACTCCACGACAGTCTGATCTGACTGCTACGTCTACGGTGAGCGAGCACCGTCTGCTCTGTGAGGTGGTGGTGGTGGGGGTTACCTTGGCCGTTGGTTTGAGTCGTGCCGGGGGCTCCGCTGGTCGGGGTCATGGGGGCCTGCGGCTGCTGGCCGTACTGAGCGTAATAAGCTGCCCACGCTGCAGCGTTAGCGTCGGCTGCTGCTTTATCTGGAAACAATGAGGAGAGTGTGACCAAACCGAGGCAAAACGAGCATCCAGCCACAAGTCTTTACTGTGACAAACGGCACTCACTTGGGTCTGGCTGTCCCTGCTGCCAGTGTGGGTAGCCGTTGCCCCATCCCTGAGGCTGATAGGGAGCAGGTGGGCCGCTGAGGACACAAGATGAGATCCCATCAACTCTCAAAATCCTG
>JAUESE010000048.1:15301935-15315603 GCA_032274725.1 Malacoctenus triangulatus | reverse complement strand
GGGGGGGGGGGGGGGGGGCGCAGAAGCATGCATGCATACAAACCTGGTATGCCTCATACAGACACAGCTTAGCAAGAATTCCTGTGGGGGGGGGCAGACAGTAGCTAACACGCCTCGAAAGTCGATTGTAGTAAATAGAAGAGATTCTACTCGCGCCACACAGCATACATGTCAGCTTGACTGATGGCTCCCAGTGGTGGAGCCATTTGGCCCACTTTCCCAGAATTTCCCGGTCCATCCACACACTAATTTCCCACTTCATGCCAGCCTCATTTCTCAATGTGTCCCCCGGCTGATTTCTGCCATTTTTAGCTTTTTCAATCACCTCAGAGTGTGTGTATCTCTGTGTCAGTTCTCTGAGGCATTTATTGTGAAGCTTCTTTTGTTTCTGCTCCTCCAGTCATGATCTTTTTCCCAGTTGCGACTGATTGTCATCCACACAGTCTCTTCTCTTACGTTCTTCTCTCTCTTTCTCTCTCCGCAGATGAGACCGACACTCCCATTCTCTCAGACGCCAAGTGGACCCAGATCCTGGCCCCGCCGGCCCACATGCTCTCCCTGAACCCCGCGCTGGCCCACGCAGACCTCAGCCCCCGCGAGAGTCCCCTGCCCTGCAAAACCCTCCCCGACTCCTCCTCGAGTGCCTCCCCGGGGGCAGACCCCAAAAGACACCCTGGTCCGGACCCTTCCTCCTGGGTAGAGGAGAGGCCGGCAGACGTTCACAGCCCACCTCTCCCCCAGCCCAACATCGGCAAACTGGTGGGCACGGATGACCTCTCGCCGCCTCCTGTCACGGCTTGTAAGGCGGTGGAGAACGGCTGCCCCGGCAGCCCGCAGGGAGGGGGATTCAGCGAAGACTTCAGGTCTCCTGCAGACGTCCAGGCTGGTGTTACTAAGCAAGAGGCTGAACATGAAGAGCGGGCAGCCTCAGCTGGAGTAGGAGGCCCGGCTGTCGCTCACACTCACTTTACCTTCGAGGTAGGATTGGAACAGGAGCAAACTCTGTCCGAGGAAACGCATCCCAACGAGGAACTGACGACGCATAATGGAGTCGTTAAAGAAGAGAGCGCTGCGGCTGTTTTACAGGACTGTGATACAAAAAGGCAAACCGCAGACTCCAAAGAGGAGCAGGGACACAGTCTGAACGGAGGGGGTGTCGTTCAGGCGGAGTGTGAGTTGGAGGTGAACGGTGGGTCTTCTCACAGGAACACTGAGGAGGAGAAGGAAAGGAAATGTGGTCTGGAGGGACAGATAGATCAGCTCCTCAGAATAACAAGCCTTCCAAATGGCTTGGAGCAGGAGAGTGAGAGCAGCTCCAAGCCGAAGGAGACCGAAGAGAGGGATGAGGAAGAGGAGGAGGAGGAGGAGGAGGGCTTTTCTCCCTCTCCTGTCCCCTCCAAAGAGGACTCTGTCACCGAGGAGAAAGAAATGGAGGAGAGCAAGCAGGAGAGCGGCGATGGCGGAGCGGTGGGGTCAGGTTGCACCCAAACGAAACTCAACAACAACCGCCTGCAGCCGGTCAGCGTCCCCTACGGAGGGGCCCGACCGAAGCAGCCCGTCAGCCTCAAACTCCAGATCCCGCAGCCGCTGTCGGGCCAGGTCCAGAACCAGCTGGGCCCGTCCCCCGTCGGCAAGAACAAGAACCTGGAGAACCAATGTCGGAAAAGCACTCCCCCTGAAACGCTGCCCGGCGGGCCGGATCCGAGTGCAGTCGTCGTGAACGGAGACGGCACGCTCCACTCTCCGTCCGTCATGCCCTCGGAAAGCCCAGACAATGACCTTCAGGCTGGCCAGCAGGGGGCGCTGTGCCGCAAACCCCCCAGCTCCCTGGGAGAGGTCGCCCCAGTTTGGGTTCCCGACTCCCAGGCCCCCATCTGTATGAGATGCGACGTCAAGTTCACCTTCACCAAGAGGAGGCACCACTGCAGAGCCTGTGGCAAGGTCAGTGATGTGCTCCAGCTGTGTTGATCCAACGGTGCAACTGAGCTGGACACCATATTTTGTCCCGAAACGTAACGGTCCGTTTTCAGACTGTCGTTACATCAGGATCTCCATGATCAATGTTACGTCTCTGTAAACAATCATCCAGCTCCTTCCACTCTGGTGTTGGTCGGTAGAATTTCATGCAAGAAGTAGTTTATTAGGACAGTTTCTCACAAAACGTGTGTGTGCTCTGTGGACAGTAAACCAACATGGGGGATATTCAGCTAAAATTTAAAATGTCCCACATCAGCTGTTTGGGTTTGTTGGATAAAGGGGGGGGGGGGTCAGTTTAGTGCAGAGAGTTGCTGGATAAGCTCCCTTTTGAAGCGTTTCTCTGCAGATAGATTCAGTGGGTGTGCAGGTGCCTTTCAAGCATTCTGTCCACCCACACGTGTGGCCGGGTGTCCACAGCCCGCTTTAAATTGAAGATGTGGCCGCTGACACCGCACTGGAAAAAATCGCCGGGCTGCTACTTAATTTCCCATGGTGGTAAACAAACACACGCGGGCACACACACACTCTGCCAGTTGAGCAGGGAGGAGCTGGTGCTGCAGTAATGCTAACACCTGCACCGGGGCCACTAACAGTGGACACAGTGGGGTCTTCAGAGCGCTCCTGTCTGGACTGGAAGATCCACAAATCAGATTATGATGGTGCTGTGTGGCTCTGAAATTAAAAGGATGATTCACCGTCTAACTATTAACTAAATACATGTTACTGTATAATGATGTGTAATGAGAGGCTAATCTGTTGAAAGTGTCTCAGAAACTGCTGCAGATCGTTGAAGCTCGGGCCGCGTGCAGGAAATCAATCGGCGTTTCCGGAGGAAACGTCTCGTTGAGCAGAAATGATGCGTTTGTGTGTCGCGTCTTTCAGGTGTTTTGTGCAACGTGCTGCAGCCTGAAGTGTCGGCTCGTCTACATGGACAGGAAGGAGGCTCGCGTTTGCGTCACCTGCCACTCTGCTCTGACCAGTGGTGAGATGCCGTTCCCAATACGAACCAACCGAGGTTCAGCATTGAGTGTTTATCAGAACAGAACAAAGCTGCTTAAAGATGCAATATGTTGACAGCAGAAACGTTGACCTTTACTGGGAACTGACGACATTTTTGTCCAGGCTCGTTTCGTGACTGACGAGACTCATCACTGAAGCCGAGCACTCATTAGCAGAATTAGTAACACTTCTGCAGTTTGCACTGTGACTATGAAAATATGAGCTCTGGAAAGCCAATCAAATCAGAGAGGAAATAATAGCAATATTATAATTCTCCAGTCATTTCTGTGTGTTAATGAACGTCCCAGATATAGACGTGCGTCACTACGCTTTTGCCAATAACGTCTTCTCTCTGTCTTAGCTCAATCATGGGAGACTCCGGCTCCTGCAAGCAATCAGAGTCCAAACCCCAACAACCCTGCCGAGTACTGCTCCACCATCCCCCCTCTGCAGCAGGCTCAGGCCTCTGGGGTGCTCAGCTCACCCCCTCCCACCGTCATGGTGCCCGTGGGAGTCCTGAAGCAGCCCGGCAATGAGGGTACGACCTTTAGCGAGGATAAAAATACTCTCACAACTTTATTTTTTCACCTTTCGCGCTGATGTGCAGCTCCCAGCGGCAGCCATTCTCCTTGACAGTGCTGACGCGGGTTTATTTACAACGACCACTTTGTGTCTTCCTCACGTGCAGGCTCGCTGTCGCGAGAGCAGAGGAGGGTGTGGTTTGCGGACGGCGTCCTCCCGAACGGAGACGCGACGGAGTCCCCCAAAGCGACGAGCTCGGCTTCCTCCCAGTCGCTGGCAATCTCCACGTATTCAAACAAATCAGCCACGTCTGAGTGCTCGGAGGTATGAAAAACATTCAGCAGCACTAATGCTATTAGGCCGGCCCGTTAACTGAAGGAAACCACAAGAAGGTCTTTCTTCTTCTTCTCTTTTTTTGTGTTATTAGTTTACTAGCTGGGTCAAGCTCTAGGAAATGGACAGTGAAAGCGGTTCATAAGAAACATTCCTTCTGCGCAACAGGAATTAGAAATCCCAGCAGGCTCAAGAGACTTAAAGCTGGAATGTTCTTGTTCACTGCAGAAACAACATAAGTGACAAATAACTGAAGCTTGGTCCAAAACAAAAACAAAAAACACTCGACAAACTGTTGACCAGAGAACGGTCAGACGTCAGCTGTTGGGATGATTCACAGGCGTTGAACGCCGGGATCGTTTTGAATATCAAACGGCCTGATTGTGTCACACAGAGCAGACCACGAGGGTGGAATCAGCGTCCTCCATGTGACAGTTATCATCGCAGTCCTGCACTTCTCCCCGCTGGATGACGAGTCCGCCGCTCGGTCCACAAGTGGCACAAGCTGCAAGCCGATGATTTATGAGGGCTCCCGCTGTGCTTCTCCAACTGTTTTCATAATTTAGCACCTTCTCATGTATCAAGTAAAAGTGATTAAAAGAGCGAGAGAGCATTCGCTTCAGCAAAGGAGGAATGCGAAAAGGGCAGTTTAGCACTTTGCTCGTCAGAGACGATACTTAGTAAGCATGTGAAAACTTTCAGTGTTGCTGCTCTGTCACATCGAATCAAATTACTCAGAGGACTTTCAATAGCAGATTTATATCCAACTTCTCTCTTGGAACTGGAAAGAAATGTAGACAATAGGATTATTTACCAAAGAATATTTGATGGGAATTTTTATTATCTCCTGTAATAGTCATTTATTTGGCAGAGTGTGTTTTTTTTTGGTGTCTCAAATTCTGACTTTTTTGGCTTTTTGGCTTTACCATGCAGAGTAAAGTTGGCGCTGGTAAACGTTCAGTCTCTTGACATGAACGTTAAATTTAGGTACAAGTGTTGTCAGGCTTGTGCCTGTTGTTTATTCAGAGGAGACCCAGAGTTGTTTGCGTCCACCTGATGAATGTAAATCTAATTTTGACTCACTTTAGCTGCTTTTAGCCTTCATTGCCTCCTTTGGGAGACACATGACTCTGGAGCTGTGAGATGCTCCACTTTGTTCATCAACCGTTCAGTGACTTTGCCGTTTCACACTCAGTGTGCTTATGGGAGCTCTGAATCTGAACCCAAATGTGGTTTACAAGCGCGAGTGATTGAACTCAGATAAAGTTTTATCGTTGAAACTCGTGAGGAAACTGAGTTTGTGTGAGTTGAAACACAAATTGATGTAATATCAAAGTTGCAAATGTAAGTTGAGTCAGTGTTTTTCCACAATTTGCAGCGACTGCAGTTAATGATGTTTATGCAAAGTGTTTTGCTTTGGGATTTCAAAACGGCGTGCCAATATTTTCTCCTTCAATAAATTGACAGTATTTCATGTGCTGAAGCTTTCAAACTGAAGCGAAAAATTCTTTCACTTCCTGTTCTGTCCAAAGTTGGAGCTTCTGTTCAATCACACCTCGCTGTGTGTTGTTTTTTGTAACTTTAAACACCGTCTAACTCCAGCGCTCCCTCCTCCTCTCTCCCCTCAGGCCGCCCTAACCCCCGTTGCCCCGGTGGGCAGCCCGGTGGGCAGCTCCCTCAGCCTGATCCCGGAGGACGGGCTCCCTCCCATCCTCATCTCCACCGGAGTCAAAGGAGGTACGGGAGGCCACATCACAGGTGCTTGCACTCATCCTCACCATTCTGCTGCCTCCTCATTGCTCCTTTCAGCCGCCGCGTTTGTGCCCGTCGAGTGTGTTTCTCGTGTGCTTTGTGTCACCTCGCTCATGTTTGCACCACTCATTGCCGCCAAGAGCGAGAGGATGTGTAAACTCTGTTCTGAATGACTGCAAGGGTTTTATTTTGGCCTCACCTCTAACCTCCGTTCTATCTTCATCTTTGATTCTCATCCTGACCTCATCCACCCACCGTCATCCTCGGCTGTGTCTGTTTACCTCCTCCTCCACTCGCCCCCCCCCTCACTCTTCTTCTTCTTCTGCTGCTCCAACCTCCTCCCCCTCTTTCACCCTCAGATTATGCGGTGGAGGAGAGACCCTCGGAGATCGTCCTCATGCAGCAGTTGGAGGAGGGAGGTCCCGACCCTCTGGTCTTCGTGCTCAACGCCAACCTGCTTGCCATGGTCAAGCTTGTCAACTGTGAGTTACTCATGTTACTCATGATGAGTATTTTTTGTTCCAGTAAGATCGCTCTGTTGTGTGTTTTCAGAAATCCCGTCTGCGACGAACTTTTATGACTTTGACATGTCGACTTCTCTCCCGACCTGCAGACGTGAACAGGAAATGCTGGTATGTGACGACGAAGGGCATGCACGCCGTGGGCCAGGCGGAGGTCGTCATCCTCCTCCAGTGTCTCCCTGACGAGAAGACCATCCCCAAAGACATCTTCACCCACTTCGTGCAGCTCTACCAGGAGGCCCTCAGTGGTAAGAGCCACCAGGTGGCGCACTGCTGAAGGAGTCCGCCTTTATTTTGTATCGTTGGGGTCGATTTTGAGCTCGCAGGTGAGCCTGTCCTCCTCGTTCGGGAGCTGTTTGGTAAAAACGAGCAAACTGCAGTGATGTCGATGATCTGGGTGCATCTGGCAGAGTCTATTTGGTTTCAACTTGCTGTCAGCGACTGCTGCATGTGCGTGTTCTATTAAAAATGGATACAGATGTTAGCACCCGTCTGTCAGGTCGCCTCCCTCCAGGCGTGACACCTCGCCGCCGCCGCCTATCTTGCGTATTTAGCTCCGTATGCTGCAGAGCGAAATCGACTAATATCGGCTGACTTTGATGGCCCGCTCCCCTCAGGCTGCTGCCTGTTTCCCCCCCGTTCACACTGGAGCGTTTTCAGGCTGGTGGAGGGGAGCCGCATTGTGTGCGTCGCTCCTGATTAAGCCGGCGTCCGTCAGGCCTCCAGAAGAAATGCTGGCAGTAGCAGATCCCAACTGCTGAGCTTTTTCCTGTCACTGGAGTCATTGTGGTCGGTGCCACCTAAAGCCACTGATCACCCCCCCCCCCACACACACACAGATACTTAGAAACACGAGTCCTGTGGGGGTGATATGAGGTTGTAAAGTGAGCAGTCATATGTTAATTCACCACTGAAGTACTTAATACAGACTAAGCGCGGCTCTCTATCCACACTGAATAATCCCAGGAATATATTTAAAGCGTTGGCTTTTCTTATCTCTCTTTTTTCAGACGATGACACTTTGTATTTGTGTCTTTTCAGCTCCATGTTATTCACAGTTTTTATACATTTGGCCACACGTTCCTCAGATTTTCCAGGCCATCCGTTTCAGCCGTGTCGCTTGGTCCCGTTTCAGCGTCTCTAATTCTCGCCTGCTCTCTCGTCCTCTTCAGGCAACGTGCTGAGCCACCTGAGTCACTCGTTCTTCACGCAGAGCTTCCTGGGCAGCAAGGAGCATGGCGGCTTCCTCTACATCAGCCCCTCCTTCCAATCGCTGCAGGACCTGCTGCTGCCCAACCCGCCCTACCTCTTCGGCATCCTCATCCAGAAGTGGGAGACGCCCTGGGCCAAGGTCTTCCCCATTCGCCTGATGCTGCGGCTGGGAGCAGAGTACAGATGTGAGTTCCCAGGGGTTTTTTTGGGGGAACAGCGCCCCGAACGAGCAGCTGTTGTAACTGCTTCGGGACGGTCCAGTTATTAAGACCTCGACTGATGTCAGAGCTCAACATGTCAGCAGCCAGAGGAACCCCGTTGGTATCGCGTCAACGTGCTTTCACAAATTCCCGTCTCTGACGTTTTTTTTTTTTCCTTTTTCAAACGGCGTTTATCAGGAGCGCTCCCCTCCACCGAAATCCTCTCCTCTCCACAGCCAGACCTGCCAGCGCCGAGCGCCGCCCGGCTCCGTTAAGCCTCTCGCCGGCATCCAGCAAGTGCGGATAGAATACATTAGCAAAGACACATACGGTCGAAGCTCTCCAACACAGAATGGAAACGCCACCGTGAAATTGATCTGCCACACGAACACTGTTTACCTCTTTACTTTTGAGGCTGAGCAGCAGACAGCTCGGGGGGAGAGGGGGGAGGGGGGGCGTTCACGTCCCGACTTTGCAGATTGAAGCCGAGATTGTATATGTATATTTTTATTAGTTTGTTGCTAATTAGAGTTTGCAGCAAGATCTTATTTCCAGCTGTTTACTGAGATAAGGCTAAAAATAGTCGTGTAAGAAGCTTTAGTCGCTGGAGAAGGAAATGAGCCTTATTTTTTCACTTGTGGATTAGACGTGTTCTTGGAGCTGTGGGCACAGCCGGCTGTATTTGATGTTGGCCTGCAGGGTCTCCTGTTCGATGTATTTGCATCTATGAATAAAGAAACAATTTATGCTCTTCACAAAACCATTAAAATACTTTGAATAACTTAAGACATTTTTCTAACTAAATGCCCAAAGCACCGAAGGAACCAAATAACGGAGTCGTTTTTCAGTATTATTCCCCCCTAATGCTCTGGTGCCTTCATACGTCAGGTTTTTGTAGTCTTCTTTTGTCAGAAAAGAGTGATCGGGAGGTGACACATTTCTGTTGTTCATCTATTAATACGCCAACACTTTGTGTTGCAGTTTATCCGTGTCCACTGTTCAGCGTTCGCTTCAGGAAGCCTCTCTTTGGAGAAACCGGGCACACGATCATGAACCTGCTGGCAGTGAGTGTTTCCCTGCTCTCTCTCTCTCTTTGTTAGCTTGTTAGCACTTTACAGTATCTGCCAATGGCTCCCTCTCTTTTTGCCTTTGAGCCCCCTCGAGTTGCCTCCGAGACAGGCTGAGGACTTCCCTCTTTTATCTTGTGATTTACAAAAACTTCACAGTGAAGCTGAAACAGAGGCAGACACACAAACGCAGAGACAGATATATAAATGCAGGAGCCTTCAAAATAAAAGCAATGTACAGATTCTGAGGTCTGGTCTACATTTGAGAAAGTGTTTTATTTTGGTCATCATGTTGTTTTAACCTGTTTTTATTTGTCTGGTGCTGCTGCAGGACTTCCGTAACTACCAGTACACGCTGCCAGTGGTGAAGGGTCTGGTCGTGGACATGGAGGTCCGGAAGACGAGCATCAAGATCCCCAGTAACCGTTACAATGAGGTGAGCTGCTTCTCTTCTCTGCAGCAACACCAGACTGAGAAACACACAACTGCTTCAACCTGTTTGCAATTTTTTGAACACCACCATTTCAACCTCGTGTGTTTCTGAGAATGAGAGAAGAAACCAGAGCAGTCGAAGAAAACCTTCACAGGGAGAACATGCAAACTCAACAGCTGATTCTGCTGTTAGAGTGTTGCCTTCAAAGTAAATGTGCAGTGAATGAATTCAGCACAGCCGGCTTTGAATGCAGATTGGAGCGTATTTTTTTTTAGATTCTCCATCAGGCTGAAGACGGAGGAGGTTATTTTTCAGCTCCTGGAACAGCAACACACACACACACACACACACACACACACACACGTGTCCACTTTGTGTCGAACACACAGGACAATCTCCCCGGGGTCTCTGCAGCTGAACATTAGGCGTAGGCTGCTGCTGGAGGGTGCGAACGCACGTCCAACCAGAAGAAGCGACACACACACACGCACACACACACACACACACACACTGAGCACCATTTGGCTGGTGGAGAGAGTGGTGCTGGTTGTAGCGTTTGGCTGCCGATGTAGTAACAGATGGGATCCCAGTAATGTGAAATGGGGACCGTTACTTCAACAGCTTGCAGGCGAGCCATTAGCGCAGCAAGTGGTTAAAGCCCTCCAGATTTTCAGTTTTATTTCTAATTTGCGAAGGACGGCTCGAAGAGCGGCCGGAGACTCAGCGAGTTTTTTACGATGTGGGATCTTTGGACTATTGATGTTCACTCGTGTCGGTGTCTTTTCACACAATCTGTCATCTCAGCGCCGCCCCGCTCCATCATGACACTTCACCCACAAGCTCGCTGCAATTAGGCTTAACGGGGCAGGCTCTCCTCAGCCCGCTCTCCCCAGCACACACCCGCAGGGCTGCTTCATTAGTCATGCATTTTATTTGTCCTTGCAGCTCATGAAGGCCATGAACAAGTCCAACGAACACGTGCTCGCCATGGGGGCGTGTTTCAACGACCGCGCCGACTCCCACTTGGTGTGCGTCCAGAATGACGACGGGAACTACCAAACGCAGGCCATCAGCATCCATCACCAGCCACGCAAAGGTGCTGACCCGAGAAGCTGAGGCGTCCTCGTCCGTCACTCCGTCGGCCGTCTTTCTGTCTGGAAAACTCAGCTGACCTGAAAATCCTCCTCGCTGATCGTACATTGTGAAGTCTGATTGTCCAGCTCGGACCCTCACTGTCTCTCCTCTTGTTTTTTCCAGTTACAGGCGCCTGCTTCTTTGTGTTCAGCGGTGCTTTGAAAGCCTCGTCCGGCTTCTTAGCCAAGACCAGCATCGTCGAAGGTGGGAACTGCGACAACAAACGAGCTGGCTGCAGAAATGCTGAATTATTAGTTTCTGTTTGTTTCCTCAGAAGAGTCGGCTCCGTGTTGGCAAAAACCCACAATTATTGCTGCAGCTAAAAGCTGCAGTGGACGACAGAGCAGATATATTTACTTCTCTGCACTAGAAGGCTTTAAAACATGATTTGTAGCGTTTCTTCATACAAATCAAACAAATCCTTAACTCGTTGATATAAACAGTAAAGCTCAGTGAAAATGATCAGTTCCTCCACAGAGTTTCATCTGAAGTCTGCGTTTGTTTTTTTGTTTCAAACCAAACGTGTTGTTGTTTCCCCTCCAGACGGCGTGATGATCCAGATCACCGCCGAGACCATGGACTCCCTACGGCAAGCCCTGAGGGACATGAAGGACTTCACCATCACGTGTGGGAAAGCCGACCAGGAGGAGAATCAGGAGCTCGTCCACATCCAGTGGACGGAGGACGATCACAACTTCAACAAGGGGTGAGGCGAGAAGGGGGGGACGATTCTGAGGAAGACGTGGGGGGCTTCTGGGTAGAAGCTGAGCCGCAGGATTGGAGTAAAATTATAGTTAGCTGGAGTAAGACTCTCTGACGGGACTTTCAGCTCATACATGTGCACATCCAAAGTGATGTTGATCATTGCGAGGTGTTTTTTTGTGAGATAAACAAAACAAACCAACCCTTGGCTGCGGCCTGGGCTGAAGCGTTTGAAGTTGGACTCCCTGCAGCTCCGGCCGAGCAGCTGGCAGGTCAGCGCCTCGCCGGAGGCCGCGCAGACAGAAGCTGCAGAGAAACGCTTATTGTTGTCTGTTTGTTTTTTGTTTTTTTAGCCCACTTTGTTTTCTTTTCTTCCCTCCATTCAGTGTCATCAGCCCCATCGACGGCAAGTCCATGGAGTCCATCACCAGCGTCAAGATCTTTCACGGCTCCGAGTTCAAAGCCAACGGCAAAGTCATCCGCTGGACTGAGGTGCGACACGCTGCTGATTTCTAACGAGTGTCTGACTAACACGTCGAAGTCGTTTTGCAGTACAAATACAAACACACCTGATGAAATCCGAGCCGCGTCACGAAGCGTGTGGCTGTTCTCCTCAGGTGTTCTTCCTCCAGAGCGAGGACCAGCCCAACGGGCTGAGCGACCCGGCCGACCACAGCCGGCTGACGGAGAACGTGGCGCGGGCGTTCTGCATGGCTCTGTGTCCCCACCTCAAGCTGCTGAAGGAGGACGGCATGGCCAAGTTGGGACTGAGGGTCACGCTGGACTCCGACCAGGTGGGAACGCGACTGTTAGTGCTGCGCGTGAGGGTGGAGAAAATATTCGTTCGCTCTTCAGAAGATCACCGGTGTGAAACTGGCCGTTTGCTCCCCCGTCCCTGACCGTCGTCTTCCTTCCGTTGGTTCTCTCAGGTGGGCTACCTGGCAGGAAGCAACGGCCAGCCCCTCCTGCCTCAGTACCTGAGCGACCTGGACAGCGCCCTGATCCCCGTCATCCACAGCGGCGCGTGTCAGCTGAGCGAGGGGCCCGTGGTGATGGAGCTGGTCTTCTACATCCTGGAGATCATCTCCTAGGCGCCCCCGAGACGCCCCCCCCCACGAAGCGACGCGCAAGCTCCACCTCCCCAACGCTCCCCCCTCGCCTTCCGTCGTCAGCCCCCCCCCCCCACCGTCTCCCTCCGACTGTTTGCACTTGCACAGAGCAGCTGGGCCGCGCCCGGTGGGGTAGCATTCCTCAAGTCAAACCTATGCATCCACCCATCCTCAGTTTGGCTCTAGAGGGCGCTCCGAGCGGGACCACCCACCTGTCACCCCCGCCTTCAGGTGAACGAATCCTTTGGTCACCTTCTCCTGTCTCGATACCCACACCGGTGACGTTCAAGTGCCTGCTGCGCAACAAACGTCTGACGACGAACACGTAGCAGCATCCAGAAAACTCGACGTACTCGAACAGATTAGAGGACGTAGTCGGCACAGAAATGGCGTCCATGTTTGGGCTTCTATTAGATTGCCCAAATATGTATTTTTTTTAAAGGATTGTTGTGAGGATCAGCAGTATTGAATCCATCCACTCTGTCTGAGCGTGTTAGCTTCGTCTGAACTGACCTAAATGCTTCACCTCCTACGAACAAAATGCGACGCCGCCGTAAAGCCCGAAAACTCTCGTAAACGTCGAGCGCGTCTCGTTCTGAGTGGAACTTCTTAAAGGGAGCTGCGACGTGTTTCAGTTGTTCAACAACTGTAAATGTTCGTGCTCTCGCTTAAAGACGCTCGTTTACGGTGTAGATTGTCTCCCTTTGGAACTTCTCCACTGACACATACTCGGCTCCACTCTACACGATGTCAGTCTATTTCCTTGATAATTGCACCTCAGCAGCACAAAGAGAAGTCGTGCAGTGTAATTTCCACAGACTTGGTAGAACGATGGAGGACAAAGAGCAGAGCTGATGTTGAGCTCTTGTTGTTCTGGCTGTTTGAGCTGCTGCCCCCATAAAAACCGAATCGAGTCGAGCTGAGTGGAGCCATGTCAGTGATGGAGAGATGCGTGATCACCACTGAGATCCTCCTGCTTTGAGTTGGAAGAGGCTGAACTTGCCACCAGGCACCTCGCCGTGTGGGTATCGGGTATCGAGTGGCGTTGATGTAGCGCCCCAACCCGAGGTTACTCCAGTATCACCGCAGGGGGCCGGAGGGTCCCGAAGCACTGAACTCTGGGTAAAAACGCCACCTCTGTAGCACATGGGAGGCTCGCATCCATCGCTGAGGATGTCGGGACTTTTCCCGGTGAGCTACAGCAGGAAGTCTGCCGACGGTCAGGAGGAGACGTGAGGAGGGGGAGGGCGCCTCCGTGTGGTGGCTCGGTGAATTGCACCGCGGTGCTCCGTGCCTGCAGCAGCCTTCCATCGAGGGAGAGAAACAAACACGTCTCGGCTTCACTTCTTTAGCTTTACTCATCCGTCACCAGATGCTTTACTTCACGGACAAACCGCACACCGACCTGTTGTACATACTTGTGTGGGCGGGGCCACTTCTCCATCTCAACTATTAACGTGTAGCCTGTGGTGACGCTGACTGCTCTGACGCGTTCCAGTTGCCTCGGAATTCCGAGGGGTTCGGTTGTAACTTAAGCCCCGCCTTCTTTAGGTCAGTCCGCTGAGTGAGCTCAGCGCAGCTTCCAACACCCCGCGGCTGTGAGCAGTCCGACGTGTGAACTGAACGTCCTGCGTCTCCATCATATCGACAGCTGCGCAGCCGGAAGTTCCGCTGTCCTCATGAAAGAAACGTGGCGTGGTCTCTCTT
>JAUESE010000048.1:15254892-15265222 GCA_032274725.1 Malacoctenus triangulatus | reverse complement strand
TTGGCTTGGCTGTGAACACTACCCCCCCCCCCCCCCCCTCACCACCACCACCCACCACCCGCGGCTGTCAATGACAAATGATGAAGATGGACGTCCAGACTCGCTGGGCCCGTTACTGTTACCTTTAGGATTACCAGGAATTTCAAAAACAACCAGCTCAGCTTAATGTAGGCTTATGATATACATGCAGGCTCTTAGCTGGGGGCTACTGGACCACGTCCCCCCCCTCAAACACCAGTGTGAATGAGAGAGTCCCAAGAACAGCAGGTGAAAAGCCCAAAAAATAGAGATTATGATGCAGGACAGGAAGGCTTCCAGTGTGCAGTGGAGACAGCTACCAGTGCTAGTGTCACCCAGTGCTGCTTCCAGGCTTATTACATAAAGATGACCTGGGAAATAATGCAGTTTAGTGTGTCACTAAACATGATTTGTCAAGCTTTGCTGTAATTACTTGTCGAGGGATCACCGGTAAACAGACCTCAGGGACACTGGCGAATTTACAGTCACCCCCTCTCCTCTTCCTCCCCCTCCCCCCCCACTAATGACTCCACAGTATAGTTAGTGTGTGTACTGTAACTTCACTACCCAGTTGTGTAGCTTTGAGCCACTGGGCCTCGTTTGACTACAAGGTGTCCTTTGGTGTAGAGTGTGCGCTGTGACATTTGTCCCGCGACAACATAAACAGTGTTTTGATGTAGTACACACTCACATAAGTGAGTAGTGGAAAAGTGAAGGTAACAATAGCAAAAGTATGTCTTAAGTGTGACACACAGCAAGATGGAGTTTGGTTTTGTAGACATATACACGATAGATACACTGTCAGAGAGCCCTCAGCTGTTGTCTAGAGACTCATGCTCGCTCAAAACAACAGTGTATTAATGAATACTTCACTGTAACACTTCAAGATAAGGCCTTCCTTACATAAATGTGTAGTCTGCGTCTAAATATACTGCATAACTGCAATCAGTGTTGATGCTTGTGGGACATCAGAGCAGGTACGACTCCTTTAAAAGCACCGTGATCGCAGGGTCACATGTTCAGCGAGGTGCCATCAGTGAGTAAACGCACCCTGTAGTTTGAGGTTGTGAGCAGTCGTATGTAGAGAGACAACACGGCTCTGTCACTGAGACACTAAAGTTTGTGTATCTTGGTATAGCATGGCGATAAAGTGTCGTATAGTGTAATTTAGTGTAACGTACAGAGGTGTGATATCTTTCCTGGCACTCCTGTTAAATAACCTTTGAAACGGCCTGTCAGACTGATAAATATTCACTGGAGTCAGTATATAGGAGGGCAATATCGCCAACTCTAATATATGAGCCTCATGTATAGTGATAAAGAGATAAGGAGGATCTACTGCTTGTGCCTCCTCACAAGCTTTAAGCATTAGTTCAGTGTAGTAACTTCAATTAGAACTCATTCAGGTTCAGCACATCCGAGTGTGTTTTGTTGGTTTGTAAAGATGATGCATCTTTTGCTGCAGGACTCATTGTATGCTAAAGTAACCTTAATACAGTTTAGCAATATTGTGCTTTTACAACCACTTCTAGAATAACTTGAATAGAGAAAGAGGAAGATTGAGCTGATCCAAGCTGTAACTCACTGTTTCCAGCGCCCATCGTTGCCATTAACACGTAAACATTTTAGTCTGTAGACAAAGTGAAAGTATTTCTGAAGAGTTCCCTGTTGGAGTCGTAATCGAGCGTCACAACTAATCCAAATACTTCCTCACACGTCTTTGAAGCTCCCTGAGTCCTCTGATGGATCCGCGATGGCAGAAACAAACTGTTGTTTGTCTGCAGCGTCCCTCTTGTGTTCAGCCACATTTCTTTTGATTTAACTTATGAGCAAAACCACGTTTGGGCTTAGCTTCACCAGATACAAACACGTGTAATTTACCTAAACTTACTGCACTTCACAGTCATCCTCAATGAAACATGTAGTTTATATAAGATACAAACACGAAGGGCAAGAAGAAAACTATCCTAAACTGGTGAAATCAAAAATATTTTACTTGATAAGAATCCTTGAATTAAGAAACATGATTTTTAAGTTCTTGAAATAAGTGGAATTTACTTTGTAAGAGCATATTTCAATAAAAGGATATTTTAAGGTAATATAATTCATATAGTTTAGTTCCACAAATGGTTCGTGCAGAACTTAAGCAGAGAAAACCTTCATCAAGAGCTCGAGTGTGACGAGAGAGACGATGCTGACACAAAACTGACCCGCTTGAAGTTTTTGCTGCACTTGGTGCCACATTGTGTGCGTTCGCCTCACTTTGCAAAGTCCAGTGCTTCTTCTCTGCGCATAATAAATGGCCACCAGTTTAATTTCCTGAGTAAACAGCTCCCACTAATTACACAGGAAGAAATGGCTCATCCTAATGAAGTCACACAGGGAAGTGTCATACATTCTTCCATGAGCTGCTGCGAAAAGCGCCACGGCGTGTTTGACCCGTGTCACTGTGTCACTCCGGCGTGCCGATATGCTTTCGCCGGCTCCTCTCCGCCACCGAGGAGTCGCGAATATTTTTGGGAGGGCAGCTGTCCCGGTGCCCCCGCGAGCCCCTCGGCCCCTCCGGCCGCAGGCCACTTCTGGATTTTCTTAAAGAGGCCTGTGGGACTTTATACCCTGCAGGTCTCCAGCAGGACTCCTGTTGCATGCCGCAGGACTGAGCTGGTTTGTGTTCCTCTGAAAGTGGACACCTTTCAAATAGTGTTACATTTCAAGGCAACGTATGCTCGCTAATCTGGGTCACTTTATCTGTTTGTATTTGCAGCACGCATTAAGTTAAATAATGATCGCCACAGGGCGAAGAAAAGAAATGCACATTTGTCCTAAAACTGCAGCTGAGCTCAGTTTGAGCTGGTTTCAACGATATTTATAGTCTTGCAGGTTTTTTTGAAGATTGCGTCGGTTTTTTTGCCTTCTTACATTGTGTGACACAAGTTGACAGGTGATATTTTTAGACGCAGTTACAACTCGTACAGTACGTTTTATGAGGTGCTTGGATAAGATAATAGGACGGCTGGCGTTACGCACTGTATAATGCTTTCTCTTTAGGTGTTCCTGTGGAAAAATCTGAGAAGAAAGGTCAAAGAGTAATTCTGTTATATACTTTAAGCTGGAGTTGCATAAAGCCTCATCATTCACTACCTTGGAAACTCAGAGACTGTTTTGGAGAAATTTTGCTCTGCTTTTCTGATTCCTCTTTAAATTTAGTCCAGTTTCAGGCTAAATTCATCAATGACCCCTCAGAGAAATGCTTTTGTCAGTGAGTGAATCATATAGTAAAATGTCCGTCCAACAATGCTATTTGAGCTGAATTGAGACACTTTGAAAGGAGGCAACTGGTCTAAGATTTTTTAATGTGAGAATACACACACTGACTAGTTGTGATGAGACCAGCTACTTGTTATATAATAATGAAAAATAATTATTCATAAAAAATGATAAATAATACATTTATGTCAGAGTTTAAGTGACTAACTAAAAAATGCATGTTGCACATCTCATTTGTGACATTATTAAAACATTTCTTAATCGATTATATCCCAGATTTAAAAAAATTTTCAAGTGTCCACAAATTTCATGCCCATTATAAAGGCTCACGCTGGTGACAGTTGTGCATGCAGGGAATTTTGCGAGTCTATTTTGCAATTTGAAAAAAAATGGATTTGAAAACCAAAAAATTTAAACTAAAATTCTGAAAAAATCAAACAAATCTGTGGTTCATGAAAATAGGCTCATTCAGATCTAGATATCATGGAGGGAACCTTTATGAAGCTCAGGAGATTTATTTTCCTATTTTTGCAAACACTCTTTAGTTGTAACCTCAAAAAACCAAAGATCAGCTGTTTCTTCTCCACTGTTCCCTCTGATAATGTTGCTGTGACGCTCTGCTCCTCGGTGCAGGATTACTGGGATGAGGACTGGAAGGTCAGTTCCTACGATTTCTTGGAGAGGAAGTGTCTTTATTGTTTGGTCTCTTGGATCAGATTCTGCACAAGCTTGTGATAATGATCTGCTACAGCTTCCCTAGATGTCCTTAACTGGCTGTGTCATATCTCCGCCTTATCACCTTTGCGAGCTTGAACAACAGGCTGCTCGCAATGCTGAAGGCTCGACAGAAATCCCCACTGAAAGGAGGCCGGCAGGCCCGACGCCGGCTCGTTGGGAGTCGCACCTTTCTGTTGGTGTCTGTTTTTTTCTTCTTCTTTTGTTTGTTTGTTTGTCTCCTGAGTCTGTGCAACCACACTTTGGAAAGTCTTCCTCGCCCTCAGGCTCACATGTGAAGCGCGTTGCCCTGCTGGCCCTCCGCTTTGAACACAGGTGAAGTCGAGTGAACTTTGCTTCCGTCTGAATGAGTTTTATCATTGACCATAGCTGAACTTTGCTACTCACTGAACTGACTTCCCAGCTTATGTAATGAGCAACAGGAGGTACTGGAATTATTGTCATATTTATGACACTGATAGCGCGGCCGCTATGTGAATTGTCTAGATACCTTTATCAACACTGGACTCTGGTTGTTCTCTGTCTTCTGCTCGCTGTGCGGTGCGTCCAGAGTGTCGGTCGCCGCTGAGAGCGCTGCAAAGTTTTTTTTTTACAGTTTCAGGGAAGAAGAAGGAAAAAAAAAAAACTTCAAGAGGGTTAAATTTAGCCTGGTTTTGTTTGGATACGTGCCTCGTTTATACAATACATGCTTCAGTCTGTTCCAGTAAATAAGTTTAGAAGATTTATATGTACAATTAGATCTCTTCCGAGCGTCTTTAATCGGTGGATTAGAAAAAGGCCTCCACGGCCACAAAGTCTGTCGATGACGACAGTAACTTTTTTAATCAATCAGCAGTTTGTGAGCCTCTACAACCATGACACCTGATTACTTCTCCTCCAGGCGTTCATTGTTTCATACTTTGTTGAATCCTCCGTGCTCGTTTGTAGAGTTGTACATTCGACCACACATGGCGCTAAAAAATCTGAAAGCACGTCGGAAACAAAGCTCCAGACTGATCTCGGGGAAACTTTTTTTTTTTCTACTGCAGTAGATGAATGTGAAAGCAAACACTTGGTGTCAAACTCTGCACAGGAAATGTCAAACATCAGGCGAAGCCAAGACGAATGAGAGCGGCTTTTTGAGCGGAGACGGACTGAAACAGAAAATTGGTATTGGCGCACCATTTTAGTCGAGTTAGGAGGAAGCCACAGCCTGCTAAATATAAATATCAGACGGTATTTCCTAAAAAGGACAATAATTTATGCAGCAAAACCTGCTTCTGTATCATTCATGGAGGGGCGCTGAAGCCTGTAGCCACAGCATGTGTGCAGTTCCGCCTGCGGCCGCTAGAGGGCGATGTTAGGCCAGTGACTCGTTTTGACCTTGCTGTCTAAGGTGGGGAGACTGGTTTTTTTTCTCTGGTGTGGGTATTTGTGATAGAGCATTGATGGTGATATTCCTGTATCAACACTTTAGGTGAAGTGTTAGTTTCAGGCTCCATTCGTACGCTGCGCTGGAGTTCACCACACTTACCTAATGTGTGCTTTGTATTTACATAATGCAAACAATGTCAGTAAATGCTTGTCATGTTACTCAAATATTCATTTCTAGTTTCCTTGAGCGACTGTAACACAGGCCGACAGTGAATGTGTGATTAGTTTGTTGGATGTGGATGCTACAGAGTAGGTTAGCGCTTTATAAAGTTTTGATATTTCCCCCCTCACACTCGTATGTACTCACGTGACGACAACTCACTGTAACAGACACTCACGCACAACATGGTCTGCATGTTGAGTGCAGAATCGGAGAGTGAGAAGTCCAACACAACTTCACATCATTCTGGCGGAGAGGAAGCCACAGCAAGCCGAATGTAAATGTCAGACGACAACAGAGACAGCTTTTCTGTTTCCTTCCTATTTGCACCAAGTGTGACCTGCACGGCCAGCCTGAAGTCACTGTTGTGCACGTTTGAAAGATAAACAGTGAAAAGCTTCACCAAAGGTTGTTGTCATTTGAAATGAAGATTAGTCATTTGTCTGGGTTTAAGTGTCGTACCGGTGAGTGTTAATGCAAGTGGTTCCCATGTGAGGTCAGGCTAAATAACACACACACTCTCAGGCTAAAGGTCCCTGCAAGGCAAAAAAAAGTTCTCCGTCCTTTGGTTTTTCTGCAAATTAAGTTTAATTTATTTGACAGATCATAGCAGATAAACTGGTTCTGAGTGTAACATGAAGCAATTATCCGTTCTCGGTGTCTTCTTCTGTTTGCTAAAGTATACCACCCAGGCGTGTTGACTGTGTCTATAGCAAACATGGCTGTAAGACTGATATATGTGAGGGTGATGTGTTGTTAGGTTAACCATGAAATACATAGGAGCGTTTCTTTTATTCTCACACGAAGATTCAGGGAATTGTTTTGTGCACTTTGCTCTGTGGAGATGAGTTTATGGAGAGCCAATCGAACAAAAATACATCTTTATCTACTCTGGAATCATATTTTGACACCATGGTACCACTGGAGGCTACCGTACCTATTTACAACTGAGTCAGTATATTCATGATCTCATTTAGGGGTCATGTGATGCATAGACATGTTTCAAAATAACTTTCTGGTTTTGTGGCCACAAAGAACAAAACCACCGCTCTGTATCAAATTTATGATATTTGCTCCTCAGACTGATTTGTGGAAGTCCCTTTCAGAATCCTAAAGACCTTTTTTTTTTTTTTTAGCAATTGTCACTCAAAAATAGGTGTAATTTGAGGATCTACAACTTTTGCTGAGCTCCACTAAATCTGCTCCCCATCTCCTAAAAGATACCCATTATTATACTCAACAGGAACTAATGATAAGCTTACAGGATTGGAAAACCTGCAACAAAAAGCAGAATAAAAGTGAAACTCACGAAACGAAGTTACTTGTTCACATTTGAGAGAAAACAGTATTCAGTTACTTTGTTAGTACTTTTGATAAAAGTAGGATGCAAATAAATCAAAAGTTCAGCGTTTCTGAGCAGAAGGAAATAAGTACATCTGCTCTGTGACTGCTTTGTTCCACTTCATTGGAAATGGTGCTGACACACTGTTTTTGCATAAGTTTTTCACTTCTATGCCGTATTTACATCCAGTTTGAAGCTTAGGTGCTAATGCAGGTATTATTATCATAATGTCAGCCATCACAACATATAACAAAATAACACATAATTGCAGGTTAAGTTGCTGACTGGACCGATGCTTCTGGAAAAAGTCTTGAATTAAAAATACTAGTTGATTTCTGAAACACTGTAGGCTCAATGAATCAATCCAGTGATTAAATATATGTTACTCTGTTTTATTCCACATTGCATATTAAAAGTTTATGTTGCGAGTCATAAAATCAAATGTTTTTACACTGTACAAGTAAAGCAAATATTGTAACTATTACAGTGGTGAAGTATGTGAGTACAATTTCTGCTCAGGCCCACCATGATGCGTCACCATACCTGTGACAAACTATTACAAAGTAACTTGTATTTGAGTACTTTTTCAGAAAGCGACTCTGAAGTATCCTGCATGTTGTTTTTATTCGCAGCACTTGTTCTTGTAATTCAGCACAATGTAGCAAATGTAATGGTACTTTTGTATTCTATATTTTAAGTCTTCTTCCTAATTATTAGTGTCATATAAAAAGTTCCAACATCAACAGCTGTAAAAAATAATATGATCCAGTGGTAAAACTTACATTATTCTGCAGTTTATCACCTTGCATAACAAACGTTTTAAGCAATACTGAAGAATATAGCAACCATCACAATGTAATACCTTACACGTTGGTAATATACTACTGTAATATACTTATTTTTACTGTGGTGCGTGTACTACTTCCTATGACTTGCTTAAGTGTGTTGCCATACCTGTATTTAGAGAACAGGTGAGAGCCAGTGCAGACAGTGTTAACGGGTTGCCAGTTTGGGAGGAGGGGTGGGGGTCATCGAGTACCGATGAGACCCAGCCCCTCCGTAAGAGCAGCAGCGAGAGAAACAGAGTAAGACAGCGAGAGAGAGAGAGAGAGAGAGACAGAGGGAGAGAGAGAGAGACAGAGGGAGAGAGAGAGAGACAGAGGGAGAGAGACATAGAGAGACAGAGAGAGAGCGCGTGTCCGGGTTTCCACCCCTCCGTCGATCACTTTGATAGCAGTCTCGCTAAAGGACTAAATCGGGGGTCGTTCTCCTCTGTCTCAACGGTTATAAAATGCTGTGTCGGTTGGGGTCGTTAACGTTACAGTTTAACGCAGGTTTGTTTTCCACCTCCGCGGTCCACGGTTACTTCCTGGTGCCACAGAGAGAGGCAGTGCTGAGTTAAAGAGACAGAAATACTGATAGAAATTCAGATAGAAAAAAATACAGCGAGAAGAGAGGGGCTGGAGACGCGATAGGAACAGTTGACTGGATTCCCAGAGATCGAAATCCCCCCCTCTCTCTCTCCCTCTCTGTCTCTTTCTCCTTATTTATGTGTTTATTTTTTTTCTACATCGCCGTGTGGAAGCCAGCGGTTTTTCTCGGTGGGTTTGCGAACTCGCACACGGCTTGGATGACGGTCGGCTGCGGCTAAAGCGGAATTGTAACGGGGAACATATTCCTCCCTCCGACGGAGAAGCCTCGCAGAGATTTTTCGTTTCTTTTTTTTTTATTTTTCTTTTCTTTTTTTTTTTTTTTTACGGTCGATTCTTTTCTCGTGTCATCTTCCAACATCCACCTTCAGGTGTTGATTTCTTTTCGCCTCCAATACGTATATTTCGAACGGTTCCACAAGGAAGGGTTAGGGCGACGGAAGATGGGTTGTTTGGGCAACAGCAAGACTGAAGATCAACGCATCGACGAAAAGGCACAACGAGAGGCTAATAAAAAGATAGAAAAGCAGTTGCAGAAGGAGCGACAGGCGTATAAAGCCACACACAGGCTCTTATTACTGGGTAAGGCTTATTTATATGTGATGGCGATCCGAGATGTGAGCTAACCGTAATCCCTTTCGTTTACCGAACACGTAGCCCCATTTGACAGCGCTTGCAATAATATGTCATGGGGGTGGATATTGATGGTAGCGAAGCTCCGGAGCCTGCAATTAACTGGCTTCATTTACCAAACATATTTTTTTTTTCCGGGATGGGGTGGTGGGGAGGGAGGGGGTCAGTTAGAGGTGGTGATGAAGTGGGGCAGAGGTGACAGTTTTCCTGCTCGCATGTTTGGCCACAAACGTTTGACATACATGTCGCGGACGCCCGCAGTCACCTGATCATGTGGCCGAGCACAAGGTCACTGAGCTCACACGCACGCACACACACACACACACATACTGGGTGCTCGCTTACAACACAGCGTCCTCAAATGAACCCTCCACCCTCAGAATAGCAACATCTTATCTACGGGTTCACTTTTCCTTCCTTGCACGATTTAACTCATTTACTGACAATCGTTGGACGCAACTGAAGCTCACTGCATCTTCAGGCTGATCGACGCTCATCCTGAATGACTGACTTAATCCACGTCCAAAAGGAAAGTGTGTTTTCCTCGGCGACAAACTTGCTTTTAAAAACTAACCTGGGCTTTTGGCTCGTGATGGGAATCAATGGGAAGAATTTCTTTCAATGAGTTTAAAGAATCACCTTGATTGAAATCAAAATGTTCAAACTAAACTGTTTTTGTTTTTGTTTTTGGTCTCCAAAAACAGTTTCTTGCATTTATTAGCAGGTGATTCTACAAATGTGGCCTGAATGTTAATATTCTCAACACATTACAAACCAAAAATATGGATGAAAATAATATCAGAAGAAAACTTTTGTCCTTTTTTGAGATCTTTAGGTAATAAACTCTTATCAATAAAAACCCAAAACAGAATTACAGAGTCGAAATATGTTCGTCAGCAGCCAGAACACATTTTTCATCACCCTGTTAACTTGGAAAATACATGGAACCAAATATGCCGGGTGGTTGATAAAGGGTTAAAATACAACCTGCTGCACGCAGCGGCTGCAACAGAAGCGAGTCATTGTGTTTGTGCTGTTGCAAATCCGCGCAGGTTGATACCGGAATAGATGAAAAGTGGCAGCTGCGCTCGCGGTGTGACGCAGGACGGTCGTGAACCGCCTTCAGGAATGAAACAAGGTGATGTTTACAGTAAACCGGTGGGGAAAAAAAAACAGTTGAAGGGGACGGCTGTGTTGCGAATGCAGGTGCAAAGGTGAAGCCTGGTCAGAATCAAGGGCAGAATCAGGTGACAGGGCTTACCGGGGGGGGGGGGGGGGGGGGGGGGGGGGGGGGGGGGGGGGGGGGGGGGGGGGGGGGGGGGGGGGGGGGGG
>JAUESE010000048.1:15159392-15173457 GCA_032274725.1 Malacoctenus triangulatus | reverse complement strand
AAATATGGATGTGGAGTAATTAGCTAAGTTGCATTCAGCTGTTGCAAATCTGCAACATCTGCCTGGAGAGGGTTAAAGCCCAGTAAATAGAACACAATATTGCACCACATCCATACTTATCAATCATGAACCAATAATGGCACGGAAACAGTTTTGGCTCCTTGCTCACATATTTTTCTGCCTAAAAAAACAAACGCCATTGACTCTTGCCACCATCGTTTGATATACAGCGGTATTACAATCCACTTTCTTTGCACTGTGATAATTATTTGTTAATGCTCATCGAATTCTCAGCACAACAAACAAATGTGTCTGAGCTGCCATTACTGTTTTTACCTGAAGTCTTCTTTTTTTGTCTGAAATTTAAAAAAATATAAGCTAGTTGTGAATTCTGATATGCTTTTTCATCTCCCTTTTTCACTTTTTTTTCACCAGGTTTGGCTTTGTGCACGACAAGTTTTCTGCCTCCACTTTTAATTTCCCCTCTGAGAACAAGCCTCAGTACATCCATGTGACAGGTGTTGTCCTTTCTGAATATGAACACTGACAACTTGAAAGTCGGTCTTTCTGTTGACAGAATCTTGCTCACTCCGCTTTCCTTTCTACCAGGCACCATTTTTGTGCAGTTACCGTATTCTAAGAGAAAGTATTCAAGTGGGCAGCAGCGACGGCGCAGAAACTCCACCACCTCCAACAGCCAGGGTCCTTTTGGTTGCGAAGACAGGGTGGGCTACTACTGGGCCTACAACACCATGCTCACCAAAGCCTGGAGGACGGGCGTGCTGGGCGATGAGAAGGTGGCCGACCGCCTGCTCAAAGACTTCTCGGATTTCTGCTCCAACAAAGACAGCAGGCTGCTCAATTTTTGGGATACTTGCCAGGAAAAACTGAACACCAGCGCCCCCTGATGGGCAAAGAATCTTTAGGGAAGATTGTTGGACATACTGCTACCAAGTTGTGGAGCAGCACATTCTACTCCACTTTCATTTTGAAAACAAACTTGCTGATTGATCGTCCAAGCATTTCGTGTTTCATGTCAAAGCTTGACTGAAAGAAGAAAACCCTGTCGGCATCCGCTCAAAAAATAAAGGAACAATTTTCAAGTTGATTATTATAGTTTGTACACAGTGCAATATATACTGCTTGAGTAACCTGAGCATGCTTTCTATGATCAGTTCAATTTTGATAGAAGACTCTGGATTCAGTTAAAACAGCATTTTAAAAATGTATACAAAAGGATGCGTAAAGTGCAGTCTTAATTAGAATTATCAGTCATCAACATGAACAAAGTTACTAATAAAACATGACATCTGTATGCAGAAAGTGCTTTGCTTACAGAACAGAGTAGTGTATGTGTGTGTTTTCGGAGAAACTAAACAAAAAATCTTTCTGTTATCTGTTACAGCAAGCCTTGTCCCCGCCTCTTTTCTGTGTTTGTGATAGAAGCGTCTAGCGACATAATGTCCACACTCAGAGAGGCACACACACTCTGTAGCCAGGTGAGGTATTCACTGAGGCTGTGTGACTCAAATGTGGTGAGTTACTGGCTTCTTTGTGTGACTGAAGAAACATTTAAATCTACGTCTCGCTCTGAAAATGAGCCGCACGTGGGCAAAGTCAGTGCAGCTTTACAGTTTGGACGCAATTGTTCCACAATGGCCAACTCCAGACGAGCATCTATGGAGTTAATGGTTCTTAGATTATTGATTCTCTCTCTCTTGGGAGGAGGTCTATGTGCAACAGAGAGGTTAAAAGACAAAGATGTTTGGATTACACAATAAAAAAACAACAGTCAAAAAAGACATTTTCAACGATACAAAAATGCAGTGGGGTGCTGCTGTCACACTGACCACCTGGGAGTCCCGAGGGGGAGGGGCTCAGGGCAGCACCTGCTGCCCATTGATGACAATTATTGCAGACAGATACCTACTTTCACAACAGTGTCAAACAGAAGTCGCTACTAACGCCAGAAAATAGCATGTGATTTGTCACCAGTCGCTGGATTCTGCAGAATCTATATTTTGAATGTTCATATTAAGATATAAATATGGTAACATCGTATCGTTCAGCCATATCTACCACACACACACTCATGTCGTATCAGAGTGACTTGACATAACTGACACCTTGCACCAGAAGCTGAGCGTGACAAGTGTACTCAGTAAAAAAATAATTGAAGCAGACAATTACACCGTTTGATCATGGAAGTGATCGGAAGTTCAAACACATGCTTTTATTCTGGACTGCGTGAATGACCTCATTTCACTACACCAATGAGATGGAAGATAAAAGAAAACACTTTTGCCACTGTTTCATCTCCCAAAACACATTTATTGGAAAATAATCTGTGAGCAGCTTTAAGTCAAAACATTGGACTGAACATTGTCAGGATTGAAAAATGAAGAGTTCCCCATTTACCTAAGCATTATTCCTGTGTTCCCTCATCAAAAAAGTAGACCTCAAACACATTATAGTAAGTTTATTACTATGTATCAAGTACACTGACAAGTGTACTCAGTAAAATATTTAGACTTTATTACTTTTTGTACAGGCCAAGTAGACTTATATCTGTGATAAGTGCATAAACATTCAACAGAAAGCATACTCTTATTTTTAGTTTGAATGAAGTGTAGTTGAAGTGTGTTTAAACGCATTTCTTTTTAGTCAGGGTTTCCGAGCGAAAACCGAGTGTTTGAAAGGAAACTGGCATCGCACAGACTGATATGATCCCTTTTTGATCCTTATGACCGCTGTTGAGGATGTTATATTTCACCTGCATTGGTTTGTCTGTTTGCAAAATAACACACAAAATAACATAATGCAAAATATGTCAAGTTCTTGACATATTTGGACAAGACAGAAAAACATGAATGATGGAAAAACAACATTTCTGTGGCCTTTTTTGAGGCAAAAAGCATTGCCCATTCAGACTTAAGTTGCATCATACATCAAATTTGCATGCCAATTAGGACCACAAATGAACTGGTCCTCAGCTGGATGTAAAAAAGATTTTATGCTTTTCAGACAGTCATGAAACCTCACATATGGGCCTGAAACTTGGATTTGATTATTTTTTGTGTGTCCCTTTTGAAAGAGTCTGATGTGCAAGAAATGAAGCAGGGAAAGTTAATAGGCATAGACTTGCGCCCTCTGACAATGTCTGCTATCGTTCTCACAGTTTTAACTTCTGTTAGCCTGCACTGGTTTAAGCTTTGTGTTTTTCCAAACAAGGAAAAGAGAGAAAGAAATCAAGTAAAATCAAAACTTCCCAGATTGTCAGCGTTCTCACTGAGGTCAGACAGCTCTTTGGTTCAGGCTACTGAATCACTGACAAGTGTTATACTGTCTCTTGGTCCATCTAGTGCAGCATCTCAAGCAATCACTGTTTGGCTGCTGACCAAACACTGATGAACAGACATCACTCGACAGCTGTAGCAATCTTGACCTCTAACATTGCAATTAATAAAATAATCTTATGAAAGGGGGTTTTGGGTACCGAAAACACTGGATGATGGAAGCTTACTTAGTGTAAATATACATGCATTTCTCAAATGAATATATTGCACAGCTTACATTTTTCTCAGTTTCTTTGGTGGAATTCTTGTATCCCAATTCAACTTCTCATAATTCTTAGTCAACCTTCACCACTGTGAGTCACCTGTGCACAAGATGCACCTCATCAGTGCCTGTCTCATTCCTTTGTACAAATTTCAGGTGTTCTCGTAACTGCATCGTTTCCTTTCATAGAATTCTGTAATGTGGGTGACTGCATTACATGTCATATTTCCTGTATATGACTGTCAATGGTAGCAATTGAAACAGATTCAATATTCAGAGCATTAAAGGTGGAATGACATGAGCACCAAACAGTGGCAAAGTGAAAGACACCTGGAAAAACATGAATGTGCTCTATGCCTGCACCAATGCTCACGACGGTCCACTCTTCCCTTTGAGTGGTGCCATATGCATAACACTTGTGTATATGTTGTCATTGTGTATTCAAAATTACCGGCTCAAACTCCTTTTTTCGTTTTTGATGCACATTTTTCCTTTCTATCTGCACCCATGCTTTCCCTATACCAGCTGTTGTAACAAGTGAATGTCTCCATTGTGAGATTAATAAAGTCCACCTTGTCTTATCAGACCGTTTTGGACACACTTCACAGGCACATAATCTGTCCGAGAATGAAAGGGATGCAATCTGGAGGACGTCAGAGTTAGGATGTAGTGGTTTCAGGACAATGTGCAATTTTGCTGCTTGGATTTGTTCAGGGAGTGGTTGACAATGCATTAAAAAAGGAAACATCTCCCTTCCTGCTCCCCATCCCAAAATCCCGTTGAGGAGTTTTTAATATGCATGGAGCTGGGAGATGTATTATTGGTGCCCCCCCCTTCCCAAGTGACCCTGCTATAGCAACCAAGAATATGCAGCCTTCAAATATGTCTTGCACTCGATACCCAACTAAATAGTAATGTGTGTTTTTTTAGTCTAGTTTCAAAGGGGCTATAAAAAGTGCAGGTAGTGTCACCAAGATCTGGCCTTTTTTTGCATTGAGAAAAAAAACACTGACAGAGTATATAATTGCACTGAGAACATGATTGAACCATTTGACTAGTTCATAAATATGGTGTCACTACTTATTTTGGCAACTTTTCCAGTTTCATTGACATGAAGACTCACTTTTGAGGAATATTCTGCTTTTTGAGAAAGTGTCTCACTTTAAAAAGGTCATCTCCGAGGTTTTATAGTTCGACTAATTGCTCTGAAAAATGGGAAAATGCCTCAAAGAAACTGAGCAAAACAGCATGTCAGTCCCATGCTTGCATTTACTGACCTCCTCAGAGCAACTCTTACAAAATAAAGCGCTCTGTATGCTGAACTGCTGCACTTGTGTGCCAAGGAAGTGATGGAAACAACTAGTTTCAACTAATTGAGGGGTGTCCCAATAGTTTGTCACTGTAGTTTAAAAGCCCTCATCCCGTTTGGTTCTTGAGTGGGCCAGTCCAGTTATGAGCCAGTGACTTGGTCTCCTTGATTAAGAGCAGTGAAAGGAGACTTCAATAATACATTTCAGTGAGGCCATTTTAACAGGCACATTTAGGGTCCGTTTTGTTTCTCTGCCAAACCTTTTCTTCCTAGTTTGAGCTGGCTGTTCCGGGGAAACCCCGTCTTATTAGTGCAGGTAGGTATGTAATGGCTTGCACATGTTTGACAGCAGGAAGAACCTTTTCGGTTCCTGAAGAGTCCTTTTTACACATTGCAAAGAACATCTGGAGAACAGTCTGTCGGACCTTCGAGATTGACTGAGAAACCACGAAGTGCAGATGAGGTAGTCTTGCAGAGACAAGGGTCTAGTTCACACAGGCCTCCTCCCCAGACGAGGCCAGGGGCACACCACCTGCGCACAGTATCCCAGCAGTTTAGATGAACGCATGGAACGGCAGCGGTGTGCGAGTGTGTGCAGTTGACTCACGTGGTCTGATCTTGATTGGCCAGATGAGGATGGTGCAAAGGGCCAGCGCGGCGAACACAGCCACGCCTCCAGTTACGACGACCATGACGTAATGATAGAACCAGACGCAGGCGGGGCAGCACGTCACAGTCCTGACGCAGAGACAAACTTCATGTTTTCATGTCCTCTGAACACAATGCACTGTCTTACAATATGTGCATACTGCCTACTCTGAACATAACCTGATCCCATCTTCATACACACACAAAATAATGTCTATTTAGTCGTTCTTCCAGCAATTTCTTTTGTTTCCTTTCGAGTGATTGAATGATAAACGGAGGCAAGGCGAAGATGATTTTTGAGACCAGCAAACCAAATGTAACTTATAATTTCTTTGACTGCCTCCACTCCACATTTGCTTTTGATTAGTGTGAAGTTTGTCTGAAATAGCAATTCTGATCGGAAAATGATCAAATATTTCAGCCCGTTTTTTTGCCATGCTCCATACTGAGCCAGGAACTGATGTGTCAGCTATTTCACAAACGCTGCCGAGCTCGTCAATCAGGAACAGCATGCTGATTGTGGACAGATCACGCTCACCAATCAGTGGTAGCCTGCTCCTTGTGCAAGCCACGCTCACCAATCAGAAGTGGCCACACACAAACAACAACAAAAGATTTTGAACTGGCTCCATCTCACACAAAGTTGCCAAAACAACACCAACAGTTGTAGGAATCCCTGAACTCTGGACAACAGAGTTCAGGGATTTAGTTTAGACAACTCATCACAAAATACGGAGTCAGATCTAAAGTCAGACAGCTGTCACAGTAAACATGTCACTGCATAAGTGTGTGTGTGAACATTTGTGTGTCCACTCACCGGCAAGGATGCAGGGCCTGAATAATCATTACAGCGATGCCGTTCGACAGTTTGTCTGTGAAACTCATGGCTCCATAAACAAATGCTCCACTTTGCTGCAGACAAGGAGACAGACTTTAGCAGGCAGTGAAAGGGCTTCTCCATCCCTCTCACTGTCACACTCACACTCACCGTCTGATTGGCAATGAGCTCCGCTGTCATTGCAAGTGATATGACCAGAATGGTGGCTGAGCCAGTCCCCAGCAGAGCGGCTGCTGCATACACCTCCTGGCCCATCTTCTCCTCCAGCAGCACCCAGTAGGAGAAGGCCATGATCAGCAGCAGGCCTAGGAAGTATGTGAGCTGGGCAAAGCAGAGGAGAAAGAAGGTCGGCCCCTACAAACACTCACATCTCGCTGCTGCACGCTGCATCTTCCCTCAATATGGACACTGAATCGAAACAACACTCAGCCAGCTCCTGTCAATGAGGACCCATGATGAAGTGATACTGAAGTAGGGTGAGAAAGAAGTAAAGAGTCACTTGAACACCTGCCACCCACTCCAATGTCAAAGCTAAGTCAGCAGGTTTTAAGGAATTTATATTGGGGACATTCAGGTTTGCTGGCGTTTTTGGGAACTAATGGCACTGTGGCTTTCTGCACTTCAGCTGCAGTGAACAGCTGACAGTTAAAGCAAGTGCAACAGTGGGTGAAGCCTGAGGAGCATCAAACCTCATTACTTTATTTCAGTTACTCATCTCCTTGTTACATTTCATCAAAGATAATATCAGATCCATGAATTGTTTGTTAAAACAATCAAGCATGTCAGTTTATTCATGAACTGAGAACCAATCTGATCAGATGCAAGGCAGGAGACTTTGGAGTCTTCTTTACTCATTGCACCCTAGACTTCTTCAAAGGGGCAGCTTTCTTTTTACTGGCAAAAACAAAGCAGGGAAAACGCGACCAAGCTGAACCGTCAGTGTTAGACTGTCCCTGCTCTCATCAGTCAGGGCTTCTCTCAACCACAACCACACACAGGCCACACAACAGCGATTCAGGCTGACAATGAAGTGGCCTACAGGGAGGAGGTTCAACACAACCATGGAGTTGTTTGTTAAAGCAATCATGTCTCACATGTCAACAAAACTGCAGAACCTTTGTGTCAACCTCAGGAAAACAACACAGAAACACACTACCCAAACTTCAAACTGAATGTTTAATAACCTGCTGTGTGGGTAGAAATATGGCTAGCAGGTTTTTTGGGCTTTTTCGGTCTACAGTGCAACCTGCTTTTGGCACCCTTAAATAATAATGCACCACAATGGTGCAAGTGCCTTTGCCCATTTCACAGTGATTATGCAAGGCAAACTACGACTTGCATATAATGCGGCCTGTGTTTAAGAGGAGGGTTTTTGGGTCAGGGGACAAGGAGGAGTTGAGGAGGGTACAGAGGGAGCTGAAGAAGATCGGGGAAGGAAAGGCCAGCTACAAGACCAAGATGGAAACCTGCTTGCAACAGAACGACACAAGAGAGGTCTGGCAAGGCCTCAAAACCATCTCTGGTCACAGCAAAGGCCATGAGAGGGAACCTGAAGCAGGAGACACGGTGTGGGCCAGCAAGCTAAATCTGTTCTTCAACAGATTGGATTCTGCTCCCACTCATCAGAGCACCCACCAGCCAGCTCCCCCTTCACACCGCCTCGACTCTGTCACTCCCATCACCAGCCTCACCACCCCCAGCCTCTCCATAACAGCAGAAGTGAGATGAAGAAGATGAAGGCAAGAAAGGCCCCGGGCCCCGATCAGCTCGACTCTGGGCAGAACCATCTCCAGCTCAACGCCAGTAAGACGAAGGAGATGGTCATTGACTTCTGCAGGAGAAAGACGCCCCAGCCTGCACAGGTGAGCATCCAGGGTCAGGACTATTTTATTTATTTACTTTTAATTCATTTCATCCTTATTCCTTAATTATTACTATTTTACTTGTTGTTTGTGTTTTTCAATGCTGCACTGCTGCTGTGGCATACAAATTTCCCTCAATGGGGGATCAATAAAGATAAATCCTATATTCTGTTGTATTCTATTTTACACTGTCAAAATAGGCCCTTTCAATGTTGGATGGTTCTTCATGTTAATGCCACCACTGAATGTTTAACTGGCACAGTGTTAAACTCAAGTTGATCAGCCTTCAGCTTGGTTCCCATGAACAACAAACCTAGCTGATGTTATTGCACATCACGCTCACTTTCACACCACATCTGTACCCATCAGAACGTCCTCAACCGGAATTATTTATTACAAATAGATGTATTGCTTCAAGCCCAGCGGTGAGGGAAGCAACATTGTACCCAGGGGTAGCAGGTTCACAACTCTGTATTGACAAGAAAAACATAAAGAACACTTACACACTTTCCAATGAATTTGCTGAGAGGCTTCATGATAAAGGAAGAGAGGAAGCCACTGATGTACATTACTAATGGGATTGTAGCAATATATTTCTGTTGGAGGGAGAAGAAACAGGATGAGGATGTCATCGATATCGTGGTGGTCACAGTGCAGACAGCACAAACTGTGGGAAAGAAGAGCATTACACATATCGTGACTCAAATGATAGACGTTACCTTGGGTAGCTCCAGGGTGTTGAGGAGATACATTGAGATATATGTCTGAGACAAATTGACAATCAACCTGGTGGACATATATAATAACGCAACCTACAGAGACACACAGTAGGCATCAGTTATTGATCATATATTGGAATAACACTTCTGTTTTTGCTGGCTATATGCATCAACCTGGATGAACTTTGGCACCTGGTAAAAAGAAGGCTGCTGCAGCCAACACTTCCACTGCAGAAAAGATGAGGTGCTAACAGGGTGAGGCAGCAGCGGCGTCTGTTCACACTCCGCATCCTGCTCTTCTTGTTGCTCCTCCGTCCGAGGCCTCCTCCTTTCCTCTGCTTCTGCTCCAGGCCTCTTTTCTGTGGTACCCACGTGAAAAATGATGGAGAAAAGTGCACCGATCCCCAACACAATTAACGCCAGCGTCTAAAAAAATACAACAAAGCCAAGAACAGCATGTTTACAATCGGTTCATAAGTTTTCAAGTACAAATCACAAATGAACAACAACATACAGTATATTAACTGTCCTGTACACGACATAGAGTCTTCATAAATTTCTGTACCTACACAATGTACAGGCAGAAAATACCACCTTTCACAACCACACACTGACAAAATAACAATGATTTCCCAATGTACACAGACAGTTGTGATCATACTTTTGCAAAGCCTGAAGATAACATACGAAGTGTGCATGTACAGGGAAACGATGTGCTTTTATGTGACTGGAGTGATGCAGGCTTTTTTTTGTGTGTTTTATTCGTCACAATGTGGAATTTCCTGTAGCAAAAAATCTAGAGATGGACCATTAAGATTTTTTCAGGGTCTGATACTGATAACTGATGTCGATTTGCAGTAGAAGTGAAAATATTGGTTTCAGAATTTTTTATAGTACACACTCGAACACCGTGCTTTCAAAGATATGTTTATTGAACAGCTTTTAAGGATTGCGACAAGTATGAGACAGTCGGATCCTTCCAAAATGTCTAACAAAAGGTGCAGGAAGCTCCGCTGTTGTGTTAGAAAGTTTAATGAAAAATTGAACAAATAAATAAAAATCCCTCATATACATAATTCTTCTATCATGGTCTAATTCAATTTAAATATCAGCAATCTTGTTTTAGGTGAAACACAGATTTGTCTGGAGGAGAGCTTCTGCTTATATTTCGGGAACATTCTTGGACTCACAGTAATGTTACAAGTCGTGAGTTCTACAGGACTGGGATGTTTTTCTGACAATTCTGTCTATTAAGGAGTTTGACTCTGCTGCCTTCATGTACCTTGGAAAAATATATCCATACTCTGAAGCTTCCTTGCTCGCTAAACTTTTTCTCCTCTACACTGAATACGTGAGCGCTGCAGGTTCAGAAACAAAACCATCATGTCCTGGTGAAGAGTTTCTGCTTTGTTAATTTCCTCCCCCCCCCCAAAAAAAAAAAAACACATGCCAAGTGTTTAGATGCGTGTATTGTTATGGAAAGCATTTCTGTTACCCATTTTAGTTTATGCTTCAGCTCAGGATAAACATGTGACTTCTCAATGCTCAGGTTAAAATGGCCTTGAAATATCTTTTGAGTCGTCTTCTTCAAAGGGAATCCTACATCCTAAGCACAAAAAACACCTACATTTGCACAAAAGTCCAGTCCTACACCAGAATGCCTCAGCTGAGCTGAGAAGAGTTTACAACTTGACCACATGTGCTACATATCACCAACATGTAGCCCCAATCCTCAAGAAACTTTTTACATTTTAATCTTTTGCAAATTTTCCGCCACTCTGATTTTGCTCACATACAAACAATTGATGTTAAAAAAAAAATAAATAAAAAAAGCATTTTCAACATCAATTTTTGACTGATGGAGCCAATAAATCATTCGTAAAATTAACTTTCAAATATGCCCAGGCTGTCTTGATGCCATTTCTGATCTGTGGATTTTCAACAGCAGAGTGAAACATGCCATTACATGCAAACAGTTGCTGTCTTGCACACAAGTGAGTGGTTATATCTTGCTTACCAGCCTAATGAGATACAGTGTAATCTCTACAGCATAATATGAGCACATTGAAATAGCATTATTTCTTTCCTTACTCTGTGGTTGTTGTCCCAAGTGTCCCCGCTCTGCTTAATTTTCCCTGGCCCCGATCAGTGCTGAGCAGCAGCTTTTAATTCACTTTGTAATTGGTCTAAATTGGTGTAACAGAGAAATAGGCTTAACAGCAACCGCCTTGAAGTACCACTCCATTTCCAGGTTTAAATTTTCTGATTCATTTAGAAAATTTATGCCAAATCTTGAAACATTCAGAGCTTTGAGTTCAAAAAGATGAACTTTCAAAATGACATCTTTTGTAAGAAAAAAGAAATACTTGCTAGGTGCATAGCCTCATGAAATGTTATATAATGATTTTAAAAATAGATGATTCTCTATTATAAAATTCCTTTTTTTTCACCTTGTAAGTATGGCTTTGGTGAAACAAAATATTTTCACATGGCTCTATTCTCTGCCTCATTTAAAAAATTTGTGGCAGATCTCTAAAAGCTTCTAGCTTGTTTAGGTTTTCAGCAAGATCCCAAAACACTCCTCACTCACCTTCATTTATCTAAGAAAAGAAACATGTATGCAAAGAACATTTACATAGGCAACTTTGAGATTCATTTCCACCATCATTTATTTTTTTCTATGTAAAAAATCCATTAGCCGGTTAGATTACAGGGAAGATGCTACACATAGGCCTCCTTTTTGCCTTTTGCTGCAACAAATTAGTAGCGTAAATGGGAGGGCAAATCTCATCAAATGCAATCGCAGTGGGAAAGCATACTCTACAGAGCAACTAACAATTATTTTCTATGTTCTGCTGCTTCCAATAGCTTACGTTTAAATATTGACAGTGAAAATTAAGGACAGGAATGTGGGGGTATGAAAGAAGAGCAATTGGATGTTGGTAGGTTATCAAGTGAAGAAAGAAGCCACAAATGGTATTCGTCTCGTCTGTTTCCTGTATCATTTTGAAAGTCTCACGCTGTCTCTTGTCTGGCATGGAGGAAGTTACCAAGTTGTTTGGCATAATACTCGCTCCTTGCAAGTAAAGGAGATTGTGGAAAAAAACCCTCCTGAGTCCTTCTTCACACTGCGTTCATAAATGCATGGCAGATAGGTTTTTTTTTGACAGCATGTCCAACAGGCAACACCTAGAGCTATACCTGCTCCTTCACCACTGACACCAGTTGTTAATGGTTTGTTCATAAACAGATGATTGGACATTTCTTTCCCTGTCAATATTCACAGCATTAAAATCAGCTTGACTTCGGCTTGTGGAAAAAATTTGAAGTCCCAATATGCTTTGTGTGTCTCATTTGTTCCCCTACCCTAAAGATGGGGATGTCCACGGGTCCCAGAGAATCACTGAGTGGGTCGTCGTCGTCTTCCCCCGCCTGGACATGGAACAGCAGATAGGCCGATGCGTATACTGTGATGTTGGCTACCACTGTGAAGGCATACCTGCTCCAAGCACACACAGATGCACACGATAAAGCGTAAGCTCAGGACCTGCAGAACCCGTCGAATATTGAACCACACTCGTATTCAAAACACACCTGTATGCAGTGAGCTCCACCCTGCTGTGCTCACAAGAGACAAGCTCTGGGATGAGAGACAGGTGGGAGATCTGCGTGGCAGCCCAGCCAAATTGAAAAATGACAATGAACGGGACAAAGTAGACCAGGCTGGCCCACTGAGGAGTGGCAACATCACAGCCCAGACACTGGTTGAAGATGAAGGCAAAGGACAACAACACGCTCACTGTACCTGCATTACACATGGCAAAAAAAGAGAGAGAGAACACAAATTGGAAGACATTTCAGGCTGTTTGTATAAGTACATCTATGTTCCCCTCACATTTTTATTGAGATGAAATTTATTACATGGCAGAGGCAAAAAAAAAAAGTGCATAAAAGGTTCATATCGTCTGGAACTGCATGCACCGACATACTTTTAGGTTTTTATTGGTAGTTTCCATGTGCAATGATGTTCAGTCGTCACACCCAATACAAAGCATGGTCTGGTCACCATGGAGCACTCGGGGAGTGAAAAGTCCCACCTTTATACTGTATCAATAGTGTGTCATTTGTTTTTAATGACAAGTCTTCGCCCTTGTCAACTTTTTCCACTGCGGGAGCTTGATCAGACTTTATTCCCCTCAAATATCTGCATGTCACGACAGGTAAGAGTAATCCCTTACTATTCCCTAAAGTGAATCACTCCAGAATAGATCAGAGTTCAGCAGTTGTTCCATGAGAAACATGAGAAAAACACTTCTCTCCAACAAAGACTCGCATTTCAACATACAAACAGCAACACAAAAAGCTTGGCAGATTATTAAATCAGACAAATCTTTCTAAGGTTTTGCAAGCTGAAAAAAGCAGTGAAACTCAGTCAATTACACAAAAGAAAATGTACACCTTAAGCAAGACAAATGGACCTAAAAACACGCAGGGGGATGCTTACGTTTGGATGATTTTGTCTTATAAAGTTTGATTTGATTTTTTTTTTTACCAGACCTAGGTAAAATCTACTTGTTAAGATTCTATTTCCACACCACCACCACCACCCCACCCCCACACCCCCCCATCCCGACCCCCGGTCCCAAACAAACTCCATCATTTCAGGAAAATGTACAGTACCGACAGTAGTAAATTCACCTGACGAGACCAGATTTTCTTTTAAAAAAATGGGGTGGAAATTAAGGGAACCACAATTAATTGGGGATAGTGAGTACACATATGGAGACCAACATGTTAGTGTGGACCATGCGATCATAGTAGTTTTAAAATAAAAACATAAAAATATGACTTATTTGACAAGTTTGTCACATGTGCATGATTTGCCAGTCAGTCGTGGCAGCAAACTTTCAAAAGAAAAAAAAGTGCTGTTTCAGAGCTGAACAGCTCAACAGTGCTAAAAGGTAACATCAGTGTGTTTAACATTAACTTGTATTGTGTGGAATCCCCAAGTCCAGAAAGATTTAGAACAAAAGCCACCAAGTGCTGCTCATTTTCAAGTGGGGGGGGGGGGGGGGGGGGGGGGGGGGGGGGGGGGGGGGGGGGGGGGGGGGGGGGGGGGGGGGGGGGGGGG
>JAUESE010000048.1:15138601-15155224 GCA_032274725.1 Malacoctenus triangulatus | reverse complement strand
ACACAGGAACTGTATCGGTCACGTGGTTTTCCTTAAAGAGATACGCGCACCGACACGGGGCTTCGCCTTGTTTGCTCAGCGCATGCGCCGAGGTTTCAGTGTCGTCAGACCCATCACTACCCTCCGGTGCCTGTCGGGCTGGTCATGGGGGTCTTGGGATTGTTGGCTCCACTGGCGCTCTGCCTGTCCCTCACCTCGCTTCCCTCCCCCTGTTGGCTTGGTTTCATAACACCCCGCTGGCCTCTTGGGTCTCCCTCTTCTCCTGACCTGGTTGAGGCTGCGATCTGCTGCGGCCTCAGTTTCTCAGCGGGGCTCCTCGGGGGCTTTGGTGAGGTCTCCAGCTTTTTGTAAGAGAGGGGCCTGCGGGGTCTGATCTTAAGGCAGGAGTTTCAGGTACTGACCCCGGGCTCCGTGGGCCAGCTGTGGGCCTGCTCCTGACACAGCAGGGCACCCCCACGGGTGCTGCGCAGCTCAGTCGGTCGGGTGGGGTGGCAGCCTCATTGCCCTTGTTGTCTCTATGCGGAGCGGGGCTTGGGTTTGGCTTGGCTTGGATCCTTCCATTGGCTGCAAGGTCAGAGCTGCCTGTGCCTGGGACTGGTTGCACCCAGGGATCGTTGACATTGTGAATCATATGGTCTCGGTCTTTTTGCATTCTACATTGTGCATCTGGGGGCAGGCGGGCTCCCCGTGAGAGGGCACCAATCTGGTGAGTCCACCCTGCTCCCACTTTTAAAGCACCACATACACATACATCTGGGAGGACACACAGGGCCACATTCGGTTTGCTCAAGTGAGTACACCCCCCATCACCCCCTGCCTGTTGTGACCATTTTAATGCATCACATGACACATGTACTCACACTTAGCCACAGTGCAGGGAGAGGGTTTCTAAGTTAGGGAATTTAGGAACCTGGTTTGGTGGTGGGTTTTCACTCATTTAACAAGGTTCAGCTCATGGGGTACGGCTCCTTATGGCAGGATGACTCAATTAAACACTTTGTGGTTGCGGTTCCTGGGTTGCGACCATCTCACGGGGCTGCTGTCAGTTGGTGCTTGTTGGCCGGTGGGGGTTTGTCTCGGGCTCTTGTCCTGGCCCCTCCTTGGGGGTGGTGGGTCAGGTTGGCTGTCCCCTGTCTGGGACTCTCTGCAGCCCCAGCTGGGGTGCTTCATCTCCCCGGGGAGGTGATGGGGGTGTGGGGCATGAGGTGAGCCATGGTTTAATTTCCATCTTTCCTGCTGCTGGTCCCCTTTACATCTGGGCTTCTCTCGTACTGCGCTGGTTGACCGTGCTAGGGTCACCGTCTGGTGTCCCGTTGAGCTTCTTGGCCTGTGGCGGTTTGGGTCCTGGCTGGGGTGGGGGGCTGGGGGTGCTGGAGGTTTGGCGGGCTTGGGGTGGCTGTGGTGATAGGGAACGACGGGGCAAGAGTGATAGGGATGGCTGGCTGGCGGGGGGCCTCACGTGTCGTGTATCTCCTTGGCTACACTGTCGGTCCCAGGGGGGTGGCTTCCTCCTGCGGTTCTGGGTCAGAGTTGTGCCCGGTGGATGGATGGATGTTGTAGCACCCTCCAAGAATAGCAGTGACAAGAGGCACGAGGTCTTAATTAAAAACTGGGTTTATTCACTCCAAACCAACCCGTGAGAACTGGGATAAAAAAGGAGAAAATGATTCAATTTAAATGAAAAAAGTGCATGTCTTGTGTCTTGTGTTCACACTTAATGCCCCACCTTGTCACAATACAGTCAGGACACCACAGTGTGTCACAGCATCACATGTGCACAATCATGCACTTCAAATGTGTCAAACCAATCACCACAGCAATATTAACTCATTTACCCGCGGCACCCATTTCAAATAAACTTCAGTCAAACATACTTCGTAGGCTGCCTGTCTCTTATGAGGGGGCTAAATCTACCTTTAATTGTTCTCTCTATCTTCTTTCTTCTAAACTTGTCTGCTTCCATGCTTATTTAGCTCGCTTTGCTGTAACCTTTTATGCCTGCCGTCTCCTTTCGCGCATTGCTCACCAGGTGTCTTTTTTTTTTTAAATGTCTGCATATCTTCTTAAGTATTGACATCATTGCTGAAGTTGTCAATTTGTTATAGAATAAATGCAATTTTGATTTTTAAAAATTTTTTTTTATCATAACTGCGACCGTCACCTGCCCTCATTGGCTTCTGGCCATCTTGCTGGGGGTCATCATCAGGTAAAGTGGTGCAATGAGGGCTGTGCAAGGAGGACAAGACAAAGAGGGAAGGGAGGAAAGAAGTGAGGTTAGAGCGTGGTAGTGGTTGCAGTGCGTGTGTGTGTATGTGTGTGTGTGTGGGGGGGCTTATCAAAGAATTAAATGATGTGCCTGTGCTCAGCGTGCTGTGAGTTAGATAGATGCAGTGTGTAATCTTTCAGCCCAGTGTCTTAAGCTAGGATATGGTGAGCAGTCCTGAGCAAGTAGAAACAGGAGTGAAGAACATAATGATGCTAGAGTAGACAAAGGATATATACCTCATATTATCTGTGGCCACTTAGCAGGCACCTGACTAGACCGTGGGGTGTCAATAGATTTGCCAGTGGGTTTATCCAGCTATTACCAGGTGATAGTACCTGACATATGTGGGATGGTGAGCATTCTTTGTTCATGCGGTAGGGAGATAACCATAAGAACCATAACCCAGGGCCAGGCCCAAACCAATGGTGAGAGGTCAACCGAATAAGCACAGAACCAGAGAGGTGTAGCCCACGAAGCCCACTCCAAATAAAGGGCAGCGCTGCATCTTTCTTCTACATCTAATGCAATAAGTTTCACCCTAGTCACATAAGTCCATTTAGAACAAACGAACCTGCTTTTTCACCAAACTGATAAAGCAGCTTGGGAAAAAATTAGTAACACACCAAAGGAGGCAAAATGCCAAATAAACAACAAATGCTGACAAAAAAAGAGAGAAAAATGGGTTATAATCAAGGTCAAAGAAGCAATTCAATACAATACAATGGTAAGTATGGTTAAGTATTACAATACCTTTGGATACACTCCAAAGTGCAGGTGCTGTCTTCAGGATACTGCAGATTGAAGTTGTAGAAGCTGGCATAGAGTTCAGCTCTGACGGCATCAAGTGGTCCCATCTCCACCTCGCCTTCAATGGACAGCATCCAAGTCCTGGGCTTTATTTTGTAACCTGAAATGAACAGATACCATGTTGCGCTATTGTAAAGAAGTGAAACGCTGCAAATGAGAAGAATTTCTCAGCAACATGTTGCAATAGCTTCAGTTTTAGAAAAAAAAAAAACGCAGTGGAGGTCAAGTTTCAATTCGCAGCTAATAGAGATGGGATTTATGGCTCTTTGGAGGGAGACGAATCTTTGGGATCCGTTCATTTCAAAGATCCATTCAAAAGACTGGCTCATTTGGCTCATTTTTATATTTATTCACTTTTAAGAAGCCACCCTGTGGTTAATTCATTTTATCCTGGAAATAATCACATGGGCTGAGATTTGGATCAGAAACTTTTTAAACTCAGATTTCCCACCAATATTTGAGTTTTATTTATTCTGAAATATTAATTATAGCTTCATTTGACATTTGTGGGACAAGATTTTAAAATCTGATATGTAGTATGCATGAGATCACCATTTACCCTGTGTGTAAAACTACTTTGACTTGTTATTCATGCAACACTTAAACACTTTGAAAAATACACAATAAAAAACAAAGCAGGCTACAATAAAGTTCCATGCAAAAGCTTAGTGCAAATTTTCAAGAACAAGAACATTTTTAACAATACAGAAAAACAATATTTTAAAATTATATAATAAAGGGTTATAATATAGATTAAAGGTGCTTAGAGAAAAATGTTTCACACAAGAATATAATAATAATAATAATAATAATAATAATAATAGAAAACTCAAAAACAATACTTCAAGTAAGAACAGAAAAAATAAATAAAACAATAAATTAAAGAAAAGAATGCGCAAAGCTTCTTAGCCATGAGTGTGCTAAGCCTGGGGTACACAGGCACCCGACTTTTCCACCACTTGAGAGGATCTTCATTTTTTGGAACAAGAGGCTCCTCTAGGTACGCCCGCACCTCCATGACAGTGTCTGCTGTGGGGTTCCGAGTTGTCACTGCTCCAGCTACCTGCTCATAGAGGTTGGACATACAACAATGGGGGTGGGAGATAAAACAATTTTATTATGAGATTGTGATATTAGACTGATATCATCTTAGATTTAGGAAAAAAATTGTGATTCATTTTTACCATACTTACTTCTTCATGGAAATAGCTCCAAACAACTGATTCTGGAGCAGCACTGACTGCTCCTTCTTCTTGGACCGGTTGCTGAATGGGTTCGCTGCTGCTAATTGCAAGTCTTGCTGCTGCGGTTGACACTCTTTGGAAAGCCTCGTCTGCAGTTCTGGCATCCATGAATGCCATCCTTTTGAATCTTGGATCAAGCGCAGCAGCATCAGCAAGGACATGGCTGAATTCGATTCTATGGAATTTAGCGGACATGCCAGAAGAAAGCGAGTTGACCATGTCTTTTGCTGCTTGAGTTGTTGCCCTCCTCTGGAAATCAGCAGTGACTCTCTGCAGTCCCCTGGCCAGCAGTATTACTTTGGAGGCAGTCACGTAACTAGTGAAAAAAAAGATGAACGTTATTATAACGATACAAATATAAAGTTGGACTAACAATAATAAGTACTATGATGTATTGCACAGTATCTTTTATGTATCAAATATTCATAATTTAGAATCAGCTAATTTGAATGCATGCTATAGAAAACTACCGCTGACCAGTTGAACTACTTACCTTTCTGCACCCAGTTCAACAGTGACCTCTTCAAATGGCTTCAAGAGGGTGCATATCTCCTGCAATGTAGTCCATTCTTCTGGAGATAAAGGGTGGACAGGTGCATTGGCGACGGCCAGGGTGGAGACAATGGGGTTCTTGTTGGTGAGGAAACTCTGCAACATGTAATATGTTGAGTTCCATCTTGTGACACAGTCCTGTTTGGGTCGCAGTTCGTCCATCTTCCTTTGGAGCTGTGTTTCTTTCAGTTTTTGTGCTCGCACTGTGCTTCTATGGAAGTATTCCGCTGCCTCCTTAACTTTATTAATGATGTGTTGTGGACCTTTGAGGGCATCTCTAACCACAAGATGTATGGTGTGTGCCAAGCATGGGAGGTGGGTCCATCCTGTAATCTGAATGGCCTTTTTGATGTTTGCAGCATTGTCTGTTAAGCAGCACACCACTTTCTTATCAACCTCCCACTCTGCTGCAACACTGAGGAGCTTGTGTGCCAAGTTGTCTGCTGCGTGCCGATCATTAAATTCAAAACAGTCCAGGAGGCAGGAGGACATGTGGAAATCTTCAATGAAGTGGCATGTTACAGACATGAATGAGGTTGTAGCCCTTGACGTTCAACAGTCAGTTGTTAGGCAAACTGCTGACACTTTGGACACCCTACTCCTGAGTGATGATGCTTCTCTCTCAAACATATCTGACAGTTTCTGGGTCAGTACCTTCCGACATGGAGGAATGTAGGAGGGGTTGAGAGCCTTACAGACGTTTTTTAAACCTCTGTCTTCCACAATTTTAAATGGCTGGAAATCAGTGGCTATCATCTTTGCCAGCTCTTCATCTATCTTCCCTTGTCTCAGTGGGGTCAAAACAGGAGCTGCAAAGTATTGACTGAGAGACGTCTGTTTGGGTTTTGTGGTAGCAGCAGGCAAAGGTGTGGGCCCAGTTGTGACAGAGGCTGCTGCTGTAGCTGTGGCTTCAGTGACTGTGGCACTGGCATGACGTTTGCCTGATATGGAGGCTGAAGCACTGGCACTTTCCACTTCATCGTCAGAGTCATGCTCTCTCCTCACCTCTGAGATTTTAAAAGTGGGGTGTTGAGTTTTAAAATGCCTGTGCAAAATGTTTGTGGAGCCAGACTTAAATGAAATTCCCTTCTGGCAAATATTGCACTTAGCCTTACTGTCTGTCACAAGCAAAAAGTGCATCTAAATGCTGCTCCTTTTTCTTAGGCTCATTTTGCAGAACGACGACGGATGGTCCTCCCCCTCCTTCAGGCTGCCGAATTTAAATACGGCACGGCGCTTGCTTTTTTCTTTCTTTGTTTTTTACTGAGGCACTCGCATAACTGGAGCAACTCATGGTACATTTGCATATGAAATAAGCGCTCCTCCCCCATGCTCTCTCCGTCTCACTCAGTGAAGGAGCAAGGAGGAGCTTGTGTGAGCATCTGTGAACCATAGGTGTGAACTCAGGGAGACTGAAAAAAGGAACGGCTCCCAACCAAACGCGACTCGGTTCCCATCGTTCATGTTAACGAGCCGTTCAAAAGACTCGGATCGTTCGTGAACGTCACAACTCTAGCAGCTAACAAAGTAACCCAGCTGATGTGCTGTCCAGATTGTGAAATGAAAAATACACCTTGGTGAAATATGATACTGCATGTCTGGATATACACGTTTGACACATATATTACACCAAATACTGGCACTGCTGTTTATGTTGGAATAAAAGAGCCAAGCTACAAGCTGCAATATTGGAGGAGAAAAATCCATTTCAAACCATATTTCTTGCAGCTAGACGTATCAATATAAAATCCAGAAAACAGTACCTTGGACAATTAAGCAAGGGGTGCTTGGCAATGTGACTGTCCTCTGGACATCCGCGGCTGTGGAACATGGCTGTAAAACAGGAAATAACTGTTATATGCATGTATGGTAGGCCCAGAGTTTGGGAATTCATGTGCCATAATACAAATGCAGTCTGGAACTTGTTCTAACCAGTCACTGAATCAGCTGAATTTGATCAGCACAGCTCCTCTACCTGCTCTAGGAAACCCTGTAAAATCAACCGGGGGTTCCAAATACAGTCTTTTGGACAGGATAACGACACACGAGGAGAACTGAGTCTGATCACTAATATAATTGTCCATGGTGAAATATGCCTGTCTATATTGTTCACTGCACAGCCATTTCTGCCTGTCATTCCGTTTCTGGCAGAGGCTGAACCGAGGGGCTACAGATATGATTGATATATATAAAAAAAGAAAAAAGGGGAAAATGGGTTTGTGAAGAATACAGAATTTCTGCTCGCGTGGACTCGCGTTCAAAGACCATTAAAAAAATATTTCATGCGTTCATGTTGTTACTCACACCTCACAAGTCAAGCTACCTGATATTTTAAATAATATTCACCTTACTTTCTTTCAGTCCTCCTCTGTTGTGTACAAGTGCAACTGAACTGAGTGCTGCTGTCTTGGTCCCACAATGCACCATGGTTCACAAAGGATGGTGTGATATAATATTTTACTGTACAAAACTACAAAAAGTTTGTGAAATTCGGTCACAAGCAAAGTTCATAGTAGTTTATTGTGCAAGCATCAATTTCACAGTAGATTAGTAAATTACAATAATATATTGCGAATATTAGAGTAAAATGTTGTAATGTGAAAATAGAGAAATTTACTGTGAAAAATTACAGTAAAATGTTGTGAAATCCTGGTAATGTCTTACAGTGCATAGCAACAGGGCCCCTGCCCCTGCCAAAGATACTCTTAGACTGGAAAGTCGGGAGCTGGCTCTTATTTTGAAGGCTGGCATGAAAACGTGTGAGGAGCGCTCTCTCGCTCACTAACTCTCCACTCCTCACGGAGGAGCAGTGGAGCGACTGTGGCAGCCGTGGCGGCCGCCTCTCACACTCCCACGTCCCGCCTTGAGTTACCGAAACAACAAACCCGATGAGCACAGCTGCCGCCACTCGCCTCTGAGACCAGCTGGAAGAACTGGACTTGTTTCTTCCCCCTTCCCCCCGCCCCGCCACAACCAGCGACTAACCATCAGATCCTGAATGACGGGCGGTCGGTTCGACTTCGACGATGGCGGCACGTACTGCGGCGGCTGGGAGGAGGGAAAAGCCCACGGCCACGGCGTGTGCACCGGGCCCAAGGGCCAGGGAGAGTACTCCGGGTCGTGGTCCAATGGGTTCGAGGTGGTGGGCGTCTACACCTGGCCCAGCGGGAACGTGTACCGGGGCTACTGGGCGCAGGGGAAGCGGCACGGACTCGGCGTGGAAAGCAAAGGGAGGTGGATTTACCGGGGCGAGTGGACTCACGGGTACAAGGGCCGATACGGGGTTCGACAGAGCCTGAACACCCCGGCCAGGTACGAAGGAACGTGGAATAACGGGCTGCAGGACGGGTACGGCGTAGAGACGTATGGCGACGGAGGTGAGGGGAGTGGGGCGTGCACATTCAGGTCCTTAGTTTGTTGTAAGGGTCTAAAAGTTACACCTAAATATTAAAAACAACTCATAGCAACATGATTTTTTTAAAAAAAAGTCTTTATTCCTACATTGATGTTGTAATATATACACATATTAACTTGGTTGAAAGGTTAAATAATAAGTAATTGTGCAACAACAAAAAAATAAACTCACTTGTTGGAATGTCTTGGCACACTCGTTAATCGATCTGCCTCTGCTCTAAAAACAGCACAGTGTCAATCATGAAACTCACTCAAGAGGTCGCAGTTATCAAAGGATGAAGTGACTTGTTCTTTTTTGGTTCTCTTTTTATGTTTAAATAATATACATTTTTGCAAGATAAGGGGATTTTCTTTTCAGCTCTGGATCTCATTTTTTGGCGCCCGATCTGATTTTAAAGTATGAATTTACTCATGCATGCCAGCATACGAAGGCTGTGGCGATATTTCTCATTTCCACGGGAGGTTTTTGATTGGAACTTCTTGGTGTTTGAATAAGAAAGGGTGTTTCTGTGACACTGGACAGTAAAGGTTAAGGTGTATCTGATCCTGTCTGGGAGCAACGTTTTACAAAATAAACCAGGAAGCAGGGGTGGATTCAACCCAATTCAACCAAGTGACTTGATGAAAATTCCTGCATTTTTGATTGCTCGTAAATAAAGTTTAGAATGTTAAGTGTTGAACAAAACTAAAACACTAAATATGAAACAATTGTAAATTGGCACTATTTCACTCAATCAAACAGATACAGTAATACATTTTCATATCAATACCACACAAAACCGACAAAACTTGACCACCAGGAGCAGGAGGAAGTCGTGTACAATTGAATGGCGTATGCTGAAGCATACGTGCTCTTACATTGAAATACAGTGTCTATGAAGTGGACCACATAAATGTAATCATAGCTGGAGCATTTTCTACTGCTTTGTTGAGACTGCTGTCAGGGCAGAGTGTGCAACACACCAGGAAGAAAGACTGCAAATTAGATGCTGGTCAACATATCCAAAAAAAAGTGAGGCACTTGGCTTCAATCTGTTGCCTAATAGTGATGGTGAACCCGATTCCTTTTACTGACTCGAGTCCTCATGAGTCACACACCAAAGTGTACCGGGTTTATGAGTCACTCAAGTCACTTGAGTCGGTGTGCAAATGCGCAGTTTGTGCATACAACTCCCATCTACCCCTGCTCCTCGGAGATCAATGCTTTGAAATGGGAAATACAGCTCCATTTCATTTTGAATAAAAAGAGAAAAATCTGAAATCTTCAAGAGTGGAACAATTATTTTTTCTGTCAAATTCAAACAAAAAATTTCTTATCATACAATGCACAATGTTTGCATGCATGTAACAGTTCCATGAATTAAGCATTAAACAACCCCTAAAAGTAGAGTAATACATTAGAATTGAGCATTATCCTTGAAATAGACAGCAACTCATTCTAAACGCGTTTTATTTATTAATCATTGTCATTGCTGACAAACATTACGTCCACGCACTAATCTGTCTGTCTCTGAGTCGGACTGAAAGTAAATGGGAGGTGTAGATGAGCGGGTGAATCCATTGCTGCGGTGCTGATGGGGTGGCTCTGAATAGTGAGTGACAGTGGAACTGGCTAAATATTTTAAATTTTGACCACTGAATGCATTTGTTGACTTAACCTAATGTGTACAGGGAATAATTCCACCTTATGCTATTCTTACCAGAGGTGAGCAAATGACTTTTAGCTCAGATAATATACGGGGTTGAGTCCACTACACAGGAAATAGAGGGGACTCGAAGGACTCGAATGGACTCACAAGGACGTGATGTCTTGAGTCAGGAACCGGGTGTACCGGGTGAACGATGAATCATGAGTCATGTACTACTGAAAAATAAGTCAGGACTCATGAGTCGTGTACTACTGAACGATACGGACAGGACTCATGAGTCAGGAACAACTGAGAGAGGGGGAGCGCTCATATCAGACGAACCAATGAGCTCACAGCAGCCGCCATGAAAGAACAAACACAAAACTTTTATTTTTTCTTATTTTTTTTGTTGAACAAACACAACACATAGTGCACTGCAGCTTCTGATTTACTTCATACCAATAAAACTATTGATTTTAAGCAGGAAAACAATCCATTTCATTGTGCAAAAAATAGTGACAGATTAAATGTTCTTAGATATGAAATGTTGATTTTTATCTGTTAAACTTAATAATTATCAAATTGACTATAAATATCAAAGTACCAACATACTGTATTTTCAGAATCAGAAAGACTTTATCAATCCCGTAGGGGAATTTCTTAAAATTTAATGTTAAAAAATGTAATGTTATTTAATGTTTAATGTAACATTTAATTACATTTGTTAATTTAATGAACTAAGTAATAAAACCAAACAGCAAACATGAAGTTAACACACTATAATCATAGTTTATCATTAGAATAAACAGTCAATCCTACTGATTACATTTATTGATCAGCATAATGTGTTCAGTAAATAGTTTATCCCCACCGTTCACTCAAGGAGGTAATCAGACATGGTGGGTGAGTCCATTGCTGCGGTGTAGGGGGAGTCACTGAGTAGTGAACGACAGTGGAACGGGATAAACATTAGGGGTGGGAATCTTTCTCCTGATTCGATTCAATTCTGATTTTTGGGGCCACGATTCGATTTAAAATTGATTTTTGATTCAAAATGATTTTATTCATAATGATTTCTGATCAGATTTCTGATCATGATTTACTCCCATCTGCTTTGCAAGACAGAATGACCAATGGAGACCTTAAAGTGTCTTTTTCACATGAATTAAGTTTTAAACATTTATCCATGCTTAGATAAAACATGGCATTGACATTCTCAGCTGTGAAGCTGTTGTTCATTAAATGAGTTTGCAAAACATGGGATTCGAGCCACCACGTATCACTTATGTAGTGAGTAGAGTTGTCACAATACCAAAATGAGTAACCACGATACTATACCAGACAAAGTATCATGGTTATGGGCAGTATCAAGATGCGTGCCCTTTTTTTTAAAAAAAAACAAAACTATTATTCTCTTTATGAACTGCAATTTGTTTGTACAATATATAAACACTTATTAGTTACTTATAATGTTGTTTGTTTCATAAAAAACACAACACTGGTGAAGTAAAAATTAGATTAAAACAAATATTGTTATGAACAAATGCAAAAAATAGTTCCAAATGTGACTTTTGGAATTAGGTTGTTTTTTTTTTTTGTAACAAAATTGGTGGTGCCACTGATGAGTCCGCCGCTGTGGCAGACTTGCCGCTCGGGCCTGATGCTTCTGCCATGCCCAGTGTGTTGTACGTGTTTTTGTAAAGCCATGCTGCTTGTGCTCGGTGAGACAGCTTGTTGGGTTTTTTTTTTCGCCTTCTCCTTGCCGGTAGAAACACGAACAGCCAATCAGTTTACATATAGGTGAACCCAGCCTATCAAATCCCCAGGCGTCCCAGTAAGCGGCAAACAACCAATCATTCAGCAGCTGTGTAGTTAGGTTGCAGTATTAGCCATGTGGGTTGGTTGACAGGAGAAGCATGCAGTGAGAAGCCGGTAGGAGAGTAGAGGCAGCCGCTACTAGCGGAAACTGGCACCGGGTAGTAGTAATCCATGGTAGTACCGTCGTGTATAAGTTCTTGTTTCGTAGGAGCCGTTATGATTTGGCACTGCGGGGTACCGTGGGTACCATGCAACTCCAGTAGTGAGTGGTGAATGTCACGAAAGACTGGGCTGCTCTTGATGCCCATGCACCACATGACAGCCAGTGAATTTCTTTTATTTTTTAAAATCGATTTTCAGAAGTTTTGTATCAATTCTGAATCATAGCAAATGGAAATTGTGATTCCGATGCAAATCGATTTTTTGGCACAGCCCTAATAAACACGTTGTGTTTCGTCTACGTATCATTCTGTAGACAACCACAACATGTGCATTAAATAATTTCTCTATCTGCTGTCAGTCAGACATCTAAAGCTGACTTTCAGCTATTATTCAGTCAGCTTTAGATGTCTGACTTTCAGCTCAGTTACTGAGTACCCACCATTTGCTGAGTTACCGGGCTGAATGGTTCGGCAGGCAGCAGCTCGCTCGTAGACTGTCGCTCGCTGCACGCTGTATCACACAACTGCGGAGGAAAAGGTGGATTTAAACAAAAAATATAGTTATTGTTTTCCACGACTCATATAGTCAACAAATTTATATATTTATACAACTGTAGTTAGAATAGCAGATTGTCAGCAATGAAATGTTATCTGTTCTCTTCTTTGCAGCTCGTCAGTTAGCTATAGCATGAATGAGTCAGTGAACGAGTTAATGGAGACGATGATTTGTGAGCACAAAAAAAAAGATCTTGCAATTGCCTCCTCAAAATTACTTGATCAAATCTTCCAAAACTTGAAATACCATGTACAAGGCCAAGGCTCACCTCTGTGAAGGGCGGCAAGCCTACCAGAAGCAATAACATCCTAAGAATCCTCAGCAGTTCGTGTGGATCAGTGATACCACAGAAACCAGTCCTGTAGTCTTCTATCAGTGTCGAACAGTGTAAAAATAAATGAGCATCGTACACAAACACACTTCTTTTCTCTGCATTATGCGATTCAGGCGAAAAGTAGAATTAGTTTGTTATTTCTGTCAGGCTTCAAATGATTGTTTGCTTGGCTTTTAAATCTGTGAAATGACAAAAAATTTGTGCATTTATTTTCGGTGTTACATAATGATGATCCCAACAACAACAGAACACTCAGTGCATGAACAACAGAAATACACTCTTGCTATGGAACAATTTCTGCTTCTCACTAGTGATTCATAACGGCCTACATCCATTGTGCCAGCATGGACGTTAAAATAGAAAAGACCAGTTGAGCTCTCTAACTGTCTAGAGGGAAGGGTTGTGCAAGTGAAGTGGAGAAAAAAAAAAAAAACAGGAAACACCTGTTGGCTGATGTGAATCCAGCAGCAATCAGTGGCAGGAGAATTCAAAGCAAAGCAGGGGAAAAAATGATACAACAAATCCAAATCTCAAAAGACAAGACACACAGAGCTCCTCCACTGCAACATCCCTGGCTCCCTTACTCTATACTCTTGTCACATAAACTTCAAATTTCCATATTCCAGTTACAATCCATAGCACCATTTTGATTTGAAATGGACAATAATGGGACCGGTCCAAACACTTGGTTGAGGATGTGCTGAAATTGAAAAAGAAATGTATTATGGATGATGACAATTATAGATTGAAATGGGAAAGAGAACCCAACCAGATTTGCTCTAATTACTGAAACATATTTGTGTTAGGAAATTAAAGCTATAATTACCTTTGTTGCAATTCTATACTTTTTTTTCATTGTCATTTTAAAATGTTCCTAACAGGCTTGTGAGAATAAAATTTAATGAATTAACCAAGTGCTGGAACACATAAATTTACCCTTTATTTTACATTTTTGTATTTCTGATAAAAAAAATCTCAACCATTCATTTGATTTGGCCTGATTAGTGTCAATCATCCATTACCCCATTTGCCCCCTCTTAATATCACCTCCACAGCTCCCGTCATCACGTTGAACTAAGAGCACAATACACTTTAGCAGTGACAAAGTATAGCTTGAAGTACGGCTCTCTGATGGCTTGAATAGAGTCACTACAGCACCACAAACCGTCAGTGCTCTGCTGCTGTTCGCCACCACCACATCCCCGAGCCAGCTGTGGCTGCATTTATTATATAAAAAAATATCAACAGAACATTGCACCCCAGCATCTATTTTGTAATAATAATAATAATATAATAATAATAGTAATATGATGTAATACAGTTATAATTGGTAGTTTGTCAGAAAACCAAAGTATATTTATACAACATAAAATGAGATTTAGTAATTACTATTGTTTTAGTTATAACTTACCAATGGCTCTGAATCTGACGCCATTGCTCAGTCAGTTGTGATGCTCTGTACCTTTCTCATCGAAAGCAACAGGGGTCAGGCGGGGGTGGGTGGGTAGAACTTAGAATAGAGGCGGAACATAGGAGGGAGGTCGAAAGCAAGACTGAGGTGTGCCATGCAAGATCAGTACGAATCGCTTTAAGATTGTTTCAAAAAGACTGAAATGACACATTAATAATTGAAAAGTGTGCTGATTTGGTGTAACTTCCTTTCATAGATTCGGCTAATTAGCCAGTTTATAAACTAGGAAAAGGATTCATTCATTCATCCATGTATTCATTCATCTTCTTTTTCCCTTACTTCATTTAAGGGGCTAGAGACACCCTGTGGAAGTTTCCATTCTATTACAGGAACAATACATAAATAAATATATATTGTAAGAATAGTAATATTACTGACAGTAATATTCACTCATTTAGTTCATGTATTTTGTTTAGAAATTCTGGCAGTAATAAATGCTCATCATCTTGGATGGAACTCAAGTCTCAAGGCACGAATCCACTGCAGTCCGGTACGGTGTCTTATGGTACCATTGCCTGGTTTTGTTGGGTGTTTCGATTGCAAATGAGATCAGTTAAGATGGAGGTGGGGTTGTCAACGAAAGAGCAATAAGGCAGGTCATGTGACATTATCAACGCGACAAAGGCGCAACTCTTGCTGAGCGTGGTGGAGGATGGGCACTGAATCGTGGTTTTTCCAATTTTGTGATTGGCTTTTTTCGAGATATACACAAGAATTGCGGAAGAGAAGACGTTGTATAACGCGGAAAGATGCTGCTCAGAAAAGAAATATATTTTTTTGTTGACGAAACAGAGGACAACAGAGTTTTCAAAGGAGGAAAACTGTGAAGAAAGAGAAAACCGAAAGGTGAGGCTGGTTTCAGACATGACTTTAGTCTTTTGCTGCAGTTGAAACATGCGTTTGTTGTATGTAGGCTGTTCAAAAACCTGTGGTAAAAGATTTTTTGGCATGCATCCTGGTAGATTTTGTGTCGCAAATATTTCACATTTTTGATTTTGAGCATCAGGCGAAAAATGAGCTAACAAGCTGTAAGTTGCGTGAGCAGTAAGCACAAACAAATAACTTTTTGTATGCTGCTATGATCAGTATCCACACTGAAAAAAAAAATCTAATTGGAACCTTTTTTTTTGGGCCTACAGTTAAAATGATCTCGTATTGTAAATTTTCTGTGTAAATTTGCGACATTCCAGCTTTAATATATATTCTGAATAAAGATATGTGTTTTTCGCTTTATAGATCAATGTGCTGGGCTTTACATGGGCATGGGTCCAGAACTTCAGAATATCTCCAGAAACTTTCCAGAACTTCTGACAAAAGGTGCAACTGGTGAAAGACTCTTTCATGTGTTTGTCCCTCCAGGAGAAAGAGTTACCATTGCTTGTTTTGAAGCTTGTGACCAATGCTGACACTAAGGGGCTTTCTTCAGACCGACGTGCAGCGGAGGAAAGCTAACTCCATTTTGCAGTGCACGCATTCCACTTTGTTCAGCTTTCGGATTTGTTATGACCCCAGGTGTAGAATGTCAGACTGCAACATAAAGTGTGTGTGTCAAGAGGGAAAAAATGTCCCCCTTTCTTCTTTTAGAATGGTTTATTTTCAAGTGCAGAGGTTTGGTACCCAAGCAAGGTCTGGAAGTACAGGTCAATTAACAAAAGGAGAGAAGGTAGACCAGCTGCACATAAACAGTAATCCAAGAGTGTCCAAACAGTATCAATGTAAATTGAGATCATGGTGGGGGTCAGCTATACTGAGCTGAGGGAATATTTCCTGGAGCCTGTTATGGAGCAGGTGTGCCCCGATTTCCTGATGGTCCAAAAGGGTTGGAGTAGGCAAGGGCAGCTCAGTCTCCAGCCAACCAATCAGCCAAATTTGCTCCGACTCCTAAATCTACTGTACATACACAGAAGAGACTACAAGGCCTCTTGAGGCCAGTGGCTGCAACAGGAATAATTGAAAATGGTCCCACAGTTTTAAAAAGTGTTTTTTTTTCTACCCACGGCTCACCGTTTTCATCTCCGTCCGTCTCAATTTTGCATGCCGCGCTTCAAAAAGGCTTTACAGCATCAAAAGTGGAAGTGAGCGCGCTGAGCTGGTATAGTGCACACTACTGAATTAACCCTCCTGTTGTCCTTCAGGTCAAATTGACCCATGTCAGATTTTCTAGGTGTTTGCCTTAGTTCGTGTAGTCAACCTATAATTTGAAAATTGTTCATCTAACATATTTGCGACCCCCCCCCCCTACATGTTTATATCACATAGATGCTATTAGGGTCAATTTGACACATGGATGCAAAATGGCGTCAGAAATGGCTTACTGTTTCTTTCTTTGCAACTGTCAGACATGTTTCAACTTCATCACACACACACACACA
>JAUESE010000048.1:15126169-15138501 GCA_032274725.1 Malacoctenus triangulatus | reverse complement strand
TTTTCTGTGTGTGTGTGTGTGTGTGTGTGTGTGTGTGTGTGTGTGTGTGTGTGTGTGTGTGTGTGTGTGTGTGTGTGATTGTGTACACTTGTTTGTTTGTAAATGTGTACGACTGTGTTTTTGTTTTTTAATGACTGCCCAAGTGACGTTTATCATTATTGAATTTGTGTATCACTTGCTGTGCTCTCGTCACATTGAATGATGACGACTGACAGAGAGACTGGTGTTTGAGCTGGAGCTCATGGAAGCACGCACATGACTAATATCAGTCAAAATACTTTTGATATTAGCAGTGTCCACGGTGTGGACTGTGAAACTGGAAAAGTAAAGTGCTGGAAACTGAGTAGTAAAATTTCATCCTGATTTCCATGTAGGCTGTCAGTGATCCCAGAAACAACAGAATCGACATAAATTGATTTGTGAACAAACAATCTCTCAATTATGGAAAAAGAAACGACCCTGCGTTGGAAGCTCTTTGCTGCATTTTGTTTCTCGCCCAAATGCCCAAACACCTTAGTTTTCCACACGTTCAATGTCAGTGGTGAGGAAACACCATGAGGGCATGGCAATGTCAGGCAGATCTGGATGCACGGCACTGGGCCACTGACTCAATGGCTCACCAGAAAATTCTTTGACCAAGAAATAAAAGACTCCTCCCACTCCACAGTTATCTGTTCAGGACACACTTTATAGTATGTTCACATATTCCATGAGCTTCTGAAGACACAGAAATATTGTCTTTGTATTATTATTTTTTTGCACCTTATTTTTCTACCCATTCAGAGGCCATTTAATCAAAGTAACAAAATTAAGAAAAAAAGTAATTTTAATTGTTGAATAAAGACCATAAAGGTAAATGAATATTAGTTTATCGTAATCTTAATATGAGTCAAAATAAGTGGTTATCATTTTTGCAAACAAATGTTTAAAAAAAATCATATTCATTGTAAAAATCATAACCCAAGTCACTGTCAATCTTTTCGTTATACAAAGCTACAGTATGGCATTTAATACAACTATTCCTCAGGATGCATCGTCATGGTGTAACCCCCCCCTCAAAAAAAGGGTGCCACAATGCCACAATGTGTGTAGATTCCTCTACCATTTACTACAAAGTTTGATACAAGATAAAGTGTGGAAAGGTATCAGACATATTCAACTTTTTAAGTTGAAACTGTCTGCCTGTGCACGTGTTAGTTTGTTATGTTTTGCAGCAGGTCTTGCTCTATCACTGTGGGTTCCGCATGCGTCTCTCTACTGGGGTGATCAAAGTCCACAAGCATCACGCCCTCTCTGTCCTGTGTGAGAAATCCCTGGCCCTGTGTCTCTGTGGTGGTCAAAGCGCAGTAGGCATCGCCCCCCCGCCCTATCCCGTGTGGAAAAAAATTCCCTCCATGTGTTGTTGTCAGGCAACAGAAGGTCCAAGGGTTGTGGCCCAGACTGAACCTATGATGTCACCAATGAAAGAAAAGCTGCAAAGGTTGCCCGACACTGTTGCTCTGTTTTGTGCCTGACAATTTGCATCATCAGCAAAACACAATGAGGTTGCCAGGTAGCTGGTCCCCTTATGAATAGTCACAGTAGACACAACGAGGTTGTCTGAAGCAGTGTCAAATAAGAAGAAAATGGATGGATGGATGGATGGGTAGACAGATGTCAACATTATGTCAATAATTTATGAGCTCCTATGGACTTTGTGCTATGGCACAAACAAACTACTTTAACAGTGTATTGCACCTATGACTTATTTGTTAAATATTGTGTCAAAGTGATGACTTTGATGCTTCTCTAATTTTGTTTGGAGTAAAGTCTTCCTTTCCTCTTGGTTTCTTATTGTAGGTACCTACCAAGGTCAGTGGACAGGAGGGATGCGCCATGGTTATGGCGTACGTCAGAGTGTTCCCTACGGTATGGCTTCTGTCATCCGCTCGCCCCTTCGCACCTCACTGGCCTCCCTCCGCAGTGAGCAGAGCAACGGCACGCTGATGCGTGACAGCCTGTCCGACAGCCCTGCCGGCACACGTGGGGGCTTTGTGCTAAACTTCCACTCAGATGGAGAAAGTTCAGACAAGAAGAAGGGTCTCTTCCGCCGTGGCTCACTGTTTGGCAGCCTTCACCGACTGCGCAAGTCAGATTCACGCTCGTCCATTTCGAGCAAACGCAGCTCGGCAAATAGTGACACCACCATGAGCCGCATCAGTTCAAGTGATGCCAATTCCACGATAAGCTTTGGAGAAGGGGACCCGGGTGACGATTACCTCCCTCTGGAAGACAACGTGGATGCTACCACCACAGAGTCCTACATGGGTGAGTGGAAGAACGACAAGCGCAGTGGCTTTGGTGTCTCAGAGCGGTCAAATGGCATGAAGTACGAAGGCGAGTGGTTAAACAATAAGCGCCATGGCTACGGCTGCACCATCTTTCCCGATGGTTCAAAAGAGGAAGGAAAATACAAGAACAATGTTTTGGCTCGGAGTATCAGGAAGCAGCTGATCCCGCTCAAGAACACCAAGACCAAACAGAAAGTGGATCGCGCCATCGAGGGAGCAGTGAGAGCTGCAGCCATTGCCAAAACTAAAGTTGAGATTGCCATCTCCAGGTAAAGTTTCATTGCATGAACTCACTGGGAGGCAAGTGAGCCTAAACTTGTTTTGTGGTAAAAGTAATCCCTAACCCTAATCAAAGCAGCACTTCCTACCGTAAAAAACATAATGCCCTGCACTACATTCTGCTCTTGGATAGCAGGTTAAATTTTGAAACAAGGTTGGTGTAGCTTCTTCTGATCTTTCTAATATACAGAATCACAAGACAGGCTCTGGAAAGCAGTGTACAACTCGGGTTTTGGAGAAGCTCTAGTTCTAGTCTAAAAACTCTGTATTTTCTCTCTCGTACATGTTTTTTCTTTGTTTTTCCATGTCACCTCAGAGGACCTCAGTACTGATTAGAAGCAGGAATTTAGCTAATTTTTGGTGGAGCATGCCATGCTTTTTCCTTTTCTGGGACCGAACTCATGAAACCGTGACTCCAAAAAACAAGAAACACATAGAACTGTATATGCAGTGAAGTTTTACACCTAGAATTATGAGACAGAGTTTTCTGTTTTTACATATTTTGCTTACAGTATGTTCATTTTTATCTAATTCTATTTATACTTATTCCTTCACATACCACGAGTGGGAGCCCAAGTACAACTAGTACAACACTTTGAGGAAAACCTGTCTCCATGGCCTGTCCTTCCAGAAATGTAACAAAAAAAAGTGTTTGATTTGAGTAAATCTTTGTTGCAGAATGTATGCCAGGGTCATTTTTTTCCCCTGAAAGTTTGGTGAAGGTGACGCGTGAGAGTGAGTGAGAGTGTGTGTCAGAAGTAGTGCTTGTCTATATAAGGCCAAGACTGGGGATGCTTCTCAACAGCTGACAGAAATACTGTCTCCAATAGCCCCAACACTCCCTCCCAGACAGACAGACAGACACCCACCCACACACGCACGCACGCACGCACACACACACACACAGACGATACTGTGCATGCTGCTGCTGCCAATGCTACCTTCTTGTTGTCACTTCAGAATAACAAATGATGAAATTCACAATATCCCACCACATCTAATAAAAAGAGTAGCTGGGAGGACGTGGGTGGTTTGATTGAAACAACATCGTGTGGCACAGTTTTTGGTGTCAGTTTTGCTTGGGGCGGAACTCAATGCCTGAACTACAAAGCTGGATATCTTCTCAGTGAGGTAAAGTCAGTACGGTCACCCCATGTATCACCTTCAGCTCAGCTTCAGACTGCTAAAATACAAATCCTCAAGAGATCTACAGGAGCCATCATGATTAATGTTGGATTTACAAAAATTTAACATGCATTTAATCATCTGGTGCATTTTTTTCTGAAATCCGTTGTGCCTACAGCAGTTACAGCACAGAGTTTGTTTTTGCTGGGATTACACGTTTTTTTCCCTCCTTATTATGAGTTGACATAAAATTGTCTGCTCTTGATGATTTTAACAGATAGTTTTCGACACATGCCCGAGTCTTTGGGCCCAATTGTTATGATCCAGAGTACAAGGCACATGGCACATTAGGGTACGCCCGAGTTGAGTTTTGCTATTTTGAGAGTGGAGAAGTGGCCATTGTGCCGGGGCAAGTCTGTAAAATACTTAAGAGAGGCACGTGGAGAAGAGAGCGATCTGACAGTAATGTCACACAGCTCAGAAAGTGGGGAGTCCGGACACGCTTGGAACTGCAGTGCACTTCATTCGGAGTGATCAATTTGCCACCCGACAGTGCCTGTGTTTCTGATGAGATGTCAAACAGTTGTGGTTTGAATTGGAATTTTTCACAGCGCCAATGTTCAAAAAAGAAGTACAGTGTACCGTGTGACAGAAATTGTTTCTAACATCTTCCTTTTGATTATATTCACACTTTTTATTTTTCTTATCGTGAGGGTCTGGTTGACTTGATTGACAAGTGAGCACGTATTGGATTTTTGGTTTGGAAGCTGTGCTATAGATCTTGTGATTGACCTCTAACTGTTTTCACTTCAGAGAAAATAGCCCAAAAGAGTCATGATGACATATCGCTATATTGAACCCTTGAATCACTGTCAGTTAGCATCAGGTTGGCCAATACTAGTAACACTCAGTAACACTTAGGTCAGTTTGTAGCCTCATGCTAAAAGGATACGTTTAAATACGTTTCTCCATAGAATGTAAACGGTGGCCTGTAAGACTGTACACTGAGAATCATTTCAGCTTGGTGTTCTACTCTCCTGCACTCTGTTTTGTAGTTATGCCACTCTGAAGCATGCAAGGTGTGACAAAAGCACAGGTGTGCAAGATATGCAAAAGAAATGTCATACCTGATATTTTCTCCCAAATGCCACATATCAAGAAGTGTTGTTTTTTTTGTTTTTACAGGACGTCCCATGCTCGAGCCAAAGCGGAAGTTGCTGATCAGACAGCACAGTCAGCCAATCAGGATTGTGATATTGCCAGAGCTATGGCGAGAGAGCTCTCGCCAAGCTTTCATCAGCCAGGTACTCGAGTATTATCAAAAGCACACCCATACAATTCAAGACAACAATTCAATTCTACACTAGAATTTTAACCGAAAAGAGTAAGCTTCAATTCCTCCCAAGCATCAAAACTAGTTCTCACTTGATGGAAGTTTTGGTACGTGCTTGAAAATGCTGCTTCATGTCGATTTACACAAATCCCTCTGGTAGATCATGGTTCCCATTTGAAGCTTAATAATGGAACTAAACTTGCAATATGTGTGTTTCTGAGTTGTGCCAGTTCATTTTTCTGAACTGTTGAGAATATAAATCATGTCACTGCTAGGATAATGAAACCAGATTTCCGAAAATAAAGAAATTCTCATTCTTTTTCATTCTCATTCGTTTTCTCACGTTGGACAACACAAACAGATTTAACTCACTCTCTAATTGCCTGGCTGGCACGCTGGGAAATGTCATACTTTATAAACCATAGCAATAAAGGAAGTGGAGGAGGAAAGAACTGCAGTTAACACGTACAGAGCATGCATGAAGTAAAATGAAAGTGCACACAGCATGTTGGCTGTAAAATCAAGTTTTATTCAAGGATATCAATAAAACATGTCAATCCATGGTATTTAAATTACTTTCTTATTGCCATTTTGTGGGTCAATATGAAATATTTAGAAGTTTTGCTGATATATAGTTTTGAGTGTGAGAGCACACTTGCAACACACACTGAACATGCAACCCACATGATTGACTTTAAACTTAACACAATGCATATTGTTGGTCTTACAGCGAGTTGTTAAATTTTCATTGAACTGAGAAAAAACCCTGTGCTTTGACTTTCCCGCTTTGGTACACTTTCTCATTTAGTTAACCATCATTATATTTAAAAAAGATACTCTTAGTAACTTTCGCTTTCATCATGTACTTGCATTTTTTTGGTCTACATTGCATAATTTCATGGATATTGACTTCATTTTTGGATTAAAGGTGAGGGTATTTGACTGCCCTTTAAAATAAAATGAATTGCATTCAATGTTTGATAAATGTGAGTCAAAAATAGTTTTGCATCAGTTTTTTCAGGTGATAATAGGTTTTAATATCTAATCTTGTCTTGGAATATACAGTATTTACAACCTACCCTGTGATTAGCTGTATAAACTTTGTTTCACTGTCAGGTTGTGAAACTGACATTTTGCAAGATGATGAAATTAAGATGTTTCAGGAAACATGTTTTGAGGATTTTGGGATTTTTATAATCATTCTTCATCATTTAGCTAAGGTTATATTTTTTGTGGGTATCAATTTTAAATGTGTTTTTCAGGCCCAGATTACATACGGCACAAGTACAATGATCCAGTAGAAGAGAAGGAAACTGTTGTTGAGGAGCAAAAAGAGAAGTCTCCATCTGGTAGTCCCCATTTTTACCGGAAAGGCACAACACCCACCCAGTCTCCATCCCAGAGCCCAGCTCCCAGCCCTTCTCCCTCACCTGCGGTGGTCAAAAAGTCCTTTTTCACCAGCACAACTTCCAGTGTCAGTTCAGCAAAACCTTTTGGGAAGGAAAACAAACCACCAACAGCTGAGTCTTTAACAGCAGGTAAGCAACTTACAAACCAACTAATTTTTTTTATCACCAAAGTTCGACAGATTCCTCAGAAAGAGTTCTTGTATCACACAGATGAATAAATCAAAGGATATAGGAGTTTGACCTGGTGTTGTTGACTTAGCTTCGTGAGTATTGTAGACCAGAAGTCAGATGGGTGACAGGTGATGAGAGTCTGCCTTTATTCCTGAAGTTCTGTTTTTGTAAACGCCACCTATTGTAGGAAGAGGACAATGAAAATGGTTTTGTTTTATTGTATTTTTTGGTGTTGATCATGGTGCATCTCAAAAAGACTGTTGGCTCCTCTGCAGAATAGCATTATCATCGATGGAGGTTGCAATCTGCAAAGCTGCAGGGCCTTTCCAGATAAGAGCTGTGGGACAAAGAGCAGTACCAAGCACAGGGAACATTGACGTGTGCACTTTTCAAAATCTACTTTTATTATTTATTACCTTCTCCAAAAGAGTTGTGTTTTCTCCCCGATCTGTCTGTCTGTTGCTAGCAAGATAACTCCAAAAAGAATGGATTTGGATGAAATTTGCGGGATGGGAGAGGGATGAAAGGTGAATGCATTTTTGTGGTGATGAAGTCCTCTCATGATGAAGATTAAGAGAGCAAAGCTTGCTGAAAAGGGCTGCACAGTTGCGTGGTGGTTCGTGCTCTCGCCTCACGCAAAAAGGTCCTGGGTTTATGCCCAGGTGGGGCCTGGGAGTTTGCATGTTTTCCCTGTGCATGCGTGGGTTCTCTCCGGATACTCAAACAGTTGAGAAAAAAAGTTTAACGGGTGTCTTGGCAGAGGTATACACTTTACTGTGTACCCTTCAAGTTTGTGGCTTTGTGATGTTTTCAGCATCAGTATCAGTGTGACAGAAATGGTCCTGTTTTTGATGAATGTCAACTAAAGTACTTGCTGGGAGCACAAGATAAAATTCAGTTGCTTTATGAAAAAATTGTGGTGGCAGGTTCAACAGGAGAGGAGACTGATACCTGAAAGCTCTGCCTCCCTTTTATTTCAATCAGGGGAAACAGAATTGAAAGAGCGTTTTATTTTTTTGTTTGTTTTTGTAAAGAACTTAAGGAGAGTTGTTGGATTTGTTGCTTTGGGCTTAAGAGAATGGCCTTGAACTCCCCCGACACCACACACTGGTAGTGATGGAGGAGATGCTGTGGTTGGAGACATTGAGCTGTGGTCCCAGGAGGAGACATGGAGGAGGTGGGGCAAGCATTGTTGCAGTGAACATGAACTCGAAGCAAAAAACAAGGCATTTTTTTTAATGAAAGGACATTAGCTGATATGACACAGGTTGCAGGGCTGAGGTAGCTCAGAAGAGGTGAAGCCAGCTGATGAGCATTGACAGCTTCGGAGTGACAGCTTACCTGCAGTTTAAGGGAGGAGGAAAGAAATAATGGCAGTGAGTGAAGTTTACTTCCTGACTGAACTTGCACTAAAGCTTAATTTTTGTAGACTGGAGGAGCTGCCAATAAGAACAAAGTGATATCGATATTTTTGAGCCAGAATGAGACATTACTACGAATAGAGATGACAATAGATGATAGATTTTTCAAGATTAGATAGATTCTTCAAGTTTTGGAGTCGAGGCATATTTTTTGCAGAGAAATGATGCCATAGCACACCATCCATTGAATTTTCCCAAAAAATGATTGTTTATGTTTATATTCTAACTTGCGCTTTTGTCAAAAAACAATACTTTGGAAACTGTTTAATTACAGTCAATGTTATGAATGTAAAAAAAAAAAAAAAAGCAAGTCCATGCGAGTTCCTTTGTAGCTGAGACTCACTACAGCTCGACACTTTGAAGTAAAAGCTAAGTATTTGTACATGAAAAAATTGAAGTGTTGAAATTTCCACAAATGTCAATAATAATAAGAAGTCACAACTTTTTTCTATTTTCCTAAATTGCAAAATAAATTCCTTCCGGGAGTGTGTTGTTTCTGCAAGAACAAAACCGCTGTGTATAATGATTTGAGAAATAAACATGTTCAATCATTTACAATGCAAAACCACCTTGAGAGTCACTAATAATAGAACCCGCTGTTTTCTGCCGCCCTCCAAGTGCAATAAAGCACCATAAAGCAGCATCACGCTTCACACCGAGACAATGGGGGAGAATTGACACACTTTTTCACTTCTCTAAAACATCAATTTGAAAAAGTCATGATGAAATGGAGGGCGTTTTCAAACAGAATGGGAAAAGTGAGGAGGAGCAGACAGCAAGAGGCTGTCATGTAGAGAGAACAGAGACAGTCTGCCAACTGGACCAGATGGCCAGCAGCAGACAACTGGAGATTCCACAACAGTTGCAACAGCCACTGGATGCCAATAGAACCCGGACATAATGATACCCTCGTGAATGTGACTGGTGGGTAACTTGCACATCAGATGGTTTCTGGGATATATACATTTTGTTCTCTTTTCTCTTTTTCAGAAATAACAAAGGCAGCATCCAAACTCTCTCTCAGACAGGAGGTGAAACAGCAGGAGGCTTTCCCAGCAGCTACCACAACTCTCAGCAAGTCTTCCAGCAACGGCCAGATTCACTCTCAGTACCACGGCTACTATGTAAAAACGGATAATAAGATCCCACCGCCTGAGGAACCGGTTAGCGTGGAGGGTGACTTTCATCCATCCAGTCTGGCACGCTTGCCGCCGCCTGCCAAATTGATTGTAGTGCCTGTAACAAGGTCCCCGCCAGCCACCGCCTTCTCACCAGCTCCCCAAAATGACACCACAAAAGCGTCACAGCCGCTCAAGTCAAAACGACAGGAGTCAATGAAACCAAAGAACCTCGCAGAGACCAAGAAAGCGAGCATGGAAATAGTTTCTGAAAGTTTAGAGGAGGAGACAGTAAGTTCGCTTAGGTTCTTTCACACACGCATGCACACTATCGCACGCACGCATGCACACACGCAAGCAGGCATGCACACAGGCACGCATGCACACACACACACACACACACATATTTTAGGGCAATGACAGAAAGGCTTGTTTGTCGATGTGTTGACATCTGTCACGCAAGTCAATATAACTTTAGAGAAGTCGACAATTTGGGTGCAATAATCTATCTCTCCTCCTCTGTTTGCATTTATGTACGAAATGTGGACTTCGCCTCTAATTGGCTTCAGCTCATATTCTATTCTTGATTTAGCTCATCGCTACTTTGGCGTTCCGGCCCGACACTCTCGCTGAGAGATTCCTGTCTGCTGGGGAACACCATCACCCGCCAACACGCCAACCTTCATCTGGTGCATGTTGATAGATGGAGGGTACAGCTGACCGTGCAATGTTTTAGATCTGCAATTGCCACACAGATGTCAGTCGGGGGCAAACAAAGGGTGCAGTCCTCTATGCCTAAAACCAGCCCTGCTGGTTTGCAGTTCTAAAGGCTTTAATCTAAAAGAGAAATAAAATAATCGGGGAATTTGCCTTTTTGTTGTTGTTGTTGTTCCGCATAATATATATATGTATTAGGGATGTCCAATATTGGTATTTTTACTGATATCTGATATACCCATATTATTCTTGATTTCCTATACTGACATTAACCGATATAGCCCCCGACCCACCAGAAAATATGTAAAACAAATTGTATCATACGAACAAGACAAATGTCCTGTCTTGGAATTGACTAAACATCACGCATACTTTTATCTGTTCAAAATATGACAAAAAAGTCCCATATTTATTTTGTTCCCAACAGCAACTTGGACCACATTCTCCCAAAGGTAATCCTAATAAATGCCCGCTGCATAGGACAAATTGTGACTTCTGCACAAAATGTAAACATTACATCTGCAAGGTGGAGCGACAGCACTGAAGAGCCGTTCGCTGTCAACATTCGTGCAGGGTGCGGTTAAGTACTTGCATGCTACACGGGAAACAGCAGGGAAGTGGGCCTTGTTTGACCTCCAGTAGTTGAATGGGCATATATATATATATATATGTGTGTGTGTGTGTGTGTGTGTGTGTGTGTGTGTGTGTGTGTGTGTGTGTGTGTGTGTATATATATATATATATATATATATATATATATATATATATGAAAATATAAGAGTAAGCTTCATGCTTTAAAACAAGCTTTAACAAGCGTTGTTGTTTTAAAGCTTTATGCTTTAAAACAACAACACAATGAAGAAGATCGGATGTCTTTCGTTCCACTTCATCGTCGGCCACATGTCTTTATGACGTCATGACTGCGAAATGTGACGTCATTACGGGCCATTTTTTACTTTTACTCGCGTAAACTATTTTCACATTCGTCCATAATTTCATTCAACTTTTTAAACAATCCCACCTTTTTTTCTTTTTTTACTTTTTAACTGTATTTCCACTGTTAAACATCTTCAGCCAGTTTTAAAACATGACGTTACACCACTGTGTTTATCAAATCTCTTGAGTCTCAAACTGGGGGTTGAGTCCACTAATTGAGTCTTTATCTTTCTCACTATGTTGCAAAGTTTGTTGTATGCACTGTGCTGTTTCAGACCAGAAACTGAGCAGTAAGTACAGTCAGGCTTACAGTGGAGCTCCAAAGTTGACAGGCAACAGCTGCCACACACAGAGGGCCTGCCTGCAGCCCGCTGCTGCAGCTACATGCTACATATGCAGTCATTCTGTGTGTTACAGTGTCCCATTAGTTTCGCCTGCTCACTTTCTTCAAAGAGTTTCACTGTGTATATTTAAAAGTCTGGTTTTTTACCCGAATTTATTTTTCTCCTTCCTATAACTACAAATGGATAACTTCAGCTTCCTTCTCGTTCTTTTTGTTTACATTCTTTACCTTCCTTGCAGTTTTAGTTAACACTTTAACTGAAAGACTTCTTTTTTTATTCCACTTTCTGTTGATAGTTCAAAATTTGCCATTCATATCCTCTGACAATTCTTGCCTGATTGACCTCAGTGATGGATTCAGCTCATCGAGGTTTTACCATTTTCTATTGTTTCATTTTTTTCTATTGATTTTTTCCATTGTTTTTATTGGGACACCACTTTTACTCCTCTGAATCTTTCACCTTTGGCTTTTCACTACTATTGGTTTCTTAGAATTAATTCTTCTTCTTCAACAATTTCACAATTTCCTACAATCTTGAGTTTATTCGTACCGTCACACATTGTAATTTTTTTGTTTGGTGCAAACATTTCACATTTTCCACCTATTTTGACAATTATGAAATAAAGTCTTCAACTCATCATTCAACTCCTTTTTTCTATATTTAAACTTTCTTCTTACATATTTTCTGTTTTGCCTCATCAATCAAGTCCTTCACTGCATTCAATGATGACAGTAAAGTGATTTTTACATGCACAAAGTCACTCTGTGTGATACAGCACCTTACTGGTTTCACCTGTTCTCATTAGGGCCTGAACCCCTGCAGAGGCAGAGGCCCTATGGTGTTTCTTCTTCTTTTTTTAAAAAACAAATTATTACTATGTCTCTTTGCTTTTTAATTTGACAAGCTCAAAAACTCACCAAATTTGGTGACTTGTTGAGTACCAAATTCAGATTTGGTGAAAAAATTGATAAAATGGAAAAAGAAAAAAACCCAAATTGCAAAGAACTGTTCTCTCACGCCACCAAGACACTAAAATGGCCCTGTAGCACACAGAAATACAAATGGCAAACAAACACACACACACACACACACACACACACACACACACACACACACACACACACACATACACACACACACACACACACA
>JAUESE010000048.1:15114527-15126069 GCA_032274725.1 Malacoctenus triangulatus | reverse complement strand
AACCACGATACTATACCAGACAAAGTATCATGGTTATGGGCAGTATCAAGATGCGTGCCCTTTTTTTTAAAAAAAAAAAACAACTATTATTGTCTTTATGAACTGCAATTTGTTTGTACAATATATAAACACTTATTAGTTACTTATAATGTTGTTTGTTACATAATAAACGTAACACTGGTGAAGTAAGAATTAGACTGAAACAAATATTGTTGTGAAAAAATGCAAAAAAATAGTTCCAAATGTGACTTTTGGAGTTAGGTTGTTTTTTTTTTTGTAACAAAATTGGTGGTGCCACTGATGAGTCCGCCGCTGTGGCCCAATGCTTCTGCCATGCCCAGTGTGTTGTACGTGTTTATCTAAAGCCATGCTGCTTGTGCTCGGTGAGACAGCTTGTTGGGTTTTTTTTCCGCCAAATTATTTATCAAAGTGGAGGCGGAGCTGTGTTGATGGACTTCCTCTTTGTCGGTAGAAACACGAACAGCCAATCAATTTACATACAGGCGGACCCAGCGTGCAGAAAACAGATAATCATATCCCCGGACATCCCCAGTAAGCGGCAAACAACCAATCATTCAGCAGCTGTGTAGTTAGGTTGCAGTATTAGCCATGTGGGTTGGTTGACAGGAGAAGCATGCAGTGAGAAGCCGGTAGGAGAGTAGAGGCAGCCGCTACTAGCGGAAAATGGCACCGGGTAGTAGTAATCCATGGTAGTACCGTCGTGTATAAGTTCTTGTTTCGTAAGAGCCGTTGTGATTTGGCACTGCGGGGTACCGTGGGTGCCATGCAACTCCAGTAGTGAGTGGTGAATGTCACGAAAGACTGGGTTGCCCTTGATGTCCATGCATCACATGACAGCCAGTGAATTTTTTATTTTTTTTAAAATCGATTTTCAGACATTTTATATCGATTCTGAATCATAGCAAATTGAAATTGCGATTCTGAAATGAATCGATTTTTTGGCACAGCCCTACTACCCACTCAGGACACTTGGATTACATTGGACAAGCAGTATGGAGGAACATTGACAAGTTTTTGCGGACTTTTATGGACGTTTTTGGCTCGGGTGCCGTTAACCTCCATTATTTGAATGTGGGCAGATAACAAGAAACCTCAAAGATCTCCAGCTGCATTTGAGATGTCAAAAAAAGTGCTTCAGAGTGTTGTTCAGCATGGCGGTGAGTAGAAAATAAAGGCACATCATTGTTTGGGTGTACTATCCCTTTAATGGATGCACAAAAGTCAGAATTCAATTGTATTATTCTACATAATATCAGCAGATTGAAAGGGCTGAACATGAGCAGCTTTTGGCAGCACACAGACAAAACAAACTCAACTCGTAAAAAAAACTGCCAAAAGATGACAGAAAAACCCTATGAGCGACTCCTTCTGGATTTAAAGCTGTGTTCTATTCATCTGTTTACATGTTGGATCGGTTAAACAGGTATTGACAGAGGCCGGTTGGAACTCTTTCTATTTGCTTTGTCACATTTACTTGAGAAACTTCTTAGATGACTTGTCGTCCGGACTCTACATATTTCAAGTTGACCTCAGCTTTCCTTTTTCAATTCAGAGACGCACTGTAAGTTGATTTTTCATTAAACTATTCAGACACAAAGTAACTCACAGTGCTTCACAGGCAGCAACAGTATAAAAAAAACACACTTCATGAAATCAAAGGAAAAACAAAGAGAAGTTGAAATACAGCTTAATAAAAGTAGTGATGCACGATCATAAAAATTTCAACCGATTCCGATAATTTTCTGCTTCTCGGGGTTGATACTGATGAATTTATATTAAATCTAATCTGTATCTGTATCTGTAAACTGCAGTTTGTGTTGGATGAAGTGATGAAAAACTGTTTTTTAGTAGCTCTGGTTGATATATAATGATAGACAAAAGGTTTTGGCAATTCAATTGTTAATTGTTTTAATGTCATCTCACAGAATTGTCATTTACAGTAAAGAGCAGCAAAATACAGATACATTTAAACAACAAAGTGCATGAAAATTCTGAAACACATCTCTCGTTAACTTGGAAAGGTATTTTTGGAGTTATGTCAAGTATTTTTCGAATACAAAATTAAATGTACTGGAATACTCAGCCTCAATTACAAAACTGTAATCCAATAAAAAAAGAAGTGCATTCTCCAAAATAATAGCAGCAGAAGATCCACTTGAACAAAAGAGTATCACCGTCTTTTGAAAAACGTTTACAGCGTTCAAACACATGCAGAATGGAGAAATTGACCTTTGTCATTTTCGGTGCTTTTGCACTGTTCGCTGCTACTGCAGCAGCATTGTACTTCTTTTAGAGTATGAACAACTTTGACCTGATGACGATATTTCATATTTCATTTGGTTCATGCTATTAAAGCTTGAAGACTTTTTTTCTCCTCTTGGAATCTTCACTGTGCAGGTTTTGCGAATGGTAACGCTGTTATAGTCTGCGATTGAGAAATACGCCCACACTAGTGACAACATGTTTGCTACGATCAGGCAGTGACGAGCCAAGCTGGGGTCCTTCTCTTAAGGCGCATATAACCAGCGCGCCTTTGCCTGAATAAAATAGCCCAAATTTTATTAAATTATCTGACTTTTTTATCAGCAAAATGTAATCAATTGGATAAAAAAAAATTCCCCCCAAATCGGCTGATATTTTATCGATCACATAATTATCGTGCATCCCTAAAAAGGACAATCAAAGAAGTACAAAGTTCAATAAAATTCAGCAGACAAAAATTTCACATTTTCCACACCATACTTATTCACATGATAGGTCCTGGGCTTTTTAGCATTTTTCTGAGAAAGCATTTAAAATTTGCATGTTACTCTGTTTGATTTAATAACATGTTAAAATAACACAAATGAGGCTGATTTGTGAAATTTACAAAGGATCAAAGAATATTTTTCAGTGATCATGATAACAAGTGATTTTAGCGCAATGGGATTCAGATGTCGTCCAACAAGCAACCAAGAAATCTGTTCTATTATTGGAAGAAGAGCGACTTATTACGTAATCCTGATTTTATTAACATGACTCCGGTCTCTTACATTCTGCAGTGGGCAGTTTGCCATCGTACGCAAGTGTAAGGAGAAGAGTACAGCTGATGAGTATGCAGCAAAATTCATCAAGAAGCGCAGACTGTCATCCAGTCGGCGAGGGGTGAGTCGCGAGGAAATCGAGCGGGAGGTGAACATCCTGCGGGAGATCCAGCACAGCAACATCATCACCCTTCACGACATCTTTGAGAATAAGACCGATGTGATCCTGATCCTGGAACTGGTGTCTGGAGGGGAGCTGTTTGACTTCCTGGCTGAAAAGGAGTCTCTGACGGAGGAGGAGGCCACGCAGTTTCTCAAGCAGATCCTGGACGGCGTTCAGTACCTCCACTCCAAACGCATTGCTCACTTCGACCTCAAGGTCAGTACTTGACTGGGCATGCAGCAATGCACTGGCAAAGCCTTGTAATTTAGCAGCTTCAAGTTTAAATGAAATGTCGACAACAGCAGGGTTCTGTTCATACTTCTTGTCTGGTGTATCATGGCGTGATTTCTATTAGTCAAAACAAAGCTTTGCAGCTTGTGCAAGTCAAAAAGAATGATGTTTTTTTTCTGAAAATCAGCAGTTGTCTGTACACGCACGCATGCACGCACGCATGCACGCATGCACGCATGCACACACTGACTGCAGGATATTGGGGCTTGGGGTTGCCTGTTCCTGAGCAGCCACATTGAGCACTTGCTGACCATCTTCCCCTTGTGTATCGATGGGAGGGAAGTTTTACTTCGCCCGCTAATTGTCCCCATTTGCATGAGAACTGTGGTCAACACAGGACACACTCCAGGCCTGCTGGCCCAGCTCAGAGGTGGAATCACACATTTATGTTATTTAAGTGAAACACAAATGTGCCAAAAAAGACAACCCAACACTCCCCTCATGACCACGCATGAGTGACAAGCGCCTATTTGGGAGGAAGGAACCTTGGACAGAACCTGACTGGGAGGTGGAGACCATCTGTTTCGGCGAGCAAGAGTTAGACTTATGAAATGCCCTCACTCAGTACCTGAAATCTGTCCCAAGTAAAAGTTCACATCTGAGGAAGTTCCGTTCAAAAACTGAAACATTCTTGCCCCACCCCTTTCACAGAAGACGCATCGGGTGCACATTAGAAACAGCCACATGTCCCATGATTCTTTGAAGTAAGATATTTTTGATGTTATTTTACACCAATAAAACGTACTTGAATAATAGATACGATGTGTGGTCCAAGAACAGTGACATTTGATTGGGTGTTAAGTTTAGAGGAACATGTCGCTGTTTGTTATGTTGTCGAAAATGTCACAGAAAACTAAGCTGTGTATCGTTTCTCACACACATCACACACATTTCATCTATTAAAATCATTTAGAGACTTGTAGAAAATTTAAAATCCACACTTTTCGACATGAATGACACTTGATTTTTTTGCAGCAGCTCCTCATATCGATCTAAGAAAATTATTGTTTTTTTTATCCACTTCTGACTTCATGTTTATTTTTTTTTATTTTTTTTATTTTTTTTTTTTTTTCCCTCTTTTTCCCTGACTTCATGTTTATAATCATCCCACAGCTAAAGAAAATTATAACTTTAATGGTCATGATGACTTTCAATGTGAAACAATAAGGTTCAGCAATTCACAAGCGCACACGCACGCACGCACACACACACACACACACACACACACACACACACACACACACACAAACGTGCAAACACACTCTTCTCTCTCTCACACACGAGGGGAAACTTATTAGGTTGTTGTCTTTCCGCCCCATAACAAAGGAATAACTTGTAATACTGTAATAACCCAACTATAAATCTGAATATTCCCCATGAATGTTATTCTATATCACACACACACACACACACACACACAGATTCAGGGAACAACAACAAATAAGTACGTGTTAATTCTGGTCCCACTGAACATGTCAGTTTTTGCTATTATCAATAGAATCACTCTCTCTCTGTTTTGCAACAGTTGAGATGGGAAGTTGCATACACAAAGCACTCTTTTAAGTCAAATATAAAGTAAAAACAGGAACAACCAAAACTGCCCAAGTTTATTGTTCCATTCTTCATTTTTTTGCGTTGTAGTAATTGAGCAGGATGATAGGGAGGAATTCTGGTTTGCAGTCCTGGCCACTAATCTGAGCCAGTTCTCATTCCTAACTGCAGTGTTTGTTTAATTTCACTGTCATTCTGATTGGCACTGCTTTCTCACCTCCAGCCTGAGAACATCATGCTGCTTGACAAGAACGTCCCCAACCCCAGAATCAAGCTCATTGACTTTGGGATCGCTCATCAGATCAAAGCAGGACATGAATTCAAAAACATTTTTGGAACACCAGAGTTTGTTGGTGAGATCTGCTGTCTGTCCCCCTGAGTCTTGCAATTCGCTTGTTCAGCATTCCAGCTACCTTACAAATTGTTTTAATAAGATCATTGTGTAAGCCGTACGATATCTGAAGTGTAATTTTGTTTATACTTTACAGCACCAGAAATAGTGAACTACGAGCCGCTTGGACTGGAGGCAGACATGTGGTAAATGTAGTTTTTTGTCCACACACAAAACTTCACCAAACTTGCCAACAATTTTCATCCTGTTTAATTCCTCTTCCTTTCTCTGCAGGAGCATCGGAGTAATCACATATATTCTGTAAGTAACATTTCTCTGCTACAGTATGTTGGTACAAAAACCTTTGTCTACCCTCTGAAGAAACCCCCCCCCCCCCTCCCCCACCAGTTTGAGTGGTGCATCTCCTTTTCTGGGTGAGACGAAGCAAGAAACTCTGACCAACATCTCTGCTGTCAACTATGACTTTGATGAGGAGTATTTCAGTAACACCAGTGAGCTGGCGAAGGACTTCATACGCCGCCTGCTGGTTCAGGATCCGAAGTAAGAACAGTTTTTTTTGTTGTTTGTTGTTTTGTTTTTTCAAAATAAAGGCACCTGAAAAACAAAAATTCTCAGTAATTAACTTCTTTTTTTCCACTGATGACTCTTTTTCTTCTGCAGGAAGAGAATGACCATCGATGAAAGTCTCCAACATCCCTGGATTAAGGTAGGACTTGAGTGAACACGTACAGACAACACAGTCATTTACAGTGTAATATCCATGAACACCAAACACATTTACTTGGTTGGCAAAATGTCTTTTTGTCCCAAGAAGACTTGATCAGCTCTGATTTTCAGGGCACATTAGTCATCAAATATTGTAAAAGGAAAGAGCAAGCTTTTCAGCTGTTGACTGTTCTCTGTTAAATTTTTAACTCTGTAAACAATTTATTCTTACACAGACATTGTGTATTTGTGCGTATTCAAGACCTTAAATGCAATTTTGAATGGTGGTTCACATATACCAATTCTGTACATGGTGCATTTTGGATACAATTAGACTGGGCAACACAATGTATCACTGCAGGTGTCAGTACTTCCAAGACACATTCAGAAAGTCTTGCATGAATAACAGCTGGGTCCATTTGTAAAGCCACATACAATAAAGGAGGTTCATGTAAATGCGAGATCTCAGTGACGATATGGGGAGCGATAGAAGCAGAGAGACATGAGTTCAAGCACTTGTGGCGAACCATCTAAATAAGCGCAAGAGATGTGAAAGACAGAATTCAGGCATGGACCTGATCTGAGGTGAAAGTCATGACCTGGAGATGGCAGATCTGAGGATGGTGCAGCTTGGAGAGACGAGGAGGACGACAACAGTTCTTAGGAGCATGGATGCTGTAAGGGAGGACATGATGAGCGATGATTAAACTATTCTCCTCACTGACTTTTTCACCTGTCCTTCTTCAGGTTATCAAGAGACGCAACGTGCGCCAGGAGGAGAGAGACCACAAGCCTGAGCGCCGGCGGCTAAAGACCACCCGTTTGAAGGAGTACACCATCAAGTCCCACTCCAGCATGCCTCCTAACAACACCTATGTCAACTTTGAGCGCTTTTCCCAGGTTCTGGAAGAGATTGCAGCGGCAGAAGAAGGTCTGAAGGACCTGGAGCGTAACCAGCACTCATGTCGGGAGGATGTGGCAGCTCTGCTGTCAATATACGAAGAAAAGGAGGGCTGGTACAAGGAAGAGAACCAGTGCATCTCTGGTGACCTGGGCCTTGTCCGCCAGGAGCTGCAGTTGACACAAGCCCAGCGTAAAAAGTGCCAGGAGGATGCCCGGGCCACCATGCAGGCCGCCAACGTTCTCAAGCGCAAGTTTGGCCGCTTGGAAAACCGCTACGAGGTGCTCGCCGAGCAGATGGCGTCTGAAGTCCGTTGGGTGGAGGAGCTGATCAGATCCATCTCAGCAGACAAGGACAGCCTGGAGCAGGAGCATGCCCTCAGTCAGGCTTACTTTGGGAGCATGCCCTGAGTCAGGGTTTGTTGACATTCCTTTTCATCTCTGTTTGCTCCTGCCTGTGTCCCCTGAGTCTGAATGGGTCATCAACTCATATGTTCATGCTTTTTCCACCCGAGTCACAGACTTGCTGGTGCAATTCCCTGGAAAGCCAAGCCATCACAGGGCAAACACAAAGAGAGACAATCACACACACAACGATGGATAATTTAAAGTCACCAATTGACCTCAAAAAAATGCTTTCGGACTATGGGAGGAAACCCAGAGAACATGTAAATGTCACACAGAAAGGCTTGAACCCAGTACATTCACACTGTGAGGCAACAGCACCACCCACTATTCCACTTTGTTGCCTAATTGTACCCTAATAAATGGAAATCATCGGCATAGTTTTTACGCTGTTTCTTTTGCAGGGAAATAAGTTGCATAACAGTGTCCAATCTAAAGAAAAATGTTGCATGATTGATCAGATTTGTGGTTATTGGTGTGTTCGATTTACGTCATACTTTTGTTATGAATGTTGACCAAAAGAAAAGCCACGAACAGCCACAAACGAGGTTGTAGGATCATGCTTTATTGAACATTTTGTGAAAAACAGAATCCTTTGGACTACATAATTAGATGCAGGGAAATAAGAAGAGGTTGTAAAACTGTTAGTTTTGATTGTTTGTTTTAAATTTTATTTACCAATAAAAAAATATTTATGTGAAATCCAACAAATGTTTATCCCGGAATTTGAACATGAAGGGTTGAGTATTAAAAATCAATCTCTGTTTCACCTCATATTCATTTCAAATTCAGTTGTTCAAAGAAACCTGAACAAAAAATGTATTTGTAATGAATGTGACTGTATGGACCTAAACGAGGGCATTGCTACATTTGTTTTGGATCATTGATAGTTGTCTCTGCCATACCTGTAACCTGACTGCCTTCTGTGAGCGTGCATCTGTCATTGAGTCAGCAACATTTGCGATAGTAATTAATGTGCAAAACGTGTACCCAGTAGCCTTGTGAAACCAAATGCTGTGCATGGATTCCACCCCATGGAAGTTGTGATTGTATGCTGTGAGTCCGTCTCCGCTAGAAATCGTCCTCGCACACTTGTTAATGTCACTTCACTAATGTCATATCTAACCAGCACATTCCATGTATGCAAAAGCATGTTGTATAGTTTGTAGTATTTTTCTGTAGACAAATGTATCTTATTGCACTTGACAAATTATAGCAATGTTCCAAAAATATATCCAGTGGCCTCTTGATATAAGGAAGAGCTGTAAAGATGAAATGTCCCAGCTTGTTTCAAATAAATGACCTGATGACAATCAATATTGGTCCGAGAAAAAGTGAATCAATATTTTAGCCGATGAGAGTCTGTGCAGCTGCTTTGTGTTTACTTCCAGGGGAAACTGTGGGCCAAAGATTCTTGTGTGCGAGGTTGACGCTGAAAAGGGATCAATGTCTGCTCTCTGGACCATCTTGATGAGCAGTGTAAAACAGCTTAGGTATTCTTGGGTAGGGTCCAACAGCCAAATGACCCTCACATGGAATAAGCAGGATCAAAAATAGGTGAGATAGAAAGATAGACAGATTCAGACAGAATAATTTGTCACTGGACGAGTGGACCAACGAGACGCCATTTACCTTCCAAGGTTAAACACATACAAACAAAAACATGAACGTACAGGACAGAGGGATGAGGCAGCAGCCATTACTGCACACCCACTATCCGCAGATACATGATGAAAAAAAGAACATTGGGAAAGAAGGTGAAAAAAAAAGGACAGAGTGTCTGTTTGCAGTTCATCCAGGGCAAAATTTGCAGACATGCAGCTCCAAGGCTGCTCTCAGAGAGCCAGATTAGAATAAGAAAGTTTGCTTTGTTTCAGGCAGGACATTTTTTGTCTGCTTCAAGTCCTCAGCAGGTCTCACAATGGCAGTTTCAATTCAGCCAAATCATATTAGTCACTCCCAATCCGAGTCTCCAACTTGTCCATGGTGGTACCCAACTCATTTATGCTGTCAGACATCGTCCCCAGTTTGCCCCACAGAGCATCCTGACGGCAGCCTGCCAAAAGCCTCCAGCTTTTGAATATTCCAGTAAACCAGGAAACTGCTGGTTCCAATCAGCAGAAACCCTCCATTTCTTTCCAGGCATCCAGTGAGTAACCTGCAGAGGGAGTCCCAGCCGGACAAGGTGCAGCCCCCGCACCTTGTCCTTGGGTAGAAAGTGCTTGTCAATGGAGTTGAGAGACCAGCCAACCAAATCCATAGTTGATGTTTTAGGATTTAGAAGGTAAAATGCAGTGAGAGGCTCCAAGGTGTGACAGGACAAAGATAGCAAGCAGGCAAAAGAAGCAGGGGAGGGAGCTGATAGGAGCACGTCAGTACTCACCGAGAGCCGGAAGAGAAGCTCTCCTTTAGAACCTGTGTACTTTGTCAAATTAACTTGTGTAGTGTGTACTTTGTCAAAGTAGCTTTTCACAACTTTCTGTAGCCTGTGTTTTTGCTGTCCACAGGAGCCTTCAGCTCTGCAGCTGTGGCAGGCCTCAGCCTTTAGTTTATGTGGCTGAGGGTAAAAATGACTGCTTTTTACTATTCTGTGACTGCTGCTGCATCATTTGAAACATGGTTTAAGTGACGATACAAATATACTGGTCGAACAGTGACTCAATAGAGACTGAAATAAAGTCATGAGGGAAACAGATGTCAATGTGTTGAGTTGTACACATTTGTAATTCTCAAAAATATCCTGAGAAAACAGCCCTCACTCAACCGATGTGCTTGTCTTCTTATGTGCTGCAATTTTGGGCCTTGGTTTTGTTGTGTTTTTCTGTTGACTTTTTCTGCATTCTAACTCTTCCTACTCTGCTCCAATGTCTGAGACATGCCACCTCCTGTTCTCATTGTGCACCTGTTCAATGAATTAACTCATCAAATTAATCCAGTTAGTGAAGTAAATGCAACAGAGTGAATGCAAGGAACATTCTTTGATGATGAATTCTGATGCTATTACTAGTCATAAAAATTAGATCTTTTTTTGCAGTTCAAAATCTCTATACACAAGAAATCTCTATTCTATACACACAAAACATCAGAATAATAAGACACCTTTGATGCCTTGAAGAGAAAAGGCAAACACTCATGCTGAAAGTGAAGAAAAACGTCCAACAGATCGACATTAAAATGGCAAAATATTTGCTTGCAGAAGAAAAGTAGTTAATGAGTCCTTCATCACAGAGTTCCAGAAGACATTGCCACCTCTATTTCTCACAATCAGGTTATGTTCATGTGTTGTGGCCAATTTTCAATAATCATCCATGTGCAGAAAAACACTTTTGTCTGACATTGTTTCATCTGGACAGGTATTTTTCATATTTTGCTTGCATGTATGTCACTCATTAGGAATTTCCATTTGGGATTAGGAAAGTATTCTGTTCACATTGTGTTGTAACCTGACAAAGCAAAACAAAACATTTTGATCAAGGATTACCTAAACAACCATCTAAAGCAAATATTTCATTGATTAAAAAGTGACTTTAAGATTCATTTGAGGCTTTAAATGTGTGTAAAGGTGCCATGGCATCGAATTTCACTCTTCTGGGGTTTTTGGGGGTATAAAATGATCTGTTGTGCACTGAAGAGGCCATGTGAATCTCAAAAGCTGACACGGTTGTATGGAGGACCCAGAAGCAAGTACTTGAAGTGATTCATGAACAGTCTTTATTGCACAAAACAAAGCACAGTACAGAGCGGGTTTTGAACCCGCGCACCTTGGGATGGTAGTTGGATGTCTTCGACTGAGCTACTCAGGGGATGTACCAACAGAGATTCCGACAGTCTTTTAAGGGAAAGGCGGAGGAGGCTTGACTCACTCTTCAGACGAGCTGAGGTGTTCAGGAGAACTTTAAGTGAGCCAGGAAAACTCACATAGTTGAAGACAGGCAGGAAGTCGGTAACCAGGTAAACCAACACGGTGTGGGACAGGCAGGAACTCGGCGTTGATGACAGGCAGGGTTCAGTTACCAGGCGGACCAGCACGGTGTGGGACAGGCAGGACTTGGCATCAGAGACGGAAGCAGGATCGATAGCCGGGGACTCAGACAGACGGGTGAGTGCAGGACAGAAGCTAGTCGATACCTT
>JAUESE010000048.1:15099015-15114427 GCA_032274725.1 Malacoctenus triangulatus | reverse complement strand
GACTCCGCCATTTTGCCGTATTATTATTTTTTTTTAAATATAGCTTTTACTAAAAATCCTACATATAGCACCTTTAAAGAAATGGAGGAAATATTGATGCGAACACAATATGTCAGTGTCTGTGTTGCTGTTCTCCTCCTTCCACCCACCTCACAGAACTCATCTCCTGGACAAAGAGATGCCACACGCTGAGCCGGGTGCATAAAACCTCAACAACTGTCAACAACTGTCAGCTGTGAATAACTGCACTCAGCATGATATTTGACAAATAGAACGCTTTTTCGCTCAAGGATTAAAGAGCCTATTTGTGCACATGCATCATTTCCGGGTGGACAGACAACTTGTCTGAATTTTCGATGACATGTTGCTGTAAATTTGTGCTTTAAATAACAGAAATTATTTTTTGTAGCGATGCATTGTTGTAATTTAACGAATAATTGTAAACATTCATAACAGAAAGATTTTACTTTCCAAATTACATATATTTTATTACAGTGTACTCCAACAAACAGAAAAAAGTGTGACTGCAAAGGTGTGAACAGACAGCATGACTGTCTCATCTTTTACTCTCTTATTTTCTCTCCTTTTTTCCTTCCTTCCTCCCCCTCTCCTTCTGTCTGTCACTCTGCTTCCCTCCCCCACCTCCCCTATTCTCTCAGGCCCTCAGAATAAAGACTCTCAAGAAAGCTTGACTTATGACTGTGAAGAAAAAGAGGTGAGAGGTCTTAAACACTGTGATGTTACTCACATTCTGTCTACTTGTTACAAGTGAATGGATAAGCTAAGTACATGTATCAAAAGAGAGTTCTTGGTACTGCTTTGGCAGAAGAGGAAAGCATCACATTCATATCACTCTTTCATCTGTTACCGTAAATTCCGGGCTCCAGGTCGCACCGGATTAAAAGCTGCACTCACGAATTTTAGGGAAAAAAATTATTTTGTAGTTGTACAAGCCACACTGAATTTGTAAGTCGCAGGTATCCCACTTTGTACGAGATATTTACACAGAAAGAAAGATATTACACATGGGGATTTTTTTAACTTTTAATTCAATCCGTATGGTTACACAAACATACATATTACAAATGTTTGTTTTTTAAATATTTTCCAAGCAGTGCCTTTAACGCAGCTACTTTTAAAGATACATAAATACATAAATAGACATAAGTATTCCTGGATTATTTTGACCTGGTCCATGTTTAATCATCCAAAAGTTGTCAGAAACCAAAGATATACCAACAATCACTGTATATTTGAGTCTGTATGTATTTTGTATTGTATTTGTGTGTATTTGTGTGTGTCTTTGTGTTTGTATATGTCTATGTGTCTATGTCTGTGTGTGTGTGATGAACTTGAAACTTGTCTGAGAGTTGTAAAGAAAGAAGCAGTAAGCCATATCTGACGCCATTTTCCATCCATGTGTGACTGGTGGGTCAAATTGAGCCAAACAGTATCTATGCGATACAAACATGTAGGGGGGGGGTTCGCAAATATGTTAGATGAACAATTTTCAAATATGGGTTGACTACACTAACTAAGGCAAGCAAAAGGAATTTCATACTGAAAAAATACTTTTGATTGTAATTTCTAGACCTTGCAATTCTGACACGGTTCAATTTGACCTGAAGGACAACCGGAGGGTTAACACCATTGATGTAGTTTGGGGTTTGGTAAAGATTATTTGGTCATTGAGATAAAGAGGCACAAATGGTTAAAGAATAGATTGAGATTAACACAAATACAAGAGGGTGGGGTCTAATGACGGCAATATGATTCTATTCTACCCCAAAGAAAATTATCACTGACATTTTTTAAAAATGGCTTTTGGTTAAAAGCCATGAGGCCAAATTTGTCTACAGCTGACATTTGTTTAAAGTGAAAGTTTGCTAAAAGCTCAGATGATGGTATGTAATGCTTTTTAACTGAACTGCCCCCACGTCATCCCCACACAGGCACGTAGCAGCAGAGATGCAGGGAAGTCTCCCTCCAGCCTGGGCCTGGCAGACTTTGACCTGCTGAGGGTGATCGGAAGAGGCAGCTATGCCAAGGTGCTACTGGTGCAGCTGAAGAAGACTGAGCGCATCTATGCCATGAAGGTGGTCAAGAAAGAGTTGGTCAACGATGACGAGGTGTGAATTACTTTTCAACTTTTTTTTCTTTTTTTTTTTACTTTGTCCACACAGGTTCATCATGATCTGTTTGTTCATGTGACGTTTTCTTACCTGGAGAAAAATTTTCACCTGAACAAGAGATTTGTTACCTTTTTTTAATCATGTCAAATGTATTTTATGTAGGCCTGCACAGTGGAGAAATGACTCACGCCAACTGTTTTTACATAGACCATGGGTAATCTTTAATCAATGTAATCAGCTCGATCTGACGAGATCAGCTTTTTCTAATGGAAATTTCAATCAGTCAGTAAGTTTGTAAGGGCTGTAAGTTTGTTTCGGATCAAATCTGAGTCCCTGTCATCACTGGTGACAATCCATTGCATCCCCACATGACACTTGGTGCAGCTTTTTAAGGAAATGTTGGTGGCAAAGGAAAATGATGTTCCTTGATGTTGTACTTTAACAATAACTACAAAAAAGCGCATATCGAGCTAACAAATCTATCTTTGATGCTGTCAGGCTTCCTGGCACAGCTGGTGTTTATGATCGCATGAACAATGTTACAAACAGTACGTCATAGTGACGTCTCAGTACAAAGCATCATGGCATTCATCCACTTACTGGATACGGTGGTAATCATAATGAAAGTAAACCTGCTCTTCAGTCTGCCCGCTTCGGAGTTCATGTAAACAGGGTGATCTAATCCACCAGTCAGAAAAATATTCAAGCAGATTGACAAAAAAATACCCATGAAAATGCAACTGATGTTTTTATACAATAATGAGAATGTGATTCGGTTGACGCAGCATAATGATTTGTTTCAGAATAACAAAAGTCTTCTATCAGTGCCATATACAACTGTAAAATATATTCAGCCCACAAACTAGGAGAAATTCTTCTTGGAATAATAAACATTGATCTTATGTAACTAAACATCTATTAAATCTCCTCCATGCTACCTGTGTGTTTTAGGTGAAGATAAACTGTCATGTCATCAAAAATTGATCCCAGCCAACACATGTAACAGCGTGGTTGACAGGAGTTAGAGTAGTTGACTTTGATTAAACATACTTACTGTGATTGACAAATTGACAAGTACCTCCCAATCAAAGCAAAAGCGTGGCGTGGTCAACGCCTTGGCTGCAGTGAGCAGCAAGCGTGTGCAGACATACAGGTCCTTCTCAAAAAATTAGCATATTGTGATAAAGTTCATTATTTTCTGTAATGTACTGATAAACATTAGACTTTCATATATTTTAGATTCATTACACACAACTGAAGTAGTTCAAGCCTTTTATTGTTTTAATATTGATGATTTTGGCAAAAAAGTAAAGAAAAACCAAATATCCCTATCTGAAAAAAAAGCATATTTCATCCGACCAATAAAAGAAAAGTATTTTTAATACAAAAAAGTCAACTTTCAAATAATTATGTTCAGTTATACACTCAATACTTGGTCAGGAATCCTTTTGCAGAAATGACTGCTTCAATGCGCCGTGGCAGGGAAGCAATCAGCCTGTGGCACTGCTGAGGTGTTATGGAGGCCCAGGATGCTTCGATAGCAGCCTTAAGCTCATCCACAGTGTTGGTTCTGGTGTCTCTCAACTTCCTCTTCACAATATCCCACGGATTCTCCATGGGGTTCAGGTCAGGAGAGTTGGCAGGCCAATTGAGCACAGTAATACCATGGTCAGTAAACCATTTACCAGTGGTTTTGGCACTGTGAGCAGGTGCCAGGTCGTGCTGAAAAATGAAATCTTCATCTCCATAAAGCTTTTCAGCAGATGGAAGCATGAAGTGCTCCAAAATCTCCTGACAGCTAGCTGCATTGACCCTGCCCTTGATAAAACACAGTGGACCAACACCAGCAGCTGACATGGCACCCCAGACCATCACTGACTGTGGGTACTTGACACTGGACTTCAGGCATTTTGGCATTTCCTTCTCCCAAGTCTTCCTCCAGACTCTGGCACCTTGATTTCCGAATGACATGCAAAATTTGCTTTCATCCGAAAAAGTACTTTGGACCACTGAGCAACAGTCCTGTGCTGCTTCTCTGTAGCCCAGGTCAGGTGCTTCTGCCACTGTTTCTGGTTATAAAAGTGGCTTGACCTGGGGAATGTGCCACCTGTAGCCCATTTCCTGCACAAGACTGTGCATGGTGGCTCTGGATGTCTGTACTCCAGACTCAGTCCACTGCTTCCGCAGGTTCCCCAAGGTCTGGAATCGGCCCTTCTCCACAATCCTCCTCAGGGTCCGGTCACCTCTTCTGTTTGTGCAGCGTTTTCTGCCACACTTTTTCCTTCCCACAGGCTTCCCACTGAGGTGCCTTGATACAGCACTCTGGGAACAGCCTATTCGATCAGAAATTTCTTGCTGTGTCTTACCCTCTTGCTTGAGGGTGTCAATGATGGCCTTCTGGACAGCAGTCAGGTCGGCAGTCTTACGCATGATTGCGGTTTTGAGTATTGAACCAGGCTGGGAGTATTTAAAAGCCTCAGGAAACTTTTGCAGGTGTTTAGAGTTAATTAGTTGATTCAGATGATTAGGTTTAGATTAGGCTCGTTTAGAGTACCTTTTCATGACATGCTAATTTTTTGAGATAGGAATTTTGGGTTTTCATGAGCTGTATGCCAAAATCATCAGTATTAAAACAATAAAAGACCTGAAATATTTCAGTTGGTGTGCAATGAATCTAAAATATATGAAAGTTCAATTTTTTTTCATTACTTTATGGAAAATAATGAACTCTATCACAATATGCTAATTTTTTGAGAAGGACCTGTACAATCACTCGGCCATCACAAAAGCCCCCTCGTACTTCTTTCTGCAGAGCCTTTTGCTGCCTGGTGCTTAACTCTGGTTCGATGGAGCTTTGTGTTTATTCAGCTCTTTTAAGTTCAATGGGACTGAAGTAGAATGAAGTACTCTGATACTGTAGCAGCTGAGGGTGTGCGCACTTCTTTTTCAGGACATTGACTGGGTCCAGACAGAAAAGCACGTCTTTGAGCAGGCCTCCAACCATCCGTTCTTGGTCGGCCTCCATTCGTGTTTCCAGACAGAAAGCAGGTAAAAGTCTTTATTGTCCTTTTTGTTTTTGGGTTTTTTTTTGGTGGCGAGGGGGTAAAGGTTTTTTTTAAAGCATGTTTAAAGGTGACCGGGGATTATGATGTGATATTTTTTTGTTCACATTTTGAGCAATTGTGTAGGAGTTAATACATTTCTCAATGCTGTTGGATTTTTGTGGCATTTAGGTTGTCGATTTAAAAATAAAAAAAAAAAAAAAGTTTCAGCAGTCACTACCAATATCAGCATATCTCCACAATCCATTTTATTTCACTCTGACAATGTAACTGAACTTTACCGTTCGTAGCGACTCAGCTCAACTCTGCTAGTTCTCAGCATCTTTCCTTTAGGTGCGGGGTTTATGGATTTCAGCATTTTTCTTCATCCAAAATAATTGGCTGGAAAAAACTGTGACTGAAATAGAAAAATCTAACTCCACTCCTGCAGTGCTTTTATCACCATAGGGGAGTAAGGGCACTTATTAACAGCCTGGGGGCAACTTCAGGTTTGCTGTCTTGATCAAGGACACTTTGACACATGGACAGAGGGAGATGGGGGGTCTAACTGCCAACCTATGTTTTTAAAGCCACCCCACCCTAACAGTCAGTCACTCAAGTCTTTTTACTGTTTCTGTTGCATGAAAGTTCAACACAGTTTTTTCCCTCATTTCTTTTGTACCGTATCAAATTAAACTTCTTTTATTGCTGAAGAAGCTGCAGTAAATGAATGAAGGCCACAGATGTTAGTGTCAGATTGACTATTCTTTCTGAAAAAATAACTTAAAATGTCTGTTGTCTTGACAAAAATGTAACAAGTCACCTGAATTGCAAGTGCATCTGACATAAAGTTAGGACCCTCATAAGGCTCATTATGCACTCAAATGGTACAGTAGTGTTACTGGCACTCATACTTAATTGGAAGGATCGTTTGGCAGTCAACCTGCCAGAAGTTATTCTTACTTTAGGGTGTGATTATTCCATGAAGATTAGATTTCATTAGGTCACATTAGCTCCCATTCGTTCATGTCATTTCTCAAAATGTGTGTTTTTATCAGTGGGACAAACAAAAGCAACATGCTCTGGTAACAAATTTTCTTGGTCAACACATTGAAAACTATTTATGTAGAGATTTTGGCAAACCAAACACTGTATTCCTACACCATGTTTATCTGACTTTATCCTGGATTACCCAATGTGTGCAACGGCTTCTTTTAAATGCTCACATAAATGATTAATAATTAATCAATAATGATTAAAAGTTTTAATCCATAGAGTTGAATGTAGAACTGTGTGCCCCCGATTTGTAGCTATAACAGCTTCAACTCTTATGAATGGGCTTCTTGCTAATTTGGTTATTTTAGGAATGTTTTTATGGGAATAAGTGACTAGGTGGGGAATTGTGAGGTTAAGCCTCAATTTTTTGTGAGAGCAATAGCAAACAGTCTCTGTTGATCTGGAAGGATTTGTCCTCAAACCCACGTCCTAACCCACAAGGTTTGAAGGTATAAATTGTCCACAGCATGTTGGTATGCTGATGCATCAAGAGGTCCTTTCTGTGGTATTGAAGAGGGAAACCCCAAGCCCAAAGTCAAATATCCCAACCCCACCTTTCTCTACATGATTTTACAGTTATCATAACTTACTCAGTCAGTCTGCTGACCCACCACTCAGCCTCTCTGGAACCCACCCCAATTGTTAACACTTTGAATAACTGATAGTTGTCCATATAATGTTTAGTAGCAAGAAGATTTCTGAAATTGACTCATTGCACAGGTGGCAGCCTTTCTCTGTACCATGCTTCAAATCACTTAACATGTGAGTGAGTCAGTCTTTCACAAATGGTTGTAAAATCAGTGTATTTCTGAGGCACTGGAATTTATACTGCTGTAGGCACAGTAATGATCAGAAAACTATTTTTCCTGTTGTGTCATTTTGTTGCATGTTCAATTAAAGACAAGAAAAATTATGCTTGATATTTGCTTCTCTCGTAGACTTTTCTTTGTTATTGAATATGTCAATGGTGGAGATCTCATGTTCCACATGCAGAGACAGAGGAAGCTCCCAGAAGAACATGCCAGGTAAAGTCGGACTGTTTATCATAATTTAAACCAGACAGGATCATAATGTATTTTTGTAGTAACAGCTAAGTCAGAAAACACAAGCTTTGTCTTTTCTGTGTTTCAGATTCTACTCAGCAGAGATCAGCATGGCACTCAACTACCTGCACGAACGAGGAATCATCTACAGAGACCTGAAACTGGATAATGTTCTTCTGGACTCTGAGGGACACATCAAACTAACAGACTATGGCATGTGCAAGGTACGCTTTACAGAAGTTATAAAAGCACCTATAAAATCTTAAGGAGTTGAACAGCCCTTCTTGATGGTGTCGGAGCTGATGAGAGCCTGTTTTTGCAGGAGGGGTTGAGACCAGGCGACACAACAAGTACCTTCTGCGGTACCCCCAATTACATCGCCCCTGAAATCCTCCGAGGAGAGGACTACGGTGAGTACTTCAAATCTGTGCCACTTTGCAAGAACCACTTTCTGTGAAGCTTTTGCCAGAATTTGAGCTGTGCTGGAAAATTCTACAAAAAATCTAAATACCCAGCATTAATACTTACGATTTAATTAAAAAAAAAAAATCTGATCCCCAAACAGGACACATGGATATTTGTGAGTTAAAAATTGTAATAAATCAGTGGGACAGTATAGTGAACCCTCATTTATCTCGGGGGTTACATTCCAAAAAGACCCCGGGACAGGTGAAGTCACCTTCATTGTTTACAAGTGTTATACAGTACTGTGTTCTATAACGGCATCCTACAGCCATGTCGCTTCTTCCTTCCTTTAGCATGTCCAGAAGTTACATTTTTTCTGAGATAGTTAGCATCTTCCTCTGCCTTTTGGGCACGTCCGCAGTTGCCTTTGTCGGTGCAGAATGTTTCGTCGACATTGTGCGTTTTGTCGTGGAGAAACTTTGAGAACGTAAATATGTCAAGCCGAACTCATTCTGTACTGGATAGAAACAAGGCACGGAGGAGATTGATGGACATTGGCCTCCAATCCCTTAGCCAATCACGATGCAGAACACAATGTGCATTCATTCGCTGTGAAAAGTAAAAAAAGTTAATAAACTGCACTAAAACATCCACGAAGCCATGACAAGTGAACCGCGTTGTAGCAAGGATTCACTGTGCAGTGTTTCTAATGTGTATTTGTTTACTTCAAGATAACTATTGATGGCTCATGTTTGAACGGCTGAATAAAGGAATAATGTGATTCATACTTGAAAAAATTCAACCGCTGCTGTGAGTCAGAATCTCCAGTCAGAAACACTAAACTTGTGCACACAGTAGCAATAAAATAAAATGAGTCTCCATTAATTTCATTTGGATGAAGTGCTGAAACGCTTTCCTCTCTTGTTACCCTACGCCACATGGCCATCAGGTATGTCACGAGAGGTGTGACGTGCGTGGACAAGCCATGGAACAAAAATACAGGCAACAGCTTTCTGTATCTCTCAGTTCATGTTAATTCAAATCTTCTTTGAAAGCCTCACTCTTTTTTTTATTCCAGGTTAGGAAACATCTTAAATCTGTTCTTTGCAATGTTTGCAAACAAAATATTTGATCAAATCCATTTTGTTGTGTTTGTAGGTTTGTGCATTATTTCTGCTCAATGAGCTTCCAAATACGGGACACATTTAAAGCTACTTTTATTTTACAGTAAGAAGAGGAAAAGCAAAAGCACTAAGAGTTTCTCAGGCTGATTTATAACATTAAAATACATGAAACAACATCTTCAATGGGGTCTTAGGGATCGTTTGAAACAGTGATATTCTGATGTGTAATCAAAATGTTTAAAGCTGTTCAAATCTCTAATGAAATCATTTCTTGAGGTTAGGATGTTTTTTTTCCTTTCACTGGTTTACTTTATTTGACCAAACTAATAGCTAAAAAAGCATTCCTGAAATTAAAGATACAAGCATTTTCTAGGTGAATGTGATGTTTTCCTCCAATACTGAAGGATTTATTAGGAAAAAATGATTGAATATACTGTTTAATGCATGGAGAATATGGAGTGAATGGGGATGGGAAGAGTTTATTTCTCTAAAGTTCAACTGTAACGTCAGTATTAGTTTGGTTTACTAAGAAGAGCCTTCTAATTTTGAAGAATTACCATTTTTGACAGTAGGCCTTCAGTGACATTCATGAAGCAGAGAAACAAACACAGCTGTGAATAATAGTTAACAGTGTTTGGAATGTTCTCAACCAGCTGTTACTCAGACTGACGGTAGGAACACTGCTTTTTTTTCAAACTTGGTACAGTGGAATGTGCAATGAACTAAAATGATGGTATGGAGCAATACGTTGCATTAGTGTCAGAATCACAGTATGCGACTGTCATGATGCCGCTCATAGCTTATCATCATTATTAGTATTCTTGTCTGTTCTCTTTGATTCTATTGTGTGCCACCTTCAGGTTATTAACACCAGCTAATGTATGTTGTAGGGTTCAGCGTGGACTGGTGGGCACTGGGTGTGCTGATGTTCGAGATGATGGCAGGTCGGTCGCCCTTTGACATCGTCGGCAGCTCTGACAACCCAGACCAGAACACAGAAGACTATCTCTTCCAAGGTAAAGCGTGCAGTGGCAAGAGAAGGCGGCTCCATGGTGGAGCACGTAGCATCTATCTAGTCACAACTTTTGAACTGCCCCTTTAAGCGAGATGCATGCAAAGTGGCAACACGTTTTTTTTTGTCTTTATTTCATTGACAATAAGGCTGCAACATTTGCCCCCCCCCCCTGAAACATCTGCTTAGAATTTGTTTCTCATTGGACCTTTTCAGCTTAAACTTGGGTACACAAGATCCCCCCTCCTGCTAGAGTGCTAGTTTAGCTCTTAGACAGTGATTGTGAATCCTTTGGTTTTAGATCTAAACTACCTTGAGCTACATACTGCTGGTGTGAAAGTACTCTGAGCCTCTGCGAAGCGATTGTCTCACCCTCTCCCCCTCATGTCTCCACTCCCTCTTCTTCTCACCTTTGACAGTAATATTGGAAAAACAGATCCGAATCCCCCGCTCACTGTCTGTCAAAGCTGCCAGTGTCCTCAAGGGATTCCTTAACAAGGTGAGACGTGCATGACAGTGTCGCCTGCCCTCAGAGTTATGGTGTCGCCACCGTCAACGCCTCTCTGTCCCCATCTCCTCGGGCCTCTTGAACCTTTGCACTCGATTGTGTGTTTTCTCTCTCTTTTCCGCTCAACCATCGTTCTTCTCTATCACCCTCCTTCCAAATCCTTCTCCCTTCTCACCTCTTTCAGCAGGTATGGGACTTGATATCTCCCACTGTCTCCCACCGTCTCACCGTCTCTCACCCTTGTTCTCACAGGATCCCAAAGAACGTCTTGGCTGCCACCCACAGACAGGTTTTGCTGACATCATGGGCCACCCGTTCTTCAGAAATGTTGATTGGGACCTTGTGAGTCATTCACTTTATTCTCTGTCTTTCATTTTGTCCGTTTTCCTCTTCATAGCTCCGTAGGAAAGCCACCATCACCTCAAATTCAGACCTAATTTCAGGATAAAAACATGGGATTGTTGGTGTAAAAGTCCTCACACTCGCTGAGCGTAATGAATTGAAGTCTGTAGGAAATAGTAATATTCGAGTTCAGAGTCAAAGACAAACCTTACACTAAACCTGAAAGGAACCTTTCTTTAGACTATTGCAGGTAGTGACTAATAATTCATGATGACTCATATGATGAGAAGTGCAACCACCATTCACCTTGAAGCCACTGCTAACTTTCCCCAGCAAACAAGGCTCGCTGTTATCAGAGGTCAGGTGGCTATCTGTGTTTTGTTTACGGGTTGTTGCCAACTGGAGCAACTTTCTTTTAGCAGATCACCCAACCTGAACGCACTGTGGTCAGGGAGTGAAGGGTTCCCTCAGAGGAAGGAGCAACGCTCATATTTCTGGTTTTATTCATCAGCTTTGTCCAACACCATATTGATATTTTCATTTCAGCCCAAAGTTGTCCATATGTTTTATATTGTGACAGCTCAAGGTCAATGGTGAACAGTTATGGGAGTAGATTTGCTGCAGTTGGAAACAAAACAAACAGGCCTGACTTAAGCCAAACAGCAGAGGACGACGAGCATCTGAGTTGATGCAGGAAGTCAACGATGGAAGGAAAATGAAATGTGCAGTTTACGGTGGCTGAGTCAAGTTAACAAGGAAGTTTTGAGCTCATCTAAGTAAAGCAACATGAATTGAAACTGAGGTTTTTTGCATTCTTTTTCTTCCTCTTGTTCCTCATGTTGTGAGGACTGTGATGAACATTTTGTACCAAACAGAAGGAGCTTCTTAGTGGGGAGTAGAGTTTGGTAGATGAACACATTGGCTAAAAAGAAACACACTTGTTTGAGCTCAAACCGAGAGCAGGAAGGTTCAGAAATTAAGTCAGGATTCACAATTGAATGACAGGAAAAAAGTCAGTCTTAAAATTAATACCGCCTTAACATTATGTAGGCCAAACTTTTGTCAATAGAAGCAAAAAAATGGCTGGCTGTTCTGCAAAAGATAATTGTGGTTCTGACAGAAAGCTGTCAGAAGTGCAAGCAGCAGGTGTTCATCATTAACCAGTCTTCATTACCCACCTGTTTCTTTTCTTGTGTCTCCTCTTTGACCATCTGCACCTCAAAATGACCTTTTTACATTCAGTGAATTCTCGAGTTTGTTCTATTTTCAAATCTGATCAATCTTCTGTGCTGTTGAAAATAATCTTACCACTAATGAGGTGTTTTTACCTGGTAATTCTGGTGGAAATGCACTGTAAAGTACAGGTTGAATGATAAAGTTTGTGTTAAAGAGGCCGTTAATCACGGATTCTTTTTCAGGAACAACTGTAATGTTTTGTGTGTGCGCGATTCAAACTGAGTGGGTTGTTTGTGTGGTGATGTTCCAGCTGGAGCAGAAACAGGTGGTCCCTCCATTCAAACCTAACATCTCTGGGGAATTTGGACTCGACAACTTTGATGCCCAGTTCACCAATGAGCCCATCCAGCTCACGCCTGACGATGAGTTAGTTCTTGCCCTGTCCCGCTTTTTCCTCGATCTCATCCTCCGTTGTTTGAAAACTATTTATTTACGTGTTTTGTTGCAGAGACGTGGTAAAGAAGATTGACCAGTCTGAGTTTGAAGGCTTTGAGTACATCAACCCTCTGCTGATGTCAGCGGAAGAGTGCGTGTGAGACCCCTCATCCTCATCCTGGCACTGTCTGTCTGTCTCTCTCTCTGTCTGTCTGTCTCTCTCTCTCTGTCTCTCTCTCTCTCTCTCTCTCTGTCTGTCTCTGTCTTTACCCCCCTCACATACACACAGCCCTGCATGTGTTTACATGGCGTCTCAATGTCTTTGAGCAGCATCCTTACAAGACAACCTGACGGCATCAATGTTATGTTTGAGGGCAATTGAACACTTATTTGCCAAAACCAGTGTCATACTCTGCCATTTTTGACCACTTGCCCTTAAGCCGATCTTCTTTTCAATTATTTTTATATTTTGTAAATCTGCACTGGTGATGAAGTGCTTGAAGGGGTGCCTCGAAGTGGGGGGGGTGGCCCTTGACAAGTGAACTGAGCAGGATGATTTTATTTGTGTACATATAAAACTACCATTGAGGTTAGTAAAGGCCTTTAAGCTCTCATGTTACTGTCAGAAAACACAGACTCCTCATTTTATGGAATTAGCTTTATTGCAAGGGCCCCACTGCAGAAACACTTGTATCGTTCAAAACTAGCCTTTTAAAAAAACAAAAAAAGACATCAATATATTTTTGTCATTCATGTATATAATCTTTTTTCCTTCTGAGTGTTAATTGTTTTGTCTGAGCTACTGGACCAGCTGAATATTCCACATCAGGGACAAATGAGTCAGTTTTGGTCACAGGTCCCTTGTCATGTTATGAAGAAACCTACACACTGCATTTTCCTAATAACACGTTAACACTCTTAAAATGTGAACAAAATATATCACTACATCGGGAGAAAGGGGAAACTGCTGGATCACAGGAATGTCAAAGCTGTGCTGACCCTTCATTAAACAAACCTCCACACCGGACCAAAAATTGTCCTAGATTTTCTCGTCGGTACGTATTGGAAGGTACAATATATAAAGAAAATATGTCAGTCAGAGAAGTATATATTAAGATTTGTTGCTTTTTTTGATACTGTGTTCTGGAAGTCTGTTGTCTCCTTTTTGTATTTTCTTGCATTCCATGTGTGTCTTTACATTGTAATAGTTGTCTTGAGAGGTCACAAAGCACGATGATGCAGCGAGGTTTCACCCTGAACTGTGGATGTCAACCTGAAAGCTGCATCTGCTCTTCTTTGCCACTCTTCATTTTCACAATTACATATTTTATAAATCAACTTGCATTCATAAAGAAGGTGTGACAAATAACTTTTAGCTCTATGCTGTTAAACACATCAGTGATGTGACTCCATCTCTGGACTTACAACCTGTTTTGGGGCTCGTTTGGTGACTTGAGAACCACTTTGATCTGTTACACTTGTTGCTTTTGATTTACTTATAATGTTTCTAATCAGATCTAATCTTTTTTTCTCACCATGATTCCAAATGTTACTGAGAAAAAAACGGTGGAAACATTATTTGTTGTGTTTTGGGGATGTCATCATCTGCTGGACTCACTGTTCTCAGAGAAAAACACAAACCAACATGTTTAAATAAATGTTTTATTTCTCCCCCTTTGTTTCATTTCTGATGTCAGTTTGACTGTGAAGACAACTGCTATCAATTTTCAGGATGTAATACCACATGTTCACAAAGTGTCATTGTTGCCACCAGTTTGTACCAAAAAGTGATTTTATTCAGGTATTTAAAGGCATGGACAGGCTTTTGTGTGTTCCTTGAACCTCTTTGTTGTTCCTTTGTGGTTCTATTTTGATACCTCAGAGTTTGATAAGTTTCTGTTTTATTCTTGGGAGCCGTTATAATGTGCTGAGTCAGGACTTTGTGCTGCCAAGTTCTTCCACACCAAACTCTCCCATCCAGGTCATCGCCTCACTTTGAGCTCTGGTGCTTTCATGTTAGGACAGGAAGGGGGGCATCCCCAAACTGTTACCACAAAGTTCTGCATGTGACACTTTGCAAAATCTGTAGATGTGCTGAAATGTCACAGTTCTTTGCACTGGAGTTCCAGAGCCGAGCCCAACTCCCAAAAAACACAGAAACCTGTACAGTTGTCACTAAACAGTCGCACAGCCTATGTTCTCCTGACAACTGGTAGACCCCGACTCATCTCCAGGACTGCCAGATGAAGAAGCATGGAATCTTCAGAACATCACTGAACATTGTTGTGTTAGTTTGGCAGCTTTGCAGAACATGACTGTGTCTGATGCTTTGCGTTGCACCTGGTGAAGGTTGACGTGGCCAGTGCTGTCCAGCCATGTCCTTCATCCCACGGAGCTCTCTGCCCACTGTTCTGGAGCTCAGCTGAGGCCACATCAAGTTTGGAGGCCTATCGTCATTGATTCTGTGAAAGGTTGGTGGTCTCTGGACACCAGCATCCGGTGCACCAGCTCTGTCATGTCCCACTGCTGCCACTCCATTTCTTTGTTGCTGCTGTTCCCAATTGTTGGCACATTGGAATCTAAATAGTATAACGAGTATAATACTATTTCATGGCTGGACTTGTTGCACAGGCATCATCCCTTCCTGCTTCCACACCAGAGTTCTCTGAGCTCTGGTGATCTCTTTACCTGATGCTTGTAGAAGCAGTCTACATGTCCAGTTTCTGATCACAGTTCACATGTTTTGACTTCTCAGATTGGAACAAATCTGCCCAAAATCTTATTTTAATGGAGATTTCATTTATTAGTTCTTGAGTGGTTTCTCCATCCTTTTTTTTTTTTTTTTTTTTAACTCGGAGGCCTCATTGTTTCTGTGTGGCCCTTCCAACCCCCCCCCCCCTCCCCCCAATCATACACATCACAGTTAAGGCTGCGAGAGACTTCGCGCTTGATGACACAAGTTGTGATGGAGGCCTTACAAAAGATGTGAATGCACCATTTATTCTTTAAAAGCAGCTCCTTGCTTCTCGTCGCCAAGGTTATAATAGTTTCGAATTTTTCATTTTAGTTTAGTTTTATTTAGTTTTTACTTTTTTCTCTCCAAATCAGTTAGTTTTAATTAGTTTTTAATGTGGGTTT
>JAUESE010000048.1:15077861-15090204 GCA_032274725.1 Malacoctenus triangulatus | reverse complement strand
GGGGGGGGGACAGTGTGTGCCTGGGGCGTTCTGCCTGTCATGCCTGGTCATGTGGTTTGCTTGTTCACATTTTCTTCTCCATTCTTGGTTCAAAAATCGAGGCCGTCCCTCCTCTCATTATTGCAACCTGCCAAAGCTCTGTGTTGATGTGAACGATAGTTGTCAGCCATCACTGGCGGTTACTGCCCCCTCTAGCCTGAAAAGGAACTGGTTAAAACATCCACTCTTCCACTTGGGTGTTTTATGTTTCTTAACCTTTTAAGCGAGCTTCATTTCATCAAAATGTGACTCTGAATCTCTGTATTCTTTCCATTCCAGCAGCACGAACATCAAAGATTTCAGTCACCATCATGTTCGTGTCCAGTGACCAGAAGACTCGTGACGTTTGAAAGAAGTTCAGGAGGAAGACACTTTACCAAATAGGACTACTAGAACCCGGCCAGAACAACAACAAAACCAACAACAAGAACCACCACCCTCTGGGAAGATATGGCCAGCACCCAGACCAGTTTGAAAACACCTTTTAAAGACTTGACCTCCTTCAAGGGCAACATGAAGCGTTTGTACAGGAAGCGTTTGGAGGACGCACCCATCAAGAAGCGAGTTATGGCTGAGATCAACCTGAAGCGCCGCAGCTTGGACCCCCTGCTCAAACTTCCCAAGGTCAAGAGGGAGCAGCTGGATGACCTGCGTACCGACCCAGACACCGATGTGGAGGGTTGTGCCGAACTGCACGTTGGGGGTTCTGCTAAAGCACTGGACCTGAGTCCTGGGCTCAAACACACTCTGGCCCAGTTCACCCTCAGCAGCCAGAGCTCTTTGGGGGGCCCTGCTGCCTTCTCAGCTCGCACAAGCCATGAGCATTCCCCCGCAGGCCTGCCCCCTCTTCCGTCCCCCCCCATTTTGGGAGGAGGCCCACTGCTGGTCCCCTGTGACAGCTCCACAGAACTAACCCATTCACCGTTGGAAGGAGAGTCCATCTCCTGTTTTGTTGTTGGGGGTGAGAAGCGCCTCTGCCTGCCACAGGTCCTCAACTCTGTGCTGCGTGACTTCTCCCTTCAGCAAATCAACACTGTGTGCGACGAGCTCTACGTCTACTGCTCGCGCTGCGATGCCGAGCAGCTGCACATCCTTAAAGTACTGGGCATCCTGCCGTTCAACGCGCCTTCCTGTGGCCTCATTACTCTGACGGATGCTCAGCGGCTGTGCAACGCTCTGCTGCGCCCTGGGGCGGCCTTGCCTACCGACTCTAGCGGCAAGCTGTCAGCCCAGGTTCTGTTGAAAGAGAGTGAGGCAAGCTTTCAGGTGGAGCACCAGTGTCTGGGAAAGTGCCAGGGTCTCTTCGTGCCCCAGTTCTACACCCAGCCCGAGGCACCCTGCATTCAGTGTGTCGAGTGCCAGTTGCTCTTTTCACCACAGAAGTTTGTCATGCATTCACACAAGTCACCTGACAAGCGGACCTGCCACTGGGGCTTTGACTCGGCCAAATGGCCCTGCTATCTGCAGCTTGGTAGGAAGTACCAGGGGACCCCCGAGGAGACCAAGATCAAGCAGCTGCTGGAGGAGGTCAAAGAGAAGTTCCATTACCAGCTCAAGAGATCGCTAGACAAAGTAAGTGTAGTTGTACCTGCCTGTTTTGAATGCAAAAAGTTGAATTGATCACAGTGGATAAGTTGTGTGCACCGTGGGAACTGTACTGAACCTCTTTAGTTGTGACACCTTTTGTTTTGGTAACGTACGGTCTGCTGCTTGTGTGTCTCTGAAAGTTCTCTGGAGCCCTTGATGTTTTTCGTAACCAGTGCTGAGCTACTGAGGGTGATGTGGGGGACATCTGCCAGTCCAGGTCTCACTGGCAGAGGTCAGGTCAGCTGGCCCACAACAAAGAGGAAGTGCATCATTTGTTCCAACTCAGGTCACTCGAAGGTCAGCTGGAAAAGCACGGAACACAACCACAGTATGAGAGGCTCAGAGCTACACTGTAAAACTGTTTCAGCTCCTTCCAGAAAATAACTTGGGTACTTTCCCAGGGTGGCTCCCATAACCATTTGCACGGTTGCTTTTTAAAAATTTTATTTATTTATTTCAACAGTTTCCAAATTGGAAACTGACTGATTAGACATTTGACAAACTGGTTTTATCGTGTATGAAACTCTCATGTTTCCACAACAGTACACAAAATGACACAAACTTGTTCCTTGTTTAGTCTCCAGTTTTTGGTCGCTCCTAGATTCCTGTTTCAAATGCACTGCTTTAGGAGACAGTTTCAGTTTGCAGTTCATGCGACACTTGTTTCACTGTACAGTGACGGGGTCCAGTGTGCCCTGAGGCTCAACACCAGATATCAAAAAACAGAGGACACTCAGCAAAACCTTTTGATCAATAAACATGACTCAAATATATCTTTTTTTGATTGTGTTCAATGGATGCCTCCTCTGTATAGGTAAAAGATTCAGTTTGATTGCACCATCATCTATCTCTCTGTCTTGGCTTCCTGACCTCCCTTTGATTACAGTGTGCTGGTGATGGTTCTGTTTTCTGCTGTTACTGGAGGTTTGGCATGTTTTGGTGTGATCTGCTTTTACTCATAAGTGCAGTTTGTGTGCAAGAGGATCTCTGATGTTGATCATAAAAAGTAAAAGCAGAAAGTCATCAGCAATTCTGGCTGTCTCTCAAAATGATGTGCAAGTGTTTATAGGCAAGTAGTTTGTTATGTGCAAGACAGGAATGAAGACGTGCCTTGAGCGTCTGCAGGTGTTGAACTGTTTAACAGACAGATGCACACTCAGCCACAGCTGTTTTTGTGCACAAGATAAGGAACATATTATTTTCCTGTCTGGTGGTTTGTGAATGTTCTGGAAGTAGAGTCTGCCGTCTGATCTGTCTTCCCTTGGCCTACTTTCTGTGTTCTGTTTGGTTTATGTGTTTAAATATTCAGTAGGCGGTTTTTGATGAAGCAACAAAACAACATATGGGTAAATATTTGAGGTCAAAATGATATGAATAAAATTGAATTTTAAAAGAAGGATGTTTCTGCTGAGGTAACACCTGGGTAAAGTTTAAAGTAATATAAATGATGGATGATTTTTTGAAAATAGGCTTGTCGGAGTGAGAAAGTATTGTTCACATAAGGTTAATGACATGCAAACTAAAATGAGCCAGACGAGATATAGCCTCATTGCTTTAAGGGTCTTCTTGCAAAGTGGGAGCTGGCTCCACAGGAGAAGAGCCTGATGGCTGTATGCTCTGCCTAAATATCAGGGTAAATGCAAAACCGCCCTCGAGCTTCTTTGCATGTGGTCTGGAGCTGGGGGCTGGTCCTCTCCGCCATGTTTACCCCTCTATTGTTGTTTCTCACAACTTGGCAGCAGTATTGTTTTTCTCAGAGGTCTACACACAGTCCTTCAAAAAAAATAACATGACAAGTTTTTGAGAACATTCTAATCATATGAACTTTTGAATTGAAGAAATTTTGGATGTCTTGCTTTGGCCATGCTAACATTGACCTTTGATAGTCTAACAACTCAGATTTAATGAGTTTCTAGCCAGTAAGCAGAGTGTGACCAGCATGTTTAGTAGCAGTTGCAAGTGGTTTGTCTTTGTGTGTACATGGGAGGTGCTTCTAGAAATGTGCCATCAGATCAGCAGCATTTGAAAGGATGCTCGAATGAATGGACGAATGCACACAACACAGCTGTATTTTCCTCTTTGTACTTGACTTGTACTTGAATACCTGCATCATCATACCAGCAAATTCAAAAAATTCTGGTGACCAGATACATTCCTGTGAAAATACCTGATTTGATGTCTGTAGGAAAAAAGGATGCCTCCTCGCTCTTCTTTTTCAACTAGAAATATGTGTTGGCGGCCAGAAACACAGGTGACCTCCTGACAGGCTGCTTGCTGCGCCTGCACACAGGGTTCCCAGTTCAGCTCCTGCTTCTTTCTGTGTTTTTGGATGTGTTCAACGAAAGTGCCTGAATGTTGGCCTGAACAGGAAGCAGTGCAGACAGGATTGTCTCTCACTCCAACATCCACCAGACTGTGTGTGCCCAGCCACCTCCGCCACGCTGGCTGTGTGACTCATACTTTCCACATCCCAGTGGATGTTAGTGGAAGGCCAGCCAGACTGCTCACTGGATACATGGGCTTTTTTCAAAAGATGGCTTGTGGTTGTGTATGGAACTCACCATGAATGTACACCACTCCCCCTACTGGTTTCTATTCTCACACAATGTCAATACGCATTTACAACTCACCATAGTTTTTACGAAAGACCCCTGAAAAAGAGTTGAAGAGAATGGAAGGTTTTTTTCTCCCCTCGATGTTTTCCAATAGCTATGAGCCCCATATCCTGTTCAGAGTGTTTGGTTTAAGAATGGCCAGTTAAAAAGTCCAGGCCTTGCTCTCCATAAATGGCACTTTATGCATGGAAGGAGAGCTGCTTTGTCAACATGCTGCTGTGGTTTAAATGCAGTTTTTGAGACAGACACCACCCAAAGGCAGCATGTAGCCAAAGCAGGGTTTTGACTTCCCCCAGGTCATTTGTTTTTGGGAGACACTGTCCAGATTACAGGTGCACCTCAAAAAAATTAGAGTTCCCCAGAATCATGCTAAAGTAACCATCACTGACACTATCCACAAGGGTAGGCTCTAAAATTTTATTCATAAGAAGTTGGTGGTTCACAGAGTGCTGACCACTAAGCATAGTGATGGAAAGCTAAGTGGAAGGAAAAGATGCCAAAAGGAGAAAGAACGACTGCCTGAAGGACAACTGAAGCAAGGTCATCTTGAAGAATTTAGGGGAGATTCAGGAGAAGTGGAAGAAATGCTTGAAGAGCCACTACAGACAGAAAAATGCAGAAGATTTGCCCAGTCACTGTCCTGGTGTCAGGCCACCCTGAACCAGAGTCGGCATCAGAACCTGAGGAGAGGACGGACTGGACTGATGCTCAGTGGACTCAAGACTTCCTTTCACAGAGTGAAAATGTCCCATCTCATTTGGAAAACAAGGTCCCAGACATTGGAGAAAGAATGGAGACACTGCTGATGTCCTGTTGGAAGTTTTCACACTTACTGATACTTCAGAATGCCATGTCATCTGTCCTAAACCCCACAGACCAGCTAGCTTCCCTTAAATTCCGTACTATAAGCCACTACTTTTTTCCCCACATGTTGAACAATGCGGCCTATGAGATGGTTCAGCCATTGTTTTTTTTTTTCTTCATGACATTTTGCCTGGTAACGATAGACCAATAAAATTCTGTAATGCCGTTCAGAGGTCCGATGAAATTGTACGATTCATTAGGCCATTTTCAGCCATTAATTACAAGACCAGGGGGATTTTTTTTACAGAAAAAAAAAACATTGCTTGTGATGGACAGCATAGGGCTCAAATAATAGATTTAGTGAGAGCTGCCATCAAGAGTAGGCTACAAACTCAGTTCCAGCTGTGACTCCTGGGGATACCACAACGTATTTGCAGCCACTGGACATCAGCGTGAACCGGACATTTGAAGTGGCACTGCGCATTGAGTGGGTCGCTTGGATGACGAGTGGTGAGAAATCCTTCAATTCACGTCTGCCAGTGGGTTCTAAATATGTGGAGCCGTGTCTAAACATCCACCATCACTAGCAGGTTTGAAAGGCCGAACTGCTGCGTGATGAAGAGGACACTGAAGAAGAGGAATTTTATTGTTTAGGTGCTTCGGAGAAAGACGAAAAAAGCGATCCGTAACTTTTTTTTGGTTGGCTGCAATATATATTTATATTTCACAAGTCATTAGGAGATATTGTAATGTTGTTGTGCAGTTAAGTTAAAAATACATGTACGTGTGTGTTGTGTGTTCCGATAGCTATGTATTTTTAAAAGTAGCCGTGTTACAGGTACTTTTTGAAATAAAGCATCTGTAATATGTATTTGTGATACAATATGGATCAAATTAAAGTTTAAAAAACCTCATGTGTAAAATGTTTCTGTGGAAATATTTCATACAGTGTTGGATACCTGCGGTTTAAAATCGGGCGTGGCCTGTACAAGTACAACAATTAATTTTCTCCCTGATATTGGATAGTACGGCTTTTAATTCAGTGCGTCCTGTAGCACGGAATTTACAGTATCTAAACCCCACAAACCTGCTTACTGACTGACTTAAACCCCACAGGGCAGTTAATTGACTGACCTAAACCCCACAGACCAGCAAACTTACCGAAGCCCCACAAACCAGCTAACTGACTGATTTAAACCCCAAAGACCAGCTTTACTGACTGACCTAAACCCAACAGGGGATCCATGAGATGTGGTCAGGAGGGTGATGAGAGACACCAGATTCAACACCTCAGATGAGCTGGTGTCGACCAAAGCGACTGAGGCTTCAGCAACACCTCAGCAGTGTTGTACTCTGGTTACCACTTTGTCACTGTTGCAGGAACTAATGTGAAGGTTTCCCTGACCAAGTATTGGGTGTAAGCTATTAATTACATGTATATACTTTAAATCAGTGCAACAATTTATTCAAAAACACCTTTTTTGATTTTTAACCTGATGAATTTTGTAATTTATTGCAATCACAGGTTCGGGGTTTTTATTGGTTGGGAGTAGCAGTCATCCAGGTTTAACTAAATAAATGCCAGAAACACATGATTGTCAGAAGTTTCTTTTTTTCCAAATTTCTACAGTTTGTTTTAGCAGACGCTTTTGTCCAAAGTGACGTACAGCACAAGCAAGAATTTAGACAGTAGGAAAAGCGTATGTGCGACAAAGTGCAAAAAGTGCAAAAGTTTGTTGATTTAGCAGCAGGTGCTTCATCGAGTGCCTTATAATTATATATATATATATATATATATATATTTTTAACAAGAGCAACAGCAAATCAAAACTAACAATCTGAATTCCATGAAGTACAACGTTTATCATACATATTCAGCGTGGTCAGTGCTAAATATTCAGATCCTCATATTCCTTCTTTCCTGCCGACAAGGAGGAAAAGAGTCACAATTAAACCCATTTTGAATTGAATTACTGAAATAGATTCCATCTTCGATACTTTCTAATATGTTGAGATGGATCTCTACACCTACACTCCCTTATGAAACAATGTCACATTTCACATTCCTGAAATTTCCGAAGTGTTCCGGACTAAAACCTATTTTTGGCTTGTTTCGGACCCTTCTTGCACTCAGCAGTGAACATAGCGTAGCTGTGTGGCTGGTGTTGGCCCAGAGTCAGACGTGTCAGACAGAGAGAACAGCCCCCCTCTGTTTGTCTGCCCCGGCAGGCTGTGACGTGATGTCTGTGGCTCAGACAGCAAACAGCTGCATCTCTCTGGCTTCCTCTAATTGCTATTGGGTAACCAGTCTCTTAATCACCACAGACGAGTCAGCTGCACTGTCTGTCTGTGGCATTCTGTTCCCTCTGCTTGTCAGCTTGTCATTCATTCTCCCAGGTCGTGTCTTATGGGATTTAAGCGAATGAGGTAATCGCCTGCTGTGCTGTTGGCTTCTTTTGTGTTGCTTCTCCTATCTCCATGCCGAGCTTCAATCCGCTGCTTATCTGTGGTTTGGGTCTCTTTCACGTCTTCCCTTTCAGCCTTTAAGTTGCGTCCTCCTCTTCTTTTCCTTACTTTTTTTTACTGTCACCCTCAAGTATTGTAAACAGTCTGTGCCAGACGGAAGGAAAGCGGAAGGTGACTGCATGAGGAGAGTGAAACGTAGAGATTTGGACACCATGGCCACAGCTGGCGTTACAAAGTTCCTGCCTTCTCTCCAACGTGCACGGGTCCAGGTAACCTGGCCTCTGCTTCTGCTGTCATTTGTCCAGCCCTTGTAACACAAATAGACAGAAGACGTGTCAAGAAAACAAAGAGAGGGTGTTTGTGGTTAGAATAGAACACTTTCTCAAGGACGGGACCTCAGCAAAGGTCCACTGGCTTGAGAAGTGAAAACCAGTGGCTGCACAAAGAGCACGCAATATTACAAAGAACAACCCTGAGTGGGGAAAAAAAGGGAAATTTATCAAGTATTGAAAAAGGTTTAGTGTGACAACATATCTTTATTAAAATTTCCAATGTGAAGAAGGAGTACCATGAAAACTGCAGCTGCTCCACATTGCAGTTGTCGTCCATGAAGCAGGGCTTGTCCAAAGCCGGGGGGTGTCAGAGGGGGGCTTGGGCCAGGCAAGCTTCTGCCTACGTTGAAATACAACCTAGCAAAGACCTGAAGTGAACCACAAATCTCTTCTGTAAGAGGCCTCTTGGCTGGCCAATCACACGTCTGCTTGCTCATATATCCCTACTCATGCTTTCGTGTTTGCCTCCTCATACCCAAGACAACTATGCACATACTTCCACATGTGCTTTTGTATAATCCAAAATTGATTCTTCACTTCCACTGAAGATGCAGCCACTTTTTTAAAGGCTGCCTCAAAGTGACTCACAATCCAACACGCATTTATGCGTCGCTCTGCGAGACACTGTGTGTGGTTGATCTTTACAATGGACTGTGCATCAGGCAGTGTTTGCTGCCTGTTGTAAAGGACTAAATGGGGCTTTTCAAGGTGGGAGGGGCTGAGCTGAGGGGCCTCCAGTATGACACAGCCAGGTTATGGACAGTGTTGCAGCTTTGTAGCAGCCCTGAAGCTCACTGGATAAACGCTAAAGTCACAACTTCTCTGCCTTTCTCCCATGGAGGAATCTTTACCACCTGGAGGTTTAACAGGGCCAGTGTTTGATCGCAGCTTATTTAGTCACCTTGTTTAAAGGGTTGAACACCAACTGATTTCCTGAAAAAGAACTTGTCTCCCTTCTTACCACATCACAATGGACAAGGATATTCAGGATGAACAGACCTCTGGAGATGGTTCCCCAGACACTATGCAGCCTGTGCCACATCTGCCTTTTCCCTCACAGACTAAACAAACTGACTTTGGTTTCTCCCAGCTGAATATTGACCTGCAAGCTTGTCAAGAGAGCCCCAGACTGAGAGTCTGTTTGCATATTTGCAGCTCTCTTTCTCAGGGCTTCAGACAAGCTCTAAGCAAGCAATAACAAGCTAAAGAGTGGGATGTATCGTGGACTGCATGTTCAAAGAAGACTGTGGGGAAAGTGTATCAGGCTGCTGCTCCTTTGACTTGTTTACTGATACCACTCAGACACTTCTAATAACTTTCGGTTCAGCTGCTGCTCAATCTGAAGCAGCCTCCCTCCTGGGAAAGCTCAGTACTTGGTACTTCTTGCCTGCCACTCACTGCACGTAAAGAAACAGATGCGCATAATCATTAGTCCATGACTTCTTCCTGTCAGTACTCTGGGCGATGTGCCATCATTCAGTATGAAACCTGTGTACTCTTTGAGACATGAGGTACTCTGTCTCCTGTCTGTATGTTCGTTCAGTGAGCCAACCTCTCTCCTGTTGCCTAAATAACACCTGTGTGTTTGAACGGTAGTCTACTTCCTGCTCATCACTGTGATTTATCATCCTTCTTGTCTCTCACCCCCGTATGTTTGAGCCTCACGCGGGTTCAGATGGAGCTACTGACTCAGGCTTTATGAGACACATCTTCTCTTAGCTTTTGACATGACACAGGCCCTTGGTGGTATTTTCTGTCACAGGTTCTGCCACATTCAGGTTAGCACAAATAATATGAACATTATTCTTGATCTTTTGAAAAGAATCAATGTTGATTTCATATATATATATATATATTTTTTTTCTTTTTTTCTGTGTGTTACTCTAACAAAACTATAAAAGTAAATGTAGCTGCTCAAGTGGTTGTTGTAGAGCAAGGGACCGGAGAGACTTACTTTGAACACCAGAGCTGGAGCAGAGGGAGGTGGTGACTGATGGATTACTGCTCCCTCATTTGGAGGACATTGTTGATATTTGGTTCAAGGAAAGACAGTTGGCCTGTATAGCCAGTCTGCTCAGGCAGATGCATCCAGAACAACTCCCTCATAGAATGAAATGAAAGGAGGAGCCAGGTGTTTCTCTGTGTCTCTCTGTGTGTCATGGTGCTTATTGATCCTGCCAGGCTGTTCAACCGGGTGCTCTTTGTTTTAGGTAAACTGTGACTGTATCGTGCGTCAGCCCATTTTCTTCCACCCTCCTCTCTTCTTCCTGCTGCTTTGCCCATCTTTTTCATCTAGCCCCTCTGACTCCATCGAAGACAGCAAAATCCAGTTGAGCACTGATATTTACTAGTGTTCAACATGGGAAAGCAGTGTCAAGTGCAAAAGTAAACTACCTGCCGATTGACCGCAAACAAGGCAAGTAAAGTTGGCTCTAAGTTAAAGTAAACTCTTACAGGCAGATGTTGAAGCCTGCCATTGAACCACCTCTCATGGAAAAACTCAGTCTTTTACTGCAGATTTGTTTCTAAATGGCTAATGTGAGTCTCAGGATGACATTGGGATTCTGGGCTGTTGACCGGCATGTAAAGCTGCTGATGTAGTTTTGAGGATTTGAATATTTGTCTGAAACATCTTAGCAGGCGTCGTTTTGTGTTTTGCAAAGAGAGATTGTCTGCCAGTGTCTCCATTTTGTGTCTTTTCTCGTGCTCTCTCCGTAGTGACGGCAGGGTTTGGCTGGCTTGCTGACAGCCTCTCTCGGCTTTCAGTCTGCTTAGCAACGCTCATCCTCTCTGCAGCTCTCTCCCTCTTCTCTGTCTCCAAGTGCTGGGAGTTGTTTCATCCAAATGAACAGTGAGCCAAATTTCCTTCTATAGAAATTGGGCTAGAAGCTGCTTCATGTTTTGTCAATGCTTTTGCACAAGCTTGTCTGTCCTTAATTTAAAATTTGAACCAACAACCAGACAGCATCTTTTAGTAGCAAGTGTGTTTGGAGAGACATTCTTCTTCATATGTAAAGTGGTGAAACGCACGCACACACACACACACACAAACACACACTGTCCATGGATGTTCCTGGGAGCACCACGTGTGAGCTTGTGCAATGTCATCCTACTACGCCGCTGTTTGATCAGATGTCTGTTTATGTGTGTGTGTGTGTTTGTGTGTCAGACATCACAGATCCGACTGCAAGCGTATGGCTTTGGTGATGTCATAATTGTATTTACTTCCAACCAAAGCTGCACATTTGTGGCCATAATCATGTTGCTTTGTCTGCGTCCCCTGGATTCATCCCTGTGCTGCAGCCTTGTGGTCGAACACAAGCCAGCAGCCTCGTTCACTCTCACTCACTTAAAGCTGCGTTTTTCACCCCAAAGTGAATCTTGAAGCCCTCATATCCATACTCTTGTTTAGAATTGTTCAAGTTAGATTAGGTGCATCCCACCACACCATCTGAGTTTCTGTCTGCATTGTTTGTTGTGTAATTGATTTTGGCATCGGGCACAAATCCAAGTCAGATGTGTTTGAAACCACCTCATGGTTGTTGCTTGGACCCATCTGGGAAAAATGGGCATTCATTTTGTTTTCTATGGTACACACAACATAAAATCAGATTTTTCTAATTGCAGACTCAATCAAGAAAAGAAAACTTCAGATTTGTATCCGTTGTATGAACAAGGCTTTAGATACAGCATCTGTAGGATGTCTCAGTCATTACTGACACCTGTTGTTATCCTTTTATCACAGTGTGTCAAGGTTCAACCCCAAGTCATGCAATCTGTCAAGAAGCAGCAGAGCACATTTTTGTGGAATCACAATGAGCAACCACATTTTGAAGGTTCTTTTAGCTATTAGTTAACCAAAACAATTGTTAGTAGCTTATTTGGATCAGTATCACCAGATGAACTTAACTTTGTAATATGCGATACCAGATTGAACTTTTCAGAACTAGAATCACAACTTCCTTCGTTAGTTTCTTATATCTCTTCTTTTCATTGTTTTGTATAAATCAGTATAAACTTTATCTATCGCTGAAAAATCACTTGTCGTACCCTGTTGTGGATGGTTTGTGTGTGTGTGGGGGTGGGGGTTGGTCCATTCATGTGTTTACATGATCCTACACTTACACTGCTGTGAACACACATAGGACGCTGCCGCCAGGGGTTTTGCTCTGAGACATTTGGACACACTGTGGACTGTCTCATGTCTCATGAGGGACATGGGAAAAAATGAATAAAGCTTCAAGACGTGTCTTTATATTCTTTTTGTTTGTTTCTTTTTGTTTGTTTCTAGTAAAATATTTGTGAGAAACAGTTTGTGCTGCCTTCTGAATACAGCCGTAAAGTCCATTGACAACAGATCACTTCAGGACTCATTTTTACTGGTTCACCAGTGATTCCCTCAGTTGATGCTATCAAGGCTGTGCTGTAAAATGGCTGACTCCAGCCTGAGCTGCGAAGGAATGGGCTCAGGGGGGGTGGTGGTGGTGGTGGTGGTGGTGG
>JAUESE010000048.1:15055701-15069450 GCA_032274725.1 Malacoctenus triangulatus | reverse complement strand
TGGTTGCAACAGACAGGGAGAGAAGACTCGGAGTGCTCACCTCCCCAGGTGAGCACTCCCAGACTGTCCCCGTCTGCACTCCCAAATGTATGTGTATGTGGTGCTTTAAAATTGGGAGCAGGGTGGACCCACCGGGAGGCTGCCCTCTCCCAGGGAGCCCGCCTGCCCAAAGAAGCGTAATGTAGAATGCATTAAAACTGAGTGCTGGAGGAAGTGGGTTGAGGGCTTGTGCCCACTCCCCCCCAAGCACTCAAACCCCGAAAGACATGTACCTACCGTGGGAATCTGTGCACAGTGTGATATGTGGTAACAAAAAGTGTTGTGATTCTAAGAGTTTAGCAGGTGCGGGCCCGGCTCAAAGAAATGGCAGGACGCACAGGTCGTCAGCGATACTCGGGCGCGACCAGCCCCGGACCTCACAGCCAATGGAAGGACCCCAGAACCCCAGCCCAGAACCGCCGAGCCACCGCCCCCCCACCCAGGGCCCAGCACAGCCCCCACGATGGCCAGGAAAAGCCCAGGCGCAGCAAAACCCGCAGAAGCACAACAGGCGGGTCCAGGGCCCCGGGCACGGCGACACCAGGACCACCCCGCAGAGAGACAACAAGGGCAATGAGGCTGCCATCCCGCCTGACCAAGTGATGCACACCTGTAGGCTTGCACCATAGGGTCAAAAGCGGGCCCACAGCCGGCCCGCGGAGCCGAGAGACAGAATCTGAGGCGCCATCTTGAGGACGTTGTCTGAACGCTGTCTTCATTGAATCTCTATGGTGTGCGATCAGAGGCAATAACAACAAAGGGAAACATTCGGGATTATTAAATCCCGAGTAATTGCCCTCATTGATCATGACTGTTTTTAAATCTGTGATATCAAGATTGTTAGCATGCTAACGCTAAGCTATTTGGCAGTCCAGATTTTACTCACCCGAGATAAAGTGCTCAGTGCATAGCCGGGAGTGTTCAGTGGGAGTCCAGAGATCCTCTTTATGGCGGCAGTCCACCTCTGTCTCCTCTCGTGGTTTTTGGGGATGTTGTCGAACGTAATTCTAGTTTGTTTCCCGTTGTTGTTATCGCCTCTGACCGCACATCATAGAGATTCAATGAAGACAGCGTACTTCCAGCTTCAGACAACGTCCTCAAGATGGCGGCCGTGAGAAAATCGTGACGTCAGTGGAACCCATGAATACAAACAAGCCAAGTGTGGTGTTCAGGAACCTAAAAAAATAATCGAAATTAAAACATCTTCTTCACGGTTCCGGACGTTTTCGGTGCCCAACCCTATCTCTGACACTTTAGAAAATTGCCACACTGCCGACATATTATGTGGCGCCAGGTCACCGCGGCACTGCACGTTGTTTTATTGCGTCATTGCGTCACAGCCACTCTTCAGCCTTGCTTTTAACACACTTCACCAAAGGCCGAATGTAGCTTCTTTTTTTATTCAGCAGTCAATCCGTACACAGGACATTAAGCCAATCAGAAGCAGAGTAAGGCGGGATTTTAAAACAACAACTCAGCTAGCAAACACGAAACCCATGTTGTTCAAGAGCTTCTGATATGCACTGCGTTGAGAAAAGATGTCCTTGTCAACGTTTAGGTAATAACGTTTCCTAATTCAAAACAACACATCGTCTGGGTCCGGACTGATGTGCCTCAGGGTCCGGATCCGGACCGGAGTCCGGACTTTGAGGATCCCTGACAAAGTATGTTTGAGCTAGCTAACAGATGGCTACAGAGGCCATCACAAAGGGCTAAATCAGTAGGTTACCTGTCCTTGCTTTTAAAGAGTGGACTGATCTAATTTTCGAATGAAATTTAAAGTGATTACTATATCCATTCCTACAGGCATTAAAGTGGCCCTATTATGCTATTTCAACTTTTATTAGCTATTAACAGTGTAATAGTGTTGAATGCTCATTCAGACAAGTGAACAGCGCCCCCTTTTTTCACATAAACTCATGTTTGAGATATTTAGCGTGTCTCTCCATGCCGTTACTGTGGTGGTAAAAACGTTGGGTTTCAGAGTTTTTTTCACATCAGTGTATTAGTGACGTCACAAACGAGGAGCTCAGTGATTCGTCAACTTCTCTACACTGTGCGCGTTCATGAGAAGCGAGGCAGCTCACCTTTACTGAAGTGGTTGTCAAGCACAGGTTGTCAAGCAATTATTGCGACGCATCCTTATCAACAACATGCCACACGAGTGTTTCTTCGGCTGTGTGGGAAGGTTTCACTTTTTCAAATTCCCAAATGAAACTCCGGCCAGACAGCAATGGATGGAGTTTGTTTTTGAGAACCAGACACAGAATTGTTACAGTGTGTTTGTTTGCTGCCATAATTTCATCAACAACTGCTGGCTGACTAAGGGTCTGTCCCCTCAATCAAGGAGGACCGCGTTTCTAATCCTGAGCCACACACTGTAAGTAATACTGAAAAAACTGTCTGAGAAGAAATAACTTACACTGACTTCATAAATGGCTACATACAGCTGTTAATTAGCCAAGCTAAACGATAGCTGTAGACAGGGGGATGCTAAAAGATGTAGCCATCAGGTTACAAACATCCAGGTGATTACCCATGCTAAATGATTGCTGTGGACGAGGGGTATGCTGACAGACGTAGCCATCAGGTTATAAACATCCAGGCAAACCCACACTAAATGATAGCTGTGGACGGGGGATGCTAACAGACGTAGCCATCAGCCTCGGTTTGTTTGCAAGTAATGCCGGTGTCTGGCGAGAATGTCTGCGGAAGAGCTTCATTCTGCTCGTCTCTAAAAGCGCTTCTATTAAGGCTGAAGGAGACGACCGAGAAAAAATGAATAATGGTGTTTGAGAAAAAGAGCTTGATGAATTTCTGTCATTGTGGACTTGCATACGAAGACAAAGACAGCCAAAATGTATATAATAGGGCCGCTTTAAAAAAAATCAAAAGATGCAAGCTAAAAAAAAAAAAAATCAATCAACATGTAGTTTATACACAGGATGAGTCATCTAGTTGTTATGATGGTGACAGATGTCAATTAGAATAGTTGCACCCAAATATTGTACAACTGTTGAACACATCTTGCTCACGTTCACACTCCCAGCTCACCTGTCAGTCCAGTCAAACTACATTTGAATAGCTCACAGATGGCTAATCAGCTCAACCTGTTAGCCCCAAGTTTTTATATACACCAAAGAAAGCTGTTTTTTGTTTTTAGTTTCATTTGTTTCCTCACAAGACAAAAACGCAGCACACACGCCTGTGTATAATTTTTTTTTATTTTATTTACATCTCGGCCAATGAAAAAGTAGTAAACCAGCAAACCTAAAACCGACGTGATGAAATTTTATCATAAAATCTATCCTGAAGTCCTTCTAAACGACACATTACACTGAGCTGCCTAGAATAATACATCAGAAAGCCTAAAGGCAAAAACTGTAATGGTAGAATTTGTTTACCACTGAAACCACTGAAAAACACATTTAACCCAATATGGTATTGTAAACGAGTCAGGCAGTGTGGCAGCAGCCATCCATCAGTTGAAGCCGGTTCAGTCCGGATCTGTCTCAGCACCAATCAGGCTGTCTCACTGCTCGCAGATCGAGGCGAGTTGTTTTCTGCCTCTTGAAGCTCAGTGGACTTGAGGACGTCAGGGTCTCTTGGACTCGCCACCATCTCCTCACTGTTGCAGTTAACAGGAGAGCCGAGTTTGGAGGAACGGTCTTCAGCCTTTTCAGAGGTGGCCAGGGAGGTGGTTGACAGTGGCACATTCATCATGTATAACATGCTTCCAAGACGTCTTGACACCTGCAGAGGAACAAGGGGAGTCAGGTCGTGTGTGTAACTGCTCCCGATTCTTGTGTTTGAGACTCAAAGCGATTGGAATGTAAACCAACTGCAGTGGGTTGTCATGTTCGTGAATATAAAATAATTAGATGAAATGATCTTTCACAGAGCTTTTCTTAATCAACACCTATAACGATATTCATTATTAGGGACAACCGTTGGATTGTCATGCCACATCTGGAACGTCCTTTACATCAGTGAATCTTGACTGATTCAATTTGCACCTGATCTACGAAGATACCTGTTTGCACATGCACATTCGCAAGTGCCCTCAAACACTGTATGCTTCCACTATTTAAAGGTTCCACATCTAAACTACAAAGTCAAATACAGTAAATGTCACTGAATAGTCTTGCTTTTGCAAGTGATCATAAAAAAGAGTGTGAATGAGGGTTTAGCATGTGTTAAAGTGGTCATCTGTCAACCAGAGGATTGAATGATTGTACTTTTAGCTGATCAGACTCTCAAATGCTAGATCTCACCACAAGTCAAAATCCTGTTCATGCCCCTGGAAGTTCCCTGGAACTTTCTACATTATGATTAAAGTTGTATTAGAAAATAATTTTTACTGAAAGAGAAGTTCAGTATTGACTTTCAAACCAACAGTCATTTGTCGTTTTTTTAGCACCCAGCTCACACTGAACATCACAATGAAAAGCCTGATGAACTTCAGTTTTTTTTTAACCTGTGAACGAATCTTGAGGGCTGGCCCCAACTTGAGCCCCAGTGTGTCCAGCAGATGCTCTTCTGACAGGAGGGGAAGAGTCTCCCCATCAATCATGTGGTCCTTGAATGTCTGGTGATGTCAGATTGCATTAGCACAAGAAAAAAACACAATGACCTGACCAGTATACAAACAGAAAAATGACCCACCTGGGCATACTCTGAACATGTGGGAATGCTATTGATGAAGTTGTAAACGTCATTCACCGTCCACTTTCTTAGGTCTTCAGGGGCATCGTCACCATTGAGAAACAGATTTGGCTGACCTTGAAAACAAAATATTGTGTTTGAGTTGGGTCTGAGTTGTTCCTTTCATCGACTGCTTTTGGTGTTCCAAGCTCACCTGGTGGAAGGAAACTGTTCCCTGGGACTGGGAAGATGTAAGGCATCCCTGTGAGGGCTCCACCAGTGGACGGAAACATGAATTTCTCCTGAAATGCTGAACATTGGTTGGAAATGTCTTTGTCATGTTCGCCATTGTTGGCCACATCAGAACACCCATCTTGTGCATTCACACAGGATTTACGCAGGCCAGACTCCCCCTCTTTATACTTCTTTCTACTCCCTGTGGTGAGTTCAGGGTCTACATTGGCTTGATGAAGTGTTTTACTGGAGGTGCACTCCTCCATGAGTTCCCCCTTTGTCTCCATCTCTTTCTCTTCACCCGAAGTCGCCCCTGGGCTTTGTTCCACATTTTTGTCCTCTGCCTGGCCCTTCAGGTTGGACAGATGGCTCTCGGGGGTTTTGTGTGTTGTTGGCCGTCGCCCTGCCCTACGTCCTCGCTCTCTGTTCAGTGTGCTGATTGGTGGGTATGGGCTGGCTGACATGAGGATGCTATTGGAGTGCATCTCATCTAGGGTGGGCCGGTGGACGAAGACCTCGTGGCCATCGGGCATGCGCTGACGACTTCTGAACACCATCGGGTTGGATGAGTATGACATTGGGTTTTCCATTCCCATGAGCCCTTTTTGGTGTGCATTCTCCAGCTCCTTCTGGTGCAGGATGGCATTCATTTCCATTCTGAAAAATGAGCACACAATCATTCAAGTGTACACATGAGGGTGGACACACAATGTAAGACTTCACTGCAAAAGAAACAGCATAAAGTTTCAGTTTCAGGAAGTAAATAACAATTCAGGTGCATAGGTGGAAATGTTTGAGATGTTGACAACAATCTGCAAGTACTACCTGGCTATATTCTGTTTGTGGAGTAACTCCTGTCGCCTGGCAACAGTTTCCATGGGTTCTGCCGGAAAGAAGCCATATCCAGCTGAGAAACAAAGCGAGTGAACTCAATTCAAGCTTTTCTTTTCGAGACCTAAACAAGGTGTTGTTCTCTCCTGCTGATGCTCACCTGGTCCAGGAAAAGCTCTCCCAGGCAGGATATTGGTATGAGGTGGTAGTGGAGGGCCCAGGTGGGGTCCCATGTGCATTTGTCTGGCCTCAGAGGTCACAATCTCAGTCGGAGGAACCAACTCTCTGATGGGAGAAAACCACATAGGATAATCCATTACCTTATCATTTAGATGTACTTTGGCTTCAAGGTACACATTGCACAGCCCACGTATGTTCGACCATTCATGGGATGCCATGTGAGGCACTCAAACACACCACTGGAGTCCAACCTTTGACATTTGGTTCAGAGTAAGTCCCGCTCGACCATTTGAGCCTCAATCACACGCTGCTTTTTTTTTGCCAAGATGTACAGTAGGTCAGGTCAGTGTAGTGCTTGTGGTGGACGTCTTTAAGCAGGAGTAGCATTTAGTCAATGTAGCAGTTACCGAGTCTACTGTAACTACATCTTGTCCAATCAATGGACTAATGATGCTCTTTGTATAAGAGTGACCCGGTTCCCCATCTGGTGGCACAAAGTGGTATTTTTCTTAGATTCAGATGGATTGCTTTAAATAGATGTTTGTGAAGCAGTTAAGTGACATATCTGTATATGTGACATATACGAGTTTAAAATTCTTTTATACATAAATGATGACTTTTACAGAAGAATTTATGTACAAACCTTTCCATGAAGCGAGGTTCGAACTGGGCAGGGACCCCTTGTAACCTCTGCTGCCCCTGAGCGAGTATCTGTGGAGCCATGGCCATCTGGTTCCTCATTATCAGCTCCTGCCTCTGCCGCAGCTCTGCAGAACAGATAAAACAGGAAACTTTAGAAATGACACCTGAAACATGTACTGGCTGAGTGTAGGGTGGTTCAAAAAAATAAAAGTTGGAAATTCATTACTCTCACCCCTTGATTTTGTGATGCTTGGGAATTTTTTTTTTGTCATACATCAATATTTAGAGGTAGCACATCATAGCTGGAGTTTGTAGATGTATCACTTATTGCTGCCCAAGTGCCCGTGAAATAGATGATCCATTATCCAATATATAATCACTTCACTTATAAAAAAGATAGAAGTCTACCACCTGAGTGTAAGTTAAATATAATTTTGTATTCAATTTAAAACTATTTAAAACTAAATACACTTTCAAAAATGTTATTCCTGGCTACAAGCAGAAAAATTTGCTTCAATTCATAGCTTCTTTTCTTTCAGATCATTGGTGGTGGTGAATCTCACATGAGATAAATGTGAAGAGACACTTGCTTCACTTAAGATGCTTAACCATTAACAGTTACTGAAAACTTCAGTAAACCATGTCAGCTACTAGAAGTAGAACATTTGTATACCTTATTGGTTCCACTGATTCTGAAATGAATTACTCTACAAATACATTGTGAAAGCATTTTATTGGATAGTCTTAGTCTGTTTACCATGTTTACTGCTTTAAGTGTTCAGTATATCAACTCATTGCCATGTAAAAGATATTGTCTTTTGTTACACAGCTTTACCAATGGTTCTTGTGCTGATTCATGCATTTAATTTTTTTTTAATAATAAGTACTGCAAGGCATAAAGTGTATAATTGTTTTGAGCTGGATCAAAATATTTGGTTAAATATATAACGCATAGACTTGTTCATTAAAATGAAAGTACTATATTAAATTGTTACAAAATCTTCACTACCCCAGTATGTGCGTATTGTAAGACATCATACATTTCATGTTTTTGTGTGTACTATTTTTATGGGATGTTAAAAGAATTGATTTTCCAATGTATTTTTGTACTTTCTGCCCTGACAAATCAATATCAAACTAAAAGAAATAATTTCGAAATATTTGGTAATTACCATACTAAATATGACAAAGTTGCAGTGAGCAAAATCTTTAAGGGCTGTGTGCTACCAGTAAATATTATTAGATTTTTTTTAATGAAATTGTACATGATGTGTTTTCATTTTAGGTACAATAAATTTAGAGGATGAGACTTTAAGTTTTCAAAAAAACTTTTTTTTAACTATAATTCCGGACCACCCGAGGCTGAGTGCTCTGGAGCTCCAGAGTGAGCAGCCAAGTTCCCGCCTCGACCTGACCCAATGCCACCTGATGTGACCAGATTTGATTCACAGACTGTCTTCAGATTGGAGCGATCTTTTCCTTGCTACAGTCTTTAAAAAACATAGACGATCTTTGACCTGCTAAAAACCAATCTGTACCATGCAGAGCTTCTAGTGTGTGCCTAGTACAATCTGCTGATAGTGGTCATGTGTGCTCCAGCTGTTTATAAAGGAAAGTACCTAATTAGCTGATCAATTACTAGACACAAAACCAACATTGGGTTTATGTTCTTCTAACCAGTATCAATGTGTTTTTGAACGTTTAGAGGAAAACCAACAAAAACATCTCTTTGGGTGTGGCAGAGGATGCTGGAGGACACACCGAGTTTGATGCATTCTCACCTCCAGCCGACATGCTGTTCACTAGTCGATACCAGTGTTTTTCATCCAGTGTTCCTTGCTCTCCCAGTGCTGTCATCTTCCTCAGCTGCTCACGCGGGGTCATGACACACAGTCACACACTCCGACAGCACCTCTGCCCTTCAAAGAGACACTGTTGAAAAGTCACATCAATCATGTCACACCCATGAACTCTATCAGGTGAGACACGCAATTTGACAAATTTCTCCTTACATGTATTAGTTGAAAGGATCAGAAGATCTGTACAACATGTAGATGCATGTAGATATGTGTGTCTTTCACAAGATGGGCCTTTTGGAACACAAAAACTTTTCATGACCAGAAAGATTAGCATCAGTGTTTGCAAGTTTCCTTTGAGACCACTAGATGACAGCAGATACCTGTCACACCTCACCGGATCTGAGGATTGTGCAACATAAAAGGCCATGTATCCCATCTAAAAACCCTTCTGATGTTTCACTCATCAGAAAATGTGGAAAAAAGTGAAATGAATAAAACGTTCTCCTCCAGTATGTTCTGTGAAAGAAGCATCACTGTTATTGAGGTTCCTACATAATTGACTTTCTTCTCAGAGCCTTTTTAAGACTCTATAATGAACTTTGAGAAAGATCCACGCAGGCCCCTAACTAACCATAACCTCCAACCCTCACTCTCACCTTTCCTAGGTATTAGGTGGTAATCTTCAACCAACACCCACCATAATGCAAACAAATCCTGAACTTTTGACTCAAAATCCTTCGCACCAAATTAGGACCAGCTAAAATGCACCCGCACACATTTATTCCGAATTGCATTTTTCTTGTATGAGTCAGCAGCTGGTTCTTATGAGCACACCTAAATTAGGCACCTCCAGTTTTCCTTCTACTCTGCAGGAATCCCATTACAAAATTTGATGGCATAAATGACAGCACAGTACACCACCTCTGCTAATTCTAGGCCAGGGTGCAAAATGCATCTGGATGCATGGACATGAACATTTCTCACACAGGACCTCACCCAACACCTATGCAGCGTTGGTTTGCTAATGTAGGTGTTTCTGACATATATCGTCTTCACATGCACAACTTTATTTCTCTGCCCCCCTCCCCCGAATGACTAATGTTACCCAAAGATTTTCCAGAAGGACCTTTGCATTATCCAACAGTCCCTCAAGTTCCCTCCGAAGCCCATCTAATCTGAGAGCTGTAATCCCTCTGTTAGCCCTGCAACAGTCTGCCACCTACATCTGCTGACATGCCTGCTGCCCGCCCCACCAGCCGGTCCATCCCCCATCTCCACCTTCCCCAGGCCCCCACTACCCCCAGGATCCTATTAGCTAAGTCTTGGCTATACAGCACTTTAAAGGGATGTGTTAGGAGTAATCCGCACGTTTAGAGTTTTACCCTCAGCAAACCTTGCCTGTAAGCATCCTGGACAATACACCCTAAGTGCTAATCCTATTACCCCCCATTAACTCTCAGGATGTCCTAAAAACACCTTGGGGATAAATCTGGGAATGCAATCGGTTTATGCAGAGCGACGTGGTGCGAACACATGCATCCTTCACCACCTTCTCAGTCAATGTCACAACAGCTGACATTAGCAAATACAACAAAATGTATGTCAATGTTTATATATGTAACAGCAGACATCTGAAGGACTGAGCTCCAATCTTTTGGGCCTTAGTTACTTTATGTACCATCGGATGGATTGTAAGGATTCACACTTCCAGATGTGAAACTGTGACACATCTTGGGTCAAGCAGGAAATCTCAGCATTGTACTTTGAGTGAATTAACAACCCAGAAAGTGAATAATGTTATCTAAGTAAAGTCATTTTCTTCACACTTAGGACACATTGGAAATTCTTCATTAGGCTGCGCAGAGTCTGTGATCACAAGCATATTTGGATTTTTCAGACACCCTCAGAACACTAGAAAGCCTGCAAACAGAGCTCTTTCTCCCTCTGGTTCAGATGTATAGCTCTGTCTTCATATGTCTTCACTGAAGAAGGAATCACTGGATTGTCTGGGAACTTGAGCCACTCTGAACAATCCTCTCTGGATCTCTTTCAATGCAGCCAACACTCTGATTAAGTAAAAGCTTAAGTAAAGTTGTCATTGTGAAACTTTTAAGCATGCTGCCTCCATCCAAGCCCTTTGCACAGGCTTATTTGAGGATCCAATTTCTAGGAAGTGAGGTTAGCACAGAGAGCCTTTGAGGAGAGAAACCTCAAGTCATATTTCCCTCAAACTAACTGGCTTGCATTGCAGCTGCCAAATCCAGGGATTGTGGACTCCTTGGATTTGCAGTGGCCTGGTTAATCTCATTACAAGCATGAATTAAAGAGAAAAATTGCTGACAACGTAGCCAGAACCCAAGGAGGTCATATCAGACAAGACAGAAGTATTGTCTGACACTCCATAATCCCCCCACAGCACAAGCTAAAGTCATGCATATCCACTCAAGTTGAAAAAAGCCAATTAGATTTGGAAAACCTCAATAAAATCAAACTACTGATAGTGCTGGTAAATGGATTTCTTTTAATTAGAGCCGTCAAGGAGTTTGCAGAAATAGTTGCAATACTTAAAATAACTTGAATAATGATACATCAAAGCCCGCCCCCCACAACAAAAAGAAAATTGATAACTTTTAGCTTGATTAAGTAGTTTGTAATAACTTAAGCATTCATAATCACATAAATATAGCCTCAGGAACTTTTATATTTTTGTAATTGCATGAAAATCCATTTTCATCTCATTGTGATTTTTAGTGTTATAAAGTTTAATTTCTGATCACACAGTTAAATTTCTGATCACACAATCATTCAAGAGGATTCCACTATGTTACAGAGGCCAAAAATAGGATTAAAAGTGAGACATCAAGGGTGCAATCACCAATCATGTGCAAGAAAGAACATGAAGTGGTGAAAGAGAGTGACTTTTGGCTTACCTTCAAGCTGAACAGAAGTGAACTGAGATTGCAAGGAGAAACACAACCTATCTCTTTCTGATGTCCCTCTTACAGTCCCAACATAACAGCCTCTGACTAACCAGCCAACTGCTTCCAGCACTGTCTGCTGCCAGCTAACTGCCTTAACTAAAAAAGACCGTTTAAATACCGATTCATTTCATCTCCATTGGCTGGCCTTATCTCCTGCAGTAAGCCCTCTCTGTCCTGACATCACTGTGATCTCCTATCCAACTGCCTGTTACACCTTGCAACTCAAGTGTAATTACTGAAGCAGCACTGGTCCTAAGCATGGAGTGCTAAGCCTCTTTCAACGTTTACCTCACTAATCCCTTGTTAGCACTTTAGGACCTGGTTAAGACACCTAAATGCTTAGCTTCCTTTTCAAGTGGCAAAGTGACCAGCCATACTTTAAACTGCTCTGTGACCACATGCAGAGAAACCCCACCATGCTGATTGGAGACTTTGAAATCCCACGGATAAGTCTTGTTTTTGTTTTTGATTATTGTACCCCACATGTCTCGTCTGGATGTCAGAGCTGCCTCCCTGCCTGGGGGTGTCAAAAGGTTCACCCCAACATGCTTGGTGCTGATTTGCCAAAAATCCGGCTAAATGTTGGATGGATCATCCTCTCAGTCCTCTTAATCCAAAATGTGTTTATCGTATACTCACAAAGGGTCCAGCACCATTTTTTATTATTGATGCCTTTAATAATGTGAGGGCAGTGGGTGCTACATTGGGTGGGTTTCCCTCTGAGGGGGACCAGAGGTTGATCCTCTGCAGTGGTTCAAACTCTGTAGATCTCTTGTGCTCATGTGGTGTTTTTGGAACATGATTCTTTTTTTTTCTCTCAGCACATCTTAGCCACTAAATCTGCTTTCATTAACTCACCAAATCGGTCTCAATGCAGATATGTGCACTTTGTTCAGTCCTCTTTTGCATGCATTCTTTTTATGTGAAGAATGTTGAATATAGACCTGAGAGTTTACATATTGTTGCTCAGCTGCAGGCAGATGTCTTTATAGCAGCGTTTCCTCAAAGTCTGGAAACGAATCAAGAACAACAAATCTGCATAATGAAAAGTGACTTCAGCCTGATGTGCGATTTGTTTGGTCAGGTTGATTATATAAAAGTGCAAAAGAGGATTATGAATCTATATACAAACATGATATCCAGTGCACATTTGTTTTTTTAAGAGAGCTGTGACATCTGTGACTGATTTAATATATTCAACAATTTACAAACAAAAATTAACACAAACAGAAATTGTTACTTTTTAGCTATGAAATAAACTGAATGTAATTAGAAATTTAAATTTCAAATGAGAAAATTCACAGAACCTATATTTATTATATAAATATTTAACATTATGTTTCCATGGATTAATTTTAAATGAATACTTTTCCAAACACCTACCTGTCTTCAATTAGCTGCCCCCAAAGGAGATTCATACCTACATTTGAGGACTATTAAGGAGAAAAGAAACATTTGTCACAACAAAAAAAATTTTTTAGCCTATTGCTCAACAAAAAATGATGATTGTTTCTTTGTCCGGACTGAGAACTGGGCAGAAACCTTTTATCTCTATAGCTCACCTTGTACTTTTTTCATGATTGATGATAAAAGAAACACACAGACAGTTTTGATGTCAACACACAAAAGCTTTTACCACAACAAACCTGTAGTAATTTCACATATTATCATCTTACTATATTTCTGTACTGAAGCATATTAAGGCCCTAATGATAAGTATTTCTTTAATGTTACCTCCTTCATGGTGACTGGAAAACGATGAACCTGAGTGTTTGAAAAGACCTCATGGTGGGAGGTATGTTTCCGACCAATTTGGTAAAAAAAAGAAGAAAAAGCCCCTAATAAAGGACTTAGGTGTTAAGAGTACAGAGCATTAGGACATCTAAACCGCTAATTTAAAAGTAGTCTGGGTGTAAGCTTTTTATAAGGGATTTATGCCTGTGTTTTCTGCACCAAGTATTATGGAGTCACAGTGAGGCAAAGGGATCAAAGCTGGTTTAGCCTGGTGAAACAGTTCCAAGTATAAATTCAGTGGGTCAGTGCAGGCACAATACTGGCCTGTGGAGTTGCTGGCGATCTGTGCGGATCACCTGAGATTTCAGGGCTTTGTTGCGGCAACAACGACACTACTCACCAGTGAAACTGATGGAGTATAGTTTCATGATTTGCCTTTCATTTAAATGGCGACAGCATTTTGGGGTGTTCTAAACTCCAAAAAGTACAACCAATTCCCATAGTGAAAGTCTTAAAGGTGCACTACACCCAAACAATGATGTGCCTTGATATTCTACTCACCCCCTTGCTGTACAACACTCTGAAGCATTTTTTGACATCTCAAATGCAGCTGGAGATCTTTGAGGTTTCTTGTTATCTGCCCACGTTCAAATAATGGAGGTCAA
>JAUESE010000048.1:14728881-14739866 GCA_032274725.1 Malacoctenus triangulatus | reverse complement strand
ACACACACACACACACACACACACACACACACACACACACACACACACACACACACACACACACACACATTCACCTGCATTGCTTGCAGCCATCCTCAACCACTTAATGCAGAGGAGCGCTGCTTTAAAACGTGATAGCAGCCGCGCCCATGCCGCCTGATCCCACATTCATGATGTGTCGCATTTGTTAACGGAGAACTATTTGCTTACACGCTGTAGGTTTTACATCTCATCAGGGACCTGGGAGTAATTTCATCTGTGGCTCACCCCACTGGGTAGGAGTTAGAACTTAAACAAGCACATTATTCGGGGAGAGACCTTGCCACATCGGATTCTCGCCTGGAGCAGCAACGTTAAACTTATTCCCAGTGGTTAAACACAACACACTCAGAGCCTCTTTTTTTTTGTTAAAGAAACAGTGTGGGAATATGCTGCCTCTTTTCTACTCACAACAGTTTGCACCACAATCAAGGGCAACTCTTCCACATCAAACCTCCTCTTGCTATTGGCCAGCTCAGTAAAATTTGTGCAAACGGCATTGGCTGAAAGAAGCGACTATTTGTAGAACAACCGGCCAATGAAAGCGCTCCAGCTGTGCTATGAGGACAGGCTGCTGCCTCCTAGTGTCAGCGGCAGGTGCCTCAGTGGTGGGCAGGTGTAGGAAGCCCCCCCCCACCAATGTAGGTTTAGACTGACAGGCTCCCTGCCATGCTCGGGCAAAATGGGCGAGCATTAATATTAATGCCCCATACTGGCACTGGCGCAATGCAGTTAAGCTATTTGCTGTAAAAGCAGAAAAAAACAGGAAAATCAGGATGTAAGAAGGAAATTGTGGATGTTTTAACTACTTGTTTACTTCCTGATGGAGGACAGAAACAGAGGGAAGGAGCAGGAGTTGCTAACTTGGCCTGGGAGTGAACGCTCAGAGAGGTCGGGCCGTGCTGTTGGGTGTAGGAAGTGGTACCTCGCTACAACCGTGTTGTGAAATCATCATCGGTGTGAACACAAGAGGGTGCGAGCGGACGTCAGAGGACGACGCAGAGACGTGATGGAACTGGGTCACCTTGTGAAAGGTCCACAGGGGTCCCCTCGGGAGAGACACGCCGGGTCTCGTTTTCTTGAGCTTGTCATTGACTGCAACGATGTGTGACACTGCTCAGCTCGGCGAGCGCTGGCGCTTTTGTTACCATATTGGTCATGCGAGTCAAAAAGGGCAAGTCGCCCCACTTTGGCCTCTCTGACCACAGCTGACAGCCATCTGTGTGGTGGTCAGTGGGCGTTATTGTGACCAGCGAGTGACAGGCTCCTGGGACATCAACTTGGTGCGAGACGGTAACAGACAACATCCAGCCGGAGATTAATGGCTGTGCACAAACATATGGTCACTCCGAGGCGGGAGACGTGTCGGGCATACAGTCGTCCATTAACTAGCGCTTGAAGACGGAGGAAGGAGCTACGAAGGCTGCATCGGAAAATTAGATGCCAAATGTTGCCACCTGCCTGAGGAAAACAAAGCGCTTTGGTAAACCGATCATGGAAAAGATCGCTCTCACAGTGCAGTGCTCCCGTGTCCACACATACGTGAAACTGACAACTCAGACAGGTGAATGAACCAATAATGTGGCACAGAGTTTTGATTAACTGTCACACAAACACTCAGAGAAAATTAGGTTTTTTCCTGGACTGTCATAAACTGTTCCTCACACATAAAACGCTGTAACTCCTTTTAATGTCACTTTGTAACACATGAGGGGGAGTCACTGAAGCACCAAAAGAGAAATTACAATGGAAAAATCACATCATTCACTTAATATACTCTCTTTGCTGAGAGTACGCCAACTCTGCAACACAGCATGGTGTTAGATTTACATCCAAAGCAAACAACAGACTGCTGAGCAGAAACGGTAAAGCGATACGGTGACTCAACGTTATGAGCCAATGTACAAAATGCCATTACCTCCTTCCTGTCGTTTTAGTTTTAATATAAAAGCGGAATAACCTTTAAATCGGCTTAATGACCTTGGACGACAGTCTTGAGTCAAAGTTCATCTGCCAACATTTACCTGAGCGTTCAACTCTTATGCAAGTGGATGAACATGATTTAAGACGGACACAATGTCCCAACAGGACACAGGATTATTAAGCGGTTATTGGCATGACACACGACGTATCGCCATGACAACTGAACAGGCTGTAACCCACAGCACTGGCCAACCCGAGTGATTTTGTCTGAGTTTGGTTAATTGCCTGGTCACACTGGTTAGTAGTGTTCGTCAGTGGGGACCGTTTGAAACACCGACAGACTTTCCTTTCCTGCGCGATGGCGGCTCGTCGTCGAACAGCCGTTCAGGATGAGCCGGCCTCGGACGATACGCGAGGTGTCAGCTCATTGAGAGGCCGGATCGATACCTTCAGTCCTTTGAAATAGTGGGCCCGGTTTCCAACCAATCATTCACAAATGCAAACCCCCACCCCACCCCACCCCACCCCCTCAGTCACATCAGGAAGGGGCCCTTGATCATGCGTGAGAGGTCTGTAAGCCGCTCTGTCGCTGATTCTCTTGCAGCTGGATGGAGGCACCGAGCCGTTTCACTGATGTCGAAACACGCCGCCTTGAATGGGAATGATTTCTGCTAAGTGCCTTAAATCTAGTCTAGCTGTGTGTGTGTATTAATGTGAGTTGGAATGAGAAAATATTAAACAATTTACAAAAGATAAAAATACACAATGTAGAATATTAGTCACTCACGGCCTGAACAGGTTCAGCTATTTGATTGTTGTTGCCCGAAGCTTCAGCCAGTGTTGTGTTTACTGTTCTATTCATTTGCATTATCAAACCTTAATATCTCGAGACTCTACACAGACTGAGTTGTTGTACCTCCTTGTGGTGCAAAGAGGTATTGCAATTTTGGATAATGACTCAACTAGCTTCATTCAGTCAGTATTTTTGTCGCACCGACTGTTTTGTACCCTTTTGGTGAATCTCATCTGAAACTTTTAAACCACTTTCTATAGTAGACGTGACACGTAGTTTTAGGAACCTATAATGTGAAGGTGAGAATGGCCTTGAGAGCTCATCTTAGCCATCAGATCTTACCCAGAACTCACTGTGCCTGGAAGGTCCCAGAGGTATTTGTTTCCTCGCGGTGGACGGGGTAAATAAACACAGGTAGCGACCAGGCCAGCAGTGCAGCAGCCGGTTAAGGACAAGAACCTAATTGGCTGCGCTCAATAAAAAAAAAGCTTTCATTACCATTCCGTGAAGAGAATAATTTCCTCCACAATGTGACCTTCCCTTGGCTGCCTGCACCTTAGGCTCCCGAGTGAGCACGCTTTTATTATGGACTATTTGCATAAACCGGGGTGGAGGGTGAAAAAAGGGGGGAGAAAGTGGGGGAGATTCTACAACGTTACGGTGGTCCCCGTTCTGTTGCTGTGGTCTTGAAGGTTGTCTTGGAGTCACCGGATGCATTCCCAAACACGTTGGGTGCTGTTTTCTGTCCTATTGGGCCAAATGTGAAGCCTATAAAGGCCTCGCTTTAATTAGATATAAATCACCTGGTGCTATAGGGTGTCCTGATTCGTACCAATTTATGAAGAAGGCGGCAGTGAGACAGTCAGAGAGGTCAAATGGCGCGTTAATATCCCATTGGTTCGTGATGACCCAATTATTTTCCTATGCTACTCTTCCTTCGCACTTTATTCTGCTCGGCACCTTGAGCAAGCCTCATTTTCCTTGCAGGAGCAGCAATAATAGTCATAATGTACATTCCCTCGCCCAAAAAGTGAACAATGACAGAAAAGAAGAGACAAGGGCACGCAGATTATACTAGAACGATGAGACGCTTCAATCATGTGGATGCTTATGGAGACATAGCTCAAACAGCGTCATTAGCTATAAAACAACAATGTAATTACCGAACTCTTATTTTTCACACACTTGAATAAGCAGATAGGTCCGACGCTAGCTTCTGCTCAGTCACTAACGCAACTCCGGGGACAGCTAAACAAAAATGAAAACAATTCATTTAAACAGGTCCGCAGCGTCAAGAATGACTTTGAAGTATTCGTGAAGGGACTCGAAGGTGCGATGTGGAGGATTTTGTGTGCAGTAATCGAAAAATTATTGAAACAAATATTCTACGAAAAAACTGAAGCTTTCTTCCTAAAAAAATACTGTATATATTCACAGGTGTTTTATTTGACTGAAGCCGACAGACATCACTAATGGAACTGCGACCGTCGGGCACTGCAGTGATTTTCAACCACTGTGTCACAGCTTTGAAGCGAGCAGAGAAGTTTCGCTGATCTCCGAAAGTAACATCTCGCACATTTTACGCTCAGTTCTGCTAACTCGGTAGATCTACTTGTCAAGACTGTACTCTGCTTTCTTGGCATTTCTCGTAGGTGATCAAATCCGTTACAAGATGCTCTCTAGTTCCAAGAAACCTCAACAAGACTGCAGGCTGCTGATTGGCCACAGAGGGACGTCAAGAACAGTTGAGACCACGTCCTTCACGTGAATCAAAGAGACCACGTGCCTGTTTTGTCTCTGTCGACGAGGTAGAATTGCGACATGTAAAGCATCGGTGTAGCAGACCGGTCCAGGTTGGCTCTGAGTCAACACTGCTTAGCTCAGCTGTTGTCACCTTGTGGCTTGATTGTGAGCAGCAGCAATTCTAAATGAACTGATGGCTTAGCTGATGAACACGGAAGGCAGCGTGGGAATAACTGGGAAGAACAGTACATTAATACAGAAATGATGTTCAACAATGCGAGGAAAGAGAAATCAGGGAAAGAAGTGGCGGAGCCCACAAACCACTTGTTTGTGGACTCAGGGGAGAGTTTCGCTGGGAGAATGTAATTAGATTTTGTTTATCACATGATTGAAAATATTGAATGCTGGGAGAGAACCAAGACCTGGAAGAGATAAGCGTCTGGAATTGCCCCCAAAAATCAAGGGGCGACTCCTTCTGCTCTTTGTTCATGCGATTCATCTGATGATCTTTCACACAAAAAAGGATAAAAATGAGGTTAAATCATCATTCGGTGTTGGTACAATGAAACTGGAACATGGGTCCATGTAGTTAAGGGGGTCTGCATGAGACTACAGGCCATGCCAGTTAGTTTAATCATTTTAATATTGAGAGGGGAAACCAGTTTCTATGTAAGAAGCACATCAAAGTGCTGCTACACTGCCTCTGATTGGTCCCGTTTGAAGCATACAAAAAAGCTCCTTACTGAACTCGACAAAAAAAAAGGTTTTACTCAGAGTAAAACTTGTTCAGGTTCCCTCTTTGGTAGGTATCCTACATGGCTTCAAGCTTGATCATTCATTAGCAGTACAAAGCCACTGTGTCCTTGTTACATGAGTCATTTTTCAGCTTTTTAGGCACAAACTCACCACCCGGACAGCATCTAAATGGCCTCTTATCTGCAAAGCCAGAAGTTTCATTTCTGACCGACAATGAGTCCTTTAATTGTGACTGACACACCCGTCATTTTGTGATTACAAAGCTCCATTCGCCAGCACTCGGGAACAGAGCTCGACTCAAGCTTGAGCTGGTGAAATTAACTGCAAATGTTTCCACCCAGCGGATTGGAAGTGTGATTGGAACTACAGAGGCAGAGCAGTGGTGGAGAGCGCGGCCGCTCTGAAGGTCCTTCGATCGACGGCCACTCAGCTGCCTGCCACCGTCTCCGAGTGGGGGAGATGGTTTGAGAGGGGGCCCCGTGATCTACGGTCTCACAACAAATCCACCGTTTTAAATCACTCCTCGCTCGCCGGCCCACCTCCCGGCAACGCAGAATCGCTCTGAGACACTCGACTCTGCGCTGGTAACCTGTGAGGCTGAGACGAGATGTCAGTGATGAAAATATCACTCTGGGAATAAATCGCGCCTGTTACAGTCACCGATGAGCTGAAGCTTCCCGTACTGGCAACCCCAGATGTGAAACTCAGTCGCCACAACAGGCGACCGCGACCTTTTGCTTCATCTTAACTTGACGTAATGTGCAAGGCGCTAAAGGTACAAAACAAACCAAAACTCTAAAAGTAAAGACGATGGCCTTTTTGTCAGCAACTTGCGGACTTTGATTGAAAGAGGATATTTTCCTTCGATGGCTCGTTTAGTCTAGTGCATTGCAGCACAGCACAGCGGAGGGCGGCTGTTCCGAGGACACCCGGACGGAGCGGCGCGCCACCCTGCTCACACACTGTCCACAGAATACAGAGCATCGTGCTGGAAAAAGGCCGAGCGCTCGCTGCCTCGGAGCAGAGGGTGGAGTGGGTTCAGCAGAGGTGTGCACACAGCAGTGGAGATGGCAAGAGTGGGGAGGGGGGCAGCTATAAGCAGGAAGAGGGAGGGGTCATAGGAGGTGGCCCGAAGGGCATCTCCAGGCACAGCTCTGCTGCAGTCAGCGTGGGCCAGGTGTGTGTACTGTGCTGTACAATGTGAAATACACACTGTGAAATCTTCCAGGGAATCTCAAGAAACTATAAAACAGCTCAGGCTGGAGTGACGTCACACTGTTCAGAAGAGTACAAGATGAATGACAGATAAAATGGGCTTTAGAAAAGCAATAACCTTTTGTGACATAATGTTCGTAGTACATTGTACTGCTGCTCAGTTTAACAAGAAAAACTGCACAAGTCTCCACTGATTTATAGTACAACATTAATGGTTATTGTACTAATACAAATTGCAGTGCATTTAAAAGGCATCACACCAGTTTGGACTCTAAAGAAAAGACCGTCCTAATAATATGGAGCACAAAATCAGTGGGAGGAAACGCGACACTGAGCCGCAGCACAGCAGGAGGCGATGCCATCCAAACTGACAAAAAGTGACACGCTGCCATTTTGCTGCATCACACAAAGCATCAGTGCTTGTTAGTACAGCATGGTGGAAGGCACGCTGCATTTCAGCCCAGCATGCAGCCAACGACGCCGTCTCACTCTGCAGCAGGACACTGACGATGCATCGCAGAGTCAAAATCGCAATCCTGCGCGGCAGTGACACAAAAAGTGACATTTCATAAATGAGTAGCGTGACACTAAGTGACATCACAACTTAGCGCGGTGACGCAAAGTGGCATGGCACATGAATGCAGCACGAGCGGCAGAGTGAGACGCACCGTAGCGCAGCTTGATGTGAAGTGACACTGCACCATCGTGCAGAGTGACGCAAAAAAAATGAGAGCGCAATGTTGGGAGGTGTGATGAGAAGTGGCACCGCGCAGTGGGGAGCCTCACACAGAGCAAGAATGCAGCGGTCTTTTTCCCCCCCAATGCAACACAAAGCGACACTGCAGGTTGGCGCAGTGTGACACCCAACGACATCACACTTTGGCACACTGACCCAAAATCACACAGCACTGTGGTGCAGCATGTTGACATTGCACCATCGTGATGCAAAGGAGCATCGCACCCTTGCGGGTGACAGAAAGCCACATGGCATCATAGCAGTGCCCGACTGGGTTTGTACAGCATGTTTTACTGCACTGTGGTTGGACGTTTTAAATATTTCACTGCAGTGTTGTGCTCCATATTCACACACAGGGTGACATTAATGATAATGTAAAGAGTGATGTCAGAAACACTGACATAAATGACAATGTACTGGCAAAAACACCTACATTGAGGCCAAGCAGGTCAGGCTAACAACACAGAGAAGCAAATCTGAATGATATCACGATATGGTGCTATTTAATACAAGACTGCACTTTGTAGTTTCTGCACAAAGAAATGTTGTACATAAGGTAATATTGCAAAGTGGGACATACCTGTCAACACTGCAGTGCAATGTAAATGGTGCATCTGCTACCACAGATGTACAAATATCTACTGATGTATAAATACCTCCAATGTATATCTCAGGTTATTTTCATTTAGAATCATTTATATACAGAGGAACCTCAGGAATCACGACAACACCGCTTGAAGAAGTTCAATGAAACCAAAACAGACAAAATCAGTTCCAGGTACCCAAAAATAATGAATATGAACACTGGTCAACACCAAATTTATCGTCCACTTCTAGCTGATTCGGATTAATTTTAATGTGCTGAATCCAAAAATCTAATTGTTTCTGCTCATAGTTTTTAGATGATGAAAGCAGGAAGTGACTCACTGTGCTCACATACCATCTAGTAACTGCACACAGCATGAATACTTCAGTTTTCCCCAAACCAACATGTATTTTAGCATCCGCAGGAACTTTTGGATTCCACTGTTGGGGAGGTAACAGCGTCCTGATTGGTCGAAGCCACGCTGTGCCAAAGAGCGACAGGCAGGTGGTTTGTCCAATAAACACCGAGCAGTTTATTCAAAGTGCCTGCCCCTTTGAAGGCTTTTCAATTGAGCTGACCCAGATGGAGTCACAGAGTAGAACCATCTAACAGACATAACCCATCTGGTCTCTCACAGTGTTGGTGAGATGCTTCGTCAGATCTACAGCAGGTTCTCTACAGTTCCAGATAATGATAACCCAGGAACGGTTCCACCCAGTAAGGTTCTCCTGACCCCCTCTTCTTCTCCCTCTTGTCCCGACAAAAATGTCAATTTTTGTGTTTGCAAACTCGACGCCAAGCACAGAAAGACACACAAACAAACACAGAGCCCCGTCCTCCCTAACCTGTCACAGTGCATTTACATGGGAGCCGCTGACTTTGGTGTCCGTGCAGGTTACCAAGGTAACATGAACTGCATTATTCAACAGCCAGGCTCAGTTAAGATCTGAAAACAGGCCAGGATGTGTCCTGGAGAGTACACTGGGGTTACTAATGCCCAGTCCTCTCAGAAAAAAAACCCTGGACGGCTGCATATAGAGATGCGGAGCGTGGTCTGCTGTTTGACCACAAGGCTCCAAAAGGTTAATAAAGGAGTTGTTCATGCAAGGCCCTGGTTCGCTCCGAATCAAAAATCCCCATCTTTGCAGGATTAGTTGTGTGATACAGTGTGATTAAAAAGGCTTTGCTATATTATCATCTTACAGCTTTTTTTTATCTTCAGTGCTTGTAGGAGATCAATAAAATATGCAAACGGTGCCAAGTCCATCCCAGTTCAGTGCTTGCATGTGTTCACCCAGTTCAGACAAATGAAGCAAACTTTTCTCCCTGTCATGTTCAACACACGTCGACATGATGTCACTGGTTTTTGAATATCATCCAGCGCACAAATAAATGCAATTACTCATTCCAGTACATCAACTGCACTTGTTTTAAAATCAGGGGGGAGATAATATTAAAGATGCCTAACAGCTGTGCTGTGGAAGTATATCACCTAGCACTGTCATATTTATTACCTGCATCGGCGAGGCACTTAAAGTAGCACAGATAAATTCTGCTCTTTCTAGGTTTGGCAAGTGGGCAGAAAACACCATCAGTGATTACAGTGTCCTCAACAATGCAACTGCTCTCTCTGCATGCTTCAGTCTCTGTCCCAAAAGCTCCCCATGTCCTTGAGCCTGTACAGTAAGGGCTGCACACCCCCCCTCTCTCCCTCTTCCACCATCCATCCCTCATTTTCCCCCCCCCTTTCCCCTCCATCCTTTCATTCTTCCCTCCCTCACCATGTGCTATAGCAACATAGCAGCCGGGACTCGATGTCTTAACGTGCCACGGGACGGGCGGAGCGTTACAGCATGGCTGAGCACATCTATTGGCCGAGAGCCATGCTGGCCCGGCCCTGGGAGGGAGTGTGGGCGTTCTGATTGGCCACGGGGGGATTTGGGCTTGTAGGAGCTTGTCTTCTTGCTGATCTGTTAGACTGGTTTCAGGTCAAGAAGCAGCGGACACTTGAAAAGGCCTCTGTGATCCGGCCGAGGGTTTAAAGAGCTCACTCTGCAGTGGCTGAACTGGCCAGCGTTTCGAACGGATGCTCGATGGTTGCTGTGAAGTTACAGCACTGATTACAACATGGAAACTAAACAAGGCTGGTGGTGAGCTGTTTAGTGTCAAAATATCTTCTCCATAGCTTTCATAGCAAAAAAGTTGCAGGTTGGGGTGGAACAAAAACATCAATGGTATGACAGTGATACCATTTTAATGCATTGGGTGGCAGCGCTGAGACAACGTAGCTTCAGGTAGACACTTCTTCAGCTCTATCAGTTAAGCAGTGGATAGAAGGTCAACACATGGGGAGAAAAGAGTCCATTCATGTGCCAGACAAAACAGTAGCAAGAGCACTAATGTTGAGTCAAATAAATACTGTGTCCATTCTAAAGGCACTCAGGCCTCAGCAACACAACCTGAGCTGCGTCTGACTCGCATTTAAATCAACACAGAAGTATCGGTTGTGTTTTGTCGTGCGAGCTCGTGGGAAAGCCGTCTTGAACACAGACATGCACAAGCGCGCACACAGCAGCGCACACGCATCTGCGCAACCCGCGAGTCCCTTAATGGTGAAACGCAGCGGCGGTGAGGCAGGGTGAGGATCAGAGGCAGCAGCGAGGGAGCCGGAGGAGCTTCCCCTGCAGTGAGGCTGGAGGGAACAATGGGGCTGCTGGATCACAGAGCCGGGGGCTGCCACTGGCTTCCCCCTCCAGCACCGAGGCAGGCCGGCCCATTCATAAATCACTTTTATTCCTCCGAGCGCTCAGCGGCCTCACCTCTTCAGATGATGCACTGTGTAAAGGGATGAGGAGGTGACCTGGGGGGGTTGAGGATGGGCGACAGAAGGGAGATGGAGGCAGAGGTACGCCCCAACAGAGGTGACAAGAAAAAAAACACACAGCTTTCATCTGTTCTGATCCTCAGCCGCAACTTACAGTGTAAGAAACAACAGCTGGTTGATATTTAGCATAAAGTGTTTGTATACAGCGAAAAAATTACATCTTCCTAAAACCAGTTTTTAATGCTGACAAATTAAAGGTGCTATATGTAGGATTTTTAGTAAAAGCTATATTTAAAAAATAAATAAAATACGGCAAAATGGCGGAGTCGGCAAAACAACCAGCTGCCAGCGTGTTGCCAGGTTTTCTGCA
>JAUESE010000048.1:14654415-14669328 GCA_032274725.1 Malacoctenus triangulatus | reverse complement strand
GATGTCTCCATGAGGGGAAAAGGGAACCTGCAGAACAGTGAGAACGGAGTCTGGTGTTGCACTCCACTTGTGTGTGTGACCAAACTAGCTGAGTTCTCTACTTCATCGGTAATAATGCACAATGTATGCTCACTTGGAGCAGCAGCGCTCCCTATCAAGCAGCTGTTAAGAATGAGCAGGTGGTGGGAGCTGCTCTCAAAAAGAGGAGTGAGCACAAAGACCCATCAAAACTATGGTCGGTGAAAAATGTTTGGGGTTCCTCCAGTATCTTGTGGAAATGCACCTTCAGAGTGATCTTTGATAAAGATGAGAAGAAAACACGGTAAGAACTGGAACAAAGGGAGCAAAACCATCTACCAGCAGAAAAATGAAGAAACAGACTGCAGAGAACAAAGGGAAAACATGCGACACAACATAAAAACTCAGTTTTAATTTAGTTTCTGTTCAGCTTGGGGACGATGTGGTTTGGGCCCGAATAATATTGTCTCATTGTTTGTTGGCTTTGTCCAAAGCGGCACACAAAAGTGCCTTGTGTTTCTGAGACAGCGAAGGATCCAGCCGGTGTATCAATTGCAGCCGCACATGTCCCAAGATTCACATTGTTACATAAACATATCGCTGTCCGGCTGGTTGGAGTGTTTCATGTCTGAAGAAGCAGCATTCCAGAGTGTTTCAACCTGAACTGACCTTTGGTGACTTTTTTGTGGTTTCAGAAAGAATATCAGAGGAAAGATATTGTCAATTTGTCTCATTTCATCATTTTGAGCCATCCAACCCTCTTTTTCCCTCCAAATGCACAAATGACCCCCTGGTTTGAGAGACAGACTGGGATAGTTACACACTTGAGGCATGGGGGCTGATGAGACACAGATGGAAACAGGGAAATAGAGGCAAATTCCTTTTACTCAAAAGTAAATTATTCCCCTTGAAAAAAAAGCAATATTTATTTACCATGAATGCAGCGTTTTCATGATCCTTACGTTCCAAAAAGAGCAGCACTTACAGTTATCTATTGGGACATGACAAAATCCTTAAACCCAGAACATGAGGGTTCACCGAGAGGCAAGAGCTGCTGTGATTTGTTTATGCAAGTCAGTGCATTGTAAATTGTAGGGAGGACTCACCGTGGACAGAGAGCTCGTTTTCTTCCATATACGAAGTGCAGTTAATCTTGTCAGTAATATTTATTTGAACCATGTCAGCAACTCTTGAGTGTTCCAGATAAGAAAAAAGGAGGGAAGATTGTACCACCTTGTTGAATGAGTGAAAAAAAAAAAACATTAACATGCGAGTATTGCAGCAGACAGCTGTAGTTCAATTCAAATAAACAAGACTTTAAAACTTTCCGATCTGCATTGAAAAATGCCAATGTGACACTTCTAAAAATAACTGTTTGAATCACATCTAGATATGTTTCTTACAAGTATATCAGCCGTTCGCTATACCGATGTGTCATTTCGCCCAGTCAACAGAAATAAGAGAATGGGCAGTCAGTAAGGCGGTCCTTAAAAAAAACAGCAGGTTGGGTTTTGTGAGTGAGGCACTTGGGTGACGTTGCTCCCTGTCGAATCAGAGAGCTGCAGCATGTCACCATGATGTTTTCAGCCTTTATCCAGGCTGAAGATGTGGTAGCGGAAACACTCTGAAACTGAGTAGAGCTAGATGCTGCGTCTGTACTGATCAGTGTGATCATGTCCGTCCACGTTGGCCCTGTGTAACGGTGACCTGTCTAATGCCAGGAGTCACAGTTTGTACACAGTTTGTTGTTTCTGTGAAAACACCACAGACGGTGTTATCTGTCTCCATTCTGTGGGCCTTCCAACAGAAAGTGAAAGCCTGACAGAGTGATGTTTTTTGGACTCCACAGGAGGGTTGGTACTTGCTATTGTGGAGGGGAGGCTGACCCCTTTTTGGCTTTGTGGTTAAAGGGGATCATGACACAGCAACACAATTTATTTCATGTTGTTGATATTGCTGCATATGTCAATTATCAATAGATAAAAACTTCATTTTTTTCACAGGGGGATTGTTTTGGCAGGCCAGATTTCTCTCCTCAGTGAAAAGGGTCGATTCGGTAATGATCTGCAGCTCTACCTGAAGATCAAGTTGACTTAATTTCTGATTGGCTACGGCCTCATTTGGAAAACTGGTCAAACACACCATACAGCCGAGGACACACATAACACTCAACAAGTCACAGTTTATTGAAACAATTTCTCGAAACCACACAACCAAGTAAACCTTGGTGTCGGGTATAAAAAAATTTTTTATCATTGAAAATATCTGCGCAATATGGACATGCTCGCTGTTGCTGGCAGTGTTTGTTTGTTAACCAGAGTATCTGATCAGTTAGCATCATGGGCTCTTTAGACAGTGAATTACATTTATCAGACAAGACAGCATTTACAAAAGAAATAAACTTGCGGGTAAAGACGTTGTGGTCGTCTCCTTCAGTGTTGGTACAGAAGTTTTCTCTAAAATCAGTTCGTTTGAAAAACTCAACTTGAATATCAACATGTTCAGGAATTAGTCTTCAGTGAAGCATATTTTGAAATTGAATAATTGAAATGAATAATTCTACAGTTCTGTACTTTAATTTAGCAGATGCTTTTGTCCAAAGCGACGTACAACACAAGCAAGAATTTAGACAGTAGGAAAAGCTTTAATTAGTGCGACAAAGTGCTATAGTTTGTTGATTCAGCCACAGGTGCTTCATTAAGTGCCCAAAGAAAATCTGAGATGCCAGAACTTGCTGAGACAGAAAATCAAAGTGACAAACTGTTTTAGAAGGATCACAGAGTATCATGGCCACACACATCTGGAAGAAAGGTGTTCCACGGCTGAATACACAACCCAAGTCTGTCGCTAAACTGGCCAATTCTTAAAGGGAGGTGTCATTCCCATTAAAAAAAAACAAAAAACAACCCGTCATTGTTGAGATTTCATACTATCCAGCTATATGTGGCACTGCGACTAACTCCTGCAGGAGAACAAAATGTTGGTTTAGACCAAGCGTGTCAGGGGAAAGAATATTTAAGAATATTTAAGCCCTTCCAGAACGGTTGAACTAAATATACTTATAGTTTGTTTTGTTTGTTTTTGTTTTAAATGATGGCAACGGCAAATCAAAACTAAAAATCTCAATTCCATGAAGTTCAACGTTTTTCGTACATATTCAGAGTAGTCAGTGCTAAATAGTCAGATCCTCGTAATCATAATCATAATTGTGTGGCACTTCCACATAAATGAACTTCACCCACTCTTCTCCGATTGTTTCATCATTTGGGACTACGTGGAAGCTTACATTCTTATTTTGAGCAGCCTCGGAAAAAGCAGCCCCCCTTTTTTGACGCCATCCTCTCCTCAAGTGCAACAGACAGGCATCTAAGCGGACGAGCATGCTTGCGGATTCGCTGGCGAGCCAATGTATCAGCTTGGGGGTGGAGTAGAAGGAGGCGGGCTGTTTGCTCGATAGTTTGCTCTCATTGGAGAATACATACATGACGTAGAAAGAAAACCTACGTAGAATGATAACCTGCTTTCGGATTCAACCATTTCTGAACAAAGACAGGAACCTGACAGATCATGAACAAGGACTTTGATACTCGCTTTTGACAGAAAAGTGAAATCTGATGTCATGGCACCTTTAAAGATTCCTCATAGATGTTGTGCTGTTCACAGAGACTTGGCCGGCTAACAACAGTGTATTTTCTTTTGAGTTGTTTTTACTGGAGACGCACTGAGACGACAAAAAAAAAAAAAAAAAAAGACTCAGGGCCATCACAACTACAATTTCAAAGACAGCCAAAACCGACACTGTTTGTTTTTGCTCTTCATTCTCTATTGGAACATGTTAAATTCCCTTGTCTGAAACAGAAGTCCAGTTTGGGAAATAAAACCTTTCGAGTATTACAGTTGGACATTCCTCTCATAAGCACCAGACGGCTGAAAGAACGCAATTGGATTTCTCAAAGTATTCTAAAATCTCTTTTAACCACTTAAGGTATATCAGAAAAAAAAAAAGTTTATGACAGTTATTTCCTAACAACACAACCACAGAGGTAGATGTATTATTACATTGTGGTTTAGCAAGCCTAAGAAGGTAAAGGTTGCCAGGTTTGGCTATTGTTTTCTGTGGCCTTGCTTGCAGGTTTATCATTGCCATTTGCACTCAAAGCCAAAGACAAATCGTGGTAACTGATATCAGTGCACAACACTAATTTGCCAAAAGGTAAAAGCCTAATCAGCTGATACCAACTGTAGGCTGTTGAATGTTGGATCACCACTTGTTTGTCTTTTTATTAGGTCAACAGTTTTTAAAACTTCTATTCAAATAAAAATGTTTTGAATTTACACTCAAACTGGGCTCTTAACAGGGGAAAAACAGGACAGGACTGACCTATCCAATCACAACTTTAAGCCCCCACAGCATGAAGACGCTATGTTTAAGCTTTCAAACGTGTCTAAATACACCAGGGGGGTCACAAAGTTCAACGTTTACTCAATGTGCTGTACATTTTCCCCCTGTGCAGTGTAAAGGATGCACGAGGAGAGAGAGAGCTGTTGGTTTTGTGTTTGTGGCTGCTCGGGACCATCTGTTTTCATACTGAAAGGGGAAACAATGAAACCAAATTAGACCATGTCCTAAGAGACAACGCGCTGGGATCCAGAATGAATAAATGACGATTAAACTGACTTCCTTATCATATAGTAGGCCTCCATATACCACACGTGCTGGTGGGCGCGGCATTGTGTTCACCTCTGGCTTTTACATAATGTAAAAGGAACACATGTAACTGCATGTATATCCTCTGTGTGCATGTGTAAACACAGATTTGAAGCCGGAGCAGCCTGCCGACATGTATTGCAGATGTGTTGAGCAATAATTTTAATTATTTCTTTTGTTGTGGTTGCTTCCCAAGTTGAAAAACAATGTCGTAATCGAGCTATTGGTGGATGCCGCAAATAAGGCAGTGCGCAACAAATGCTCCTGTGGGTTTATTGTTTTGGTATTTTTTATATGTATAAATACCATTTGCTCTTTTATTCAACGGGACATTTTTGGTTTGCTGCTTTGCTTCAACAGTTAATTGCTGATAAGCTGCTAGTGCAGCAGGACATTGTGTCTCAATGTGGGGTGTGAATCAATGACAGAGGAAAATCTACCTCCAGTCTGAGCTCCGACCTGAATCATATATCAAAAAAAGATGAAAGCCTTATCTCATTGATTTCATCTATTACAAGTAAAAAAAAAAATCGTGTCACACTAAAAATATTTTTAGTTGATACTTTTTTTGGTTTATTTCAAGCCAAGAGAAGCCTGACCTGATCTGTACTTAAAGTAAGACAAACAGACTTTAAAGTAAACTGGAAAACATTGTAGCTTATTATCTCTGTTCAGGATGTTGTAGTTTCACTCATGTTGGTTGGTTGGTTGGTAACTGCAGATGCTTGGCTAGGGAAATAAATTTGTGTCATACTTTATCCCCCTTTCTCCCAATCTGGTAGCCCACAGATGTGCAACAAAACACAAACTTTTAACATTGTATATAATCCACGAGAAACATTTTTAGATACAGTACAAGATGGATAAGAAGAAGTTGAGCCATTTTACATCTTCAGAGGATTTCTCATAATCAGGACAGACTGTGTGTCAGAACATTCTCAGACTCAGAGAAAATCACTTCTTACTCATCTGTGTCAGTCCAGCTTGCAACAGTTAGTCCTACTTTAACTGATAAGAGTCGTGCTGCCGTTGTAAAGGAGGGTGTGATAACACTCTGCACATACAGTAAGTGGTGAAGCTGGCCATGAGGACAGTCAGAAGCAGTGACTGGCCTTCTACAATCTGAAGAAAATTACTTTTGTTTCCAAAGGCTCCTGTTTTTCGTATGTTGGGGAGTGTGTGTGTGTGTGTGTGCGTGCGTGCGTGCGTGCGTGCGTGCGTGCGTGCGTGCGTGCGTGCGTGCGTGCGTGCGTGCGTGCGTGCGTGTTTCAGTCAGTGTTTGCCATCACTATCATGTTTTGGCTTGTCAGTGATTGAAAAGAGGGCCCACATACCTTCTTAGAGGTATTTTGAAGGGGCTTCAGGTTGGAAAATAAAGTTCGGAAATACTGTTCTGCCACAGCATTTTTTGCACATGCTCAATGAAAAGACAGAAAGGCACAAGACATCATTTCTAATTTGCTAAAGTTCTGCCCATTTCTCATTTTAAAAAAAATGAGGAAAACTGGTAAGAAAATGCCAGAATGCAGAAAGAAAGGCCGTGTACTGTTGACATATTGTATAACCTCATATCTGGTTTAGTGTTTTATACCCCTGGCCTACCAAAAAAAACATCATCAGACAGAAAGTAAAAACAATGAAACTGCTGAGGAATATCCACACGAGACGTGCAACGACGCAATCAGTGGCGACAACAGAGTGTGTGGTAGCCCGCTGGGAGGTGCCCTCTCTTTTGAGGCGAGAGGACAAAAGGTACGTCACTTGGAGCCTGGCAGCTGACACAGAGGAAGCCCCCAGCAACGTGACCAGGAACGTGTGCAGGAAATAGAGTTCGAGAACAGAGAAGAAAAAAAAAAACCCTAGAAAACTACCCTTTAAGAGCAGGAACTATTCAGACGGCTCAGCCCTTAGCAAGTCATTTCTTACATACACCCCAACATGCTGCTTAATAAAAAAACATATTTAAATAGATTGTATATATTTCCATGTTCATTTCTGAGTGGATGAAGACGACTGATGACGTCTGAACATGTCGTGGTCTCACGATCCATCTGTGCTCGACTGCTGTGTGGTTTGTTGCTCTTTTTGAGTACAACTTTATGCTGAATTTTTTGAGTATTTGGCTTTTGAATCCAAGATCAAAGGAGGTCCACAGGCTTCTCACAGGCAATTTGAGGGAGGTGGGGAACGACTGGACCAAACAGGCTGAATAAAATCTGCAGAATTTGGTGACTCCAACATCAAAATGTTGCTTTTCTTCCAGTAAAAAAGTCATGGAGGCCTCACCCGAACACACCCACGGGAGAGACAAAGGAGGGCTGTCCTGGAGGAAGGAAGATTTAGAATGATACCACAAATGTCAGCCAGGGTTCAGAAAAAGCACACACTGCTGGTGATGTGGACATTCCCAATGTTTTCTCTCTTTGGGGCTTTGTGTCATTTTACGCAAGAACCAGTGATGATTCCTGGTCATGTGTGTGCTGAGTACTGGTCCTGGAATGACTCAGAGGCTGACCTCAATGTGACCTGTATGCGAAATCTATAAAACATGATTTTATAAAGCTCGACAAGCCTTTTTCACATGTTTTCAAACAATTTCATGGTGCAAAGACCAAATTTGAGCCCAACTTTACTCGTTTGTTTTCAGCTCCAAAGAAGCTGCTCTGGCTGGCAGGTGAATGAGAAAGTGCTAGTCTTTCCCTTCCCATGCCCATCAGCTCCTCAAAGAAAATCCTGTCCCCCTGCGTCTTTGATGTGGTGTAAATTGGGAGTTGGAACAATGTGGTGGAATGCCGGGGCGACTCTGGCCCTGGACATTATCCCCCCGCTGTCTTACCAGTTCCTCGGTCATGATCAATAGCGACATTCTGAGCAGGAACTCTTGGACGAGGAAGAGGTGCCGCAGTGGAGCGTCAGGGGAGACTCGTGGTCAGAGGAAGCGCCTGTGTTTGGAAAGGGACTGGGCGCAGCCGCCGTAATGGGCAACTCACGTGCGCCACTGAGCCACTGTGTCCCGGGTCACATTGTGTGCCGTGATTGGGTGTTGTACCTCAGTGCTTTGGATGCTTACAATGTCACATGTAAGAGTCAATGACTTTGGGCTGTGTGTTTGGATCATTGAAATAAATCAGTGCCTGAGACGTGTGGCATTTTATCCTTTTTATTGGAATTAATGTAGGACTTCTGTCACATTACTGTGTTAGGACGTTTATTGGTTCTGAAGATCAGAATGGTCAAATTACTTCAAGAGAGATATTAGGACAAACATGCTGATGGCTTCCCTTGCAACTTTGTCTTACCTCATCCAGGTACTTCCTTGGGTTCCGAAATGGAGAAAAAAAAAGAATTGGTATTTATTCATTTATTTATTTGTCTGTCCATTCTTTCTTTCATTCATTCATTATTTCATCCCTACTGCAGTTCCATCCACATGGAGCAGGTGTGACAGGAGACCAGAAAGTTCATTTTTTTAGAAGAATGATTATTGAAACATAGCCGCAGCGTTTCTCTGTGGACGGTAAAAACACTAAAATGATAATTTTTCAATGTGCTCATTGTTTATGTTTGGTTTACCCAGACTCCTGTTCCCTTGTGGCACATTACAGCTTCACTTCTAGTCGTCTTCACAAGGACTTAAACACTCTTAGCGTCCCAGCAGACCACCCATGACGCATCTCGGGCAAAATGTGATGAAGAACCTCTTCAACTCGGAAGAGCAGCAGCTCTGCTCTGAGGGTTTCTCAGCATACTCACGACAACTATCAGAAATATGCTGTTGGAGGATTTTACTTTTTCTGGAAACAGCCAAGAAAAGCAGTGCGAAAAACCAGTGTGACACATTGGAATTGGTCATTCCAGATTTTTTCAGTTGACAATTTAAATAACAATTCCCAATTGTGTTTCAAAAAAAAAATCGCACAATCATTGCAATTAGTACCCTGTGCACTCCTCCCAGTACCACAGACAGACAATTATATCTCATTGCAAGCATTTCCGAGATGCCTGAGTGTCAGTGTTAAACATACCATGAGGATGATTGTGTGCACAGCTGTGGAAATCAGCGAGGGCGGCCGATAAACAGTGGGAGGTGGACTGGGAACTGATGCAGGAGCTGGTGGGTGTCCATGGGGCAGGTGTTGGCTCCAGAGGCACAGGAATCTTCTCACACAGTGTCGGTCCCCAGGGCGCAAAAAGGACTCTCCTGTCTGCTATTCAGTAGTAGCCACTGCCTGACTGAGGGAAGGAAATAATCTGGGAGCCACTTCCCTACATTGTGTGTTATTGTTTCCCTGAGTGAGAGGAGGCCGCGTTACTCAGCAGTGCGAGATAACACACGCCGAGGTGGCTCTAGGTGAGCTTGTTTGTGCTCTCAAGGCATTTCAGGGATTTTCAATCAAAACAGAGAAATGCAGGAGGTCAAGAGTTCCCCTGGGAACTCAATTAGAGGACCTCAATTAAAAAAAACAAAAACAAACGAGATCGGTTGGAGGCTGTGAGTGTCAAACAGCCAAATCCATCTGTGTCAAAAAGGGGACAATAAACTTCTGTTGGTAATTTGCACATAAATTATTACTTCTGCCAAATTACAAGTCATAATTTGGAAGTACGACATGGGACTGAACAGCAGATGGGATGGGATGGAGCAGACGATCAGTTGAAGCTATCTACCTTGCCTCTCGCAATACGAGTTCACAAGTAGAACTTGTTCCTGGAAGTCAAAGATGAACAAAGTGTGACATTACCACACCTGCCCACAAGAGATCAGATTTTGCAAGTGGCCCCCATCCCCCCCATAATGAAACATGTGAGACACCCCTGGAGTAAACACTGAAGGACCTCTTTGAAACCAAAGTTGGCATAGTTTAAGCTCTCATATATCCTCAGTGACTGTGTTTTATCCTTCAAACCAAGAGCAGCTACCTTCTCTGCAGAGTGGTGTCGCTGCATGTTAAGAAGCATGTTCTTTCACTTGAACTGGCACGGAGCAGTGCCAGAAACAGCCCATGCCAGAATGGTAAGAAAAGAGGATGTCCTCCCTCTCTCCCAGGGCTGAGGCACTGTTGTCATCATAACATCAAACTCTCTTGACACTGCTCATCAGTCAGGATGCCGGCATTGCTCGGCTGTGCCGCCACCACCTGAGGTATAAGTGTGTGTGTGTGTGTGTGTGTGTGTGTGTGTGTGTGTGTGTGTGTGTGTGTGTGTGTGTGTGTGTTTCCAAGAAGGTTAAGTCGCTTTCCAAACATGTGCGGTGGCAGTGCTTGGAGCCAAGCAGCGGTTGTTGCACCGCTCTTGGGCAAGCGGCTAAGAGGTTCAACAGTGAAAGCAGCGTTATTGTCGTACACCTAATGACATCCTGGGCTGTTGCTGGGATGCTTGGGCCAAAGCCTGGTGACATTACGAGCCTGTAAACTGCTCAACAATTCTTAGGCAGAGCTCAACACATGAAGTCCATCCGTCAGGCTCGGGGGCTGGGCGGGGGGGGGGGTTTCTCATGAGAATAACTCTGTATATGGGATGTACAGAATACTTATCAAGCACATTCATGCACAAACGGCTGACAGGGGCAAACTGCACAGTCACTTCTCATCAATGAGGAACTGAACCACGCGAAGCTTGTTTGACTGTGCTGCACTAAATCAGGCCAAAGATCGACCTTCTACCAGGTAGAATCCCGAAGCATCAATGCTTCGGGACTGATCGGCACCTCATGTGCTTTTGACACTTGTTTATGTCACTGGCGTCATGTGCACCAATGCACTATTATTCCATCACAAATTCTGTGTATTTAACTTTAGCCTTCAAATGTGGCTAGTCACTCATTCTGTCTGATCCACTGAACCCAAAGCAGTTTGTATTTACATTACAAACCGTTTGTCTTATTTGAGAGTTTCATAAATTACTCGCCAAATCAGCAGCTGACGCTTTGAACAAATTTGAGTGTGGAAAAATGTGTTTGATTGGTCTAAATACCAACCCTGCAGATGGAAGTCTGACATATAGAATCTGGACGTACTCCGATGAAGCCCTTCGTCCTATAGGGGGCCAGGTCCCCCCTCTGTTTGTGAATGAAACCACGGTGGTGTGCTCAATCTGCAGTGAAAGGGTTTCAATGCCGTATTTTTTTTTTTTCTTCATGTGGTTTCCAACCAACCCCTTTAAAGAGGAATAAAAAAGCTATTGAGGACGCCTGGTTGTAAGGCCCCTTGCTTCAAATGAGATCAAATGCTTGTGCAGACGGCTGTTTGAGACATATGGTAATGAGAGCAAAATGCCAAGAACTTGAGCAACACTGAGCCTGAATCCAGCGCATAAACATTTCCCAGAAAGCTCAGGGAAAAGAAGCAGCAATGTGATTTAGATCCAGTTATTTCATTTTTATGCAGGGAAAAACAAAAAAAGATGCAACAATAGACATGCGCCATTTCATAGAAAAAAAAAATACAGGATTTCATCTGCTTAACATTTCATAATTTGAATTGTTTTGAGTGGATGATATGTAGGTAATGGACTGTATGAAGGTCAGTATAGCACCTGCACTCTTTTACAACAGTGCCAGGCTGTTGGAATATGTGCAAAATTTGGTCTGTCATCTTCCCGCTTAAATACTGAAATAAAGCAGAGCTCCTTTGGAAACAGACACGGTGTGGATGGCAGCATGTGTTGGTGCAAAACATGTCCTCAGAAAGGCAGCCTTCATACATGTATCAGTCAGTGGAGTCACGTGTATAAATACTGTAGTTCCAACCACAGAAGCCTCCCAACTGTCCAGCCACTGATGCGCTGCAATATAATAGTGAGGTCTAACACTGGTGGGCATGCACGCACAAACTAGCCATTTCAAAATAAAAGCAGTGGACAGATTTCACGCTCTACTCTGGATTCTTGAAAGTATGTTACATTAGTTTCGACTGACACACTATAAGTTGTTTTCTTCTTGACCTTAGTCCACTGTCCATAAGCTTCAGCCAACAGTCGGCAGCATCCCTGCTTCCCCAGTTCTATTTCATTTTGTCGAGCATTTTTTCAAAGACACGGTGATTGATTGTGTTTACAAGGGTGCAACATTACTGGAGCTAACATTTTTTCAGAAAATGTTGGGGTGAAAGTTTCTGCAAACTTCCTCAGTTGTTATTTTTTGGTTTTTTTTGCCAGAGCAGCATCAGTAGATTTGTTCATGTGTGAATGATTAGCATTCTGGTCGTAGGGTGGTGTGAGTGGTGGCTCAACAGCACATGCTCAGTGATTCAAATTGGGTATAGAAGGGGTTTTCTTGCTGGCATTTGATTCGTGCCCCACAACTTGATACAAACACAGAACCTTTCTCGCTGTGTGGCGAGGAGCGCCATCCCTCACACTTCAGCGGGGGCCTCGTGTGGAAAAACATCAGTTTTGTTTGGTCACCTTTGTGATTTAAGGCTTTGCTCTTCATTGCACCCCAGTCATGTTTCATGAGTTTCCCATAAGAAACCAGCTTGGAGGCCACCGCATGTTCACTCCTGTTTGGCCGCTTGCAATTGCTGAGAGTGGACAGCTGGGTCCAGCTCATCTTCCTGTTCAATCCAAAGCTGCGTACCTGAAGCGGCGAGGGTGGCAGAACCTTTCGTAACTCGTAATCCTCCTGGGAAAACGAACGTGCCATCGAGACATAGGTTGTGTTTTGCACACAGCATTCGGTACAATAGGTTAAAGTGGCAGAAGCACATGTCGCCTGCAAATCACGGCTTATCGGGCACCAGGCCAGTCATTGTGATAGCCTTTTGCCAAGTCCAAAACATGCCTTGCAGGCAGCACTGCATGGCTTGTTATCTTTAGGGAAGGCCTGATATGTTTGTTGCGTCCTGTTTCAACAGGCAGTCCACTGTGTTCCAGCCTCCGCATGTTTATTTGGGACTTTATTTCTTGCTGATAAGGTTTTTATTTCTACACACAATCAGTTTGTCTTCAGCCATTTGTGAGAGAAATCCAGAAAAAAGTTGACCTGTTCAGTTGGCACGGTACCGGCCAATTCATCGGAAAAAAATTCGGGCCAGATTGGAACCAAATTCAGCGTTGAGGAATATTCCTTGGTGGGTTTCCTCACATGCTGAAGGAATTCGTGGAGTGGATTTCATTCTTTTGTATCCAGGAGACAGATAAAACATTAACATGTTTTCTTATGTAATTCCGCTACACTGGGCCAAACATAACAGACCTCAAACAATCCCCTCGCATCAGATAAAAGTGCCACTCTTACACAGAGGAACTGATCTCTACCCCAATCTGCTCCGATTCTGCTTCCACATCCCAAAAAGCTGTGCAACAAGACCAAGTCCATGTGAAGTTGTTTTTTTTGGGAAAAAAAGTGCCTGCAAGTCAGATTTCAAAGCATTTAGAATAGAATGACTAATAAACGTCTTCACACACAAGCTGGCAGCGCTGTCTTTAACTTCCATCTGTCGTGAGTTTTGTCCCTCAAACATTGTCGAACTGTGCTGAGTAAGGCCGAGTAGGTACAAGCGGGAAAGCACCTCAGTGGATGGGGTCCAACCTGTGTGAGAGACATAAAAGTTGCACTTGGCTGAGCTTTACAGTCAAGAAAACTTTTTTAAAGGGTTGGGCAAAACATGACACTCATGTTGCTCCATGAGAATGAGGAGAACTTGGGATTCAATCACATCTCACATTGGGCTTGGCTGGTTTGATTTGAATGCTTTGCTAAAGTTTGCCTTTTGTGCACCTGGACCTGGTTAGGCCATGCACGGAGCCGAGGCAATGGGACTTTATATTGTGATGCTGAAGGTGGTTCCACTTCCCATTCTCTCCCTCCATCTCTCTTCCTCTCTCTCGGCTTTTTCAAGCCAAAATGACAGCACAGCTGCAGCATGGCCACAAACGTCTTGTTTGATTATTTGGAGAAAGTGAAATGGGAGGACAGGAAACATCACTGTTAACAGAAGAGTTGTACAAATATTAGGATAACACTCGGCTGAACTCAAAATAAGGAAGGTATGGCCTTGGTGTTGTTTTGCCTCGGTATCCTGCCATTGAAAGATGGGATGGAAAACGCCATCGCTGAAATCCAGATTCAAACACCATGAAGCCTAAAATACAGGATCTCCACCTACAGAGGACACAAGAGGACTTTGATATCGCTGCCATGCACAGTGGAAAAAGCTGTGATCGCCTCAGGGTGAAGAGACATCCTTGTGATCTTTGACATCTTCATGCAGATCGTGGTCCCATATCGGCAGGAGTGATCCCCACAGCCATTACCTGTAAACATATACCCTGAGGATGATTCAGAGGCACCTTTATGGCTCCTCTCTGAGGTCAGGAGGCCCGTGTAGAGATGGCTTCATCCGAGCTGGTATCAGAGCATACCTCACATTCACGAGAGGCCACCCACAGAGGGGACACAGTAATGAAATTTTGGGGCTTTGTCACTATGCAGGAACAGCATAGACCAGCATAAGCTATGTTTATTGCCTGACATGAAAATAAAAGGCCATTTTGGGAGCCAGAGAGGAAGCCTCTCACTCCCCAGGAATGCGATGGTCTTACCTTATCTAACATAGTCAAATCAAATGTCCAATCGAATTAAGTCAAATGCAAGTTATTGAGAATATCCAATCAGAAAGTTAATCCTAAAATAAAAACCTTAAGTTTGGAAAAACTGAAACCGTGGTGCACACATAAATAATCTTGTGATTCAGGACACACCAACAGGTACCCAGCTTCACACAGAACATCAACAGGTCTGGAGCTGCTGATGACTTTTCTTCCTGCATCCTCTCGGTGGAGTCCAGGATCCCACAGGGCTCACAAAATGTCCCGCAGACATCATCCAGAGAGGTAGAGGAGGGGTAGCTTATGTTGTTCTTGGAACAAGGCAATGCAAGGACGAAACTTTCACACCTGTGAGCGAGGCTCTTCTCTCACTTAAGGTGGAACCTGGCGGGCCCTCAATGAAACACAATTCATCAACTTTGGTGTTGCTATGACACACAAGTACTGAGTATAAGAGCAACAGAGGAGAAGTGCTGCCTCAATAAACAGAGACAGCAGCTCTACAACAGTTTCCCCTCCAAAGCAATGATCAGGACTGACCAGTTCAGTGCTGCTAACTATGTTGATAGATAGATAGATAGATAGATAGATAGATAGATAGATAGATAGATAGATAGATAGATAGATAGATAGATAGA
>JAUESE010000048.1:14640483-14653034 GCA_032274725.1 Malacoctenus triangulatus | reverse complement strand
AGACAGACAGACAGACAGACAGACAGACAGACAGACAGACAGACAGACAGACGGATGGACCATCCAATCCTTTCACATTGTTGGGGGCGGACCTGCTTTTGTTGCCATGTCACCATTTCAGACCCGCCCCTCAAAATCCCCCCAAAAAACAAGAAACGGAGGAATGCTGGGGAATACATTCTGTATCAGGAAAAAAAAATTGTAATTTGCTTTACATGGATTTAAGTACAATAAATATGTAACAGGACTAGATGGTGGGTTCTTCTTATGGACAAATAAGAGGTGTGAAGTCCGGAGGCACTTTGATTGTGTTTCTCTCTCAGAACATCCTCAGTAAATTTTATTGGGAAAAAAAACTGGTTTACATCCCAATGAGCCTCCTTAATTCCTCACATTGTTGAGCATCAGATGGGTTGTGATAAGAGCTGGGGGAGTGTGGACCAAATATGACATCTGTTCCTGTTCCTGTGTCTCTCTCGGGTGGTCATATTAACCTGACAAACGTGATTTGTTTCTGAAAATGTTCTTTACTCTTCGTTCTCACCTCTGCCCACACAAATCATTTGTTGGACTTTTGAAACACTCCATCGTCAGCGAATGTCAAAGCCAGTGGGGAGGCCTCATCCTGCATTTGATCACCATCTCCTTAGAGAACCTTCCCGAACTTTTACTCCCTGATGCCCGGCATACACCATCTGCACTCGGTTTTACTTACGGGGGGAAAAAAAGGACGCCGGGCTTGGAGTGAACAACGCCCCGAACAACGCCCCCGAAAAACTGTTTTGATATCTTTCTTTCCTCAGCCTGGAGGAAATGCACGGTGCCTTGACCTTCTGAAATGACACACAGGGGAATATGCAGGAGGGATCAGTGCCCCCACCCCCACCCCCACCTCCTTCACCAACAGATGGTGTAGCCATTGAAGTCCATTTGTAAGAACAAGGTGGGGTCTTGTGCGCAATCTGAACGCAGAGGCCTCTGGGATACAATACTGCTGCAGTCACACAGTCATTCCATGTGACACAGTCCAGATTGACTCCCATCACAAGTGAAATCAACATAATGCCCCAAACAACCTCTCCAGAGTCGATCTCATTGTTACAGCGCTGCAAAAGACTTTAAATAGCAAACTGCTCGGATTTCCTCTGCATTATGCTTTGTGATTGCGTCCAACTCAAAAACATGTCCATGGACGGCTGCCAGTGGGGCCTCTCCTTCGGCGTGGACGACAGACCTGTGGCCATCGCCAGACTCCCTGATTTCCAGCTGAATTCCTTTCATTCCAGATGCACTGCGTGTTCGTAAATACGCATGGTGTTCCTGCAGCGTGGGCCCAAAAGATCAACCTCAGGGTCACTCCTCCCAGCCGATCTTCTGCCCTGGCACCGCACTGCACCGCCCCCCCCCACCCCCCGCCCCACCACATACCCCACCCCACCCCGCCCTGCAGTGACAACCCACCACAGTGGTTTCATGGTGTGTCAATGAGGAAAATGCTGTAAGTCGTCGGAAACGAGGAGTATGACACCTATGACACCGACTGCTGCATGAGTCACCCCTTGCCATAACCTGGATGCCACCATGACACATTGATTGCGCTACAAAAAAGTCTAATGTGCCCTCAGCAGACCTAAATTCAGAAAGGAGAGGACAGGGAGTGAGAAAAATTATGAAACAAATTCCATTTCAGAATAAAGATGAATCATTTTGCATCATTTAGGGTGAACTGACATCGGGTTAACACCAATAAAAAACCCAAACACTTTAAAGGGAGCAATTTGTGATTATCCATGACTTTAATTATATGCCAAACTGAAGGAGGCAGCACACTGTCAGGAGTTTGTGAGGAACTTGAAACTTGATCAAAGTTAAAACTTTATTTGTTTTGGGTTTTTTTTTCATTTTGGACAGTAAATAAATTGTGACTGAATGAGATTTAAAAATCACTCTATCATCTATTTATTCAATTAAATTTGTAATGTTTGTTGCAACTGGCTTCAGCTTCCTCTGTCACCCTGGTGTGGATGGAAAAACAAAGGTAAGGAACATTGATGGATGAGAAATGGCCTGCTGTGTGGCTCTATCTGTTGGTGTAAAACAGTGATCACAAGAGGAAGCTGAAAATCACAAAACTGACTTTTTTAAGTGTAGTTGTCTCTCTGTGACAGTAGATGGCAGCAACAAGCTATGTGGATCACGAGGGGGAGCCACAGTGAAGAGCTGTGGCATAATGGGAAGATGCAGATAACAGTGTGTCCTCTCGCCCCGCCATACTGTACAATCCCCAGCCAGCTGAGCCAGATGTGACGAAGGAGCGAAGGTGAATCATTTTTCACTATTGTGAATTAAAGATGTGAAAAAAGAAGTGATCACCCCGCAAATTTTCATCTGTGCACAAAGGCTCAGAATGGCCGAGGTGTTTACAGTAGTTATGGACAAATCACTGCAAAAACCAGACTGGGTTTGTCCTACTTTGAGTTCAGGGTTGGGGATGGCTTCTCAATTTAAAGCAACTCAAGAACAAACACATTTGTGGTGAATATTTTCCTTTAAGTGGAACCATTTCAGTATTTTTCTTCACAGCACAAATGACATGAAATCATCTGTCCCTGTCAAGACAGTGTAAGTAAATCATCAGATATCATAGATAAAACAATCTCCAGGAAAAGTTCCATATTTGGAAAGTGTCCTGATTTACTGCCACATCAAAGGGAAACTGAATGAGGGGCTTAAGTGTCAGGGGGGCAGAGGGGGGACTGGGCACTGATGTGAAGACCAGAGGTGTCTGAAGTTGTTTGTTTTTTTTTTGTCACATTTAAAAAAAACCTTGTTGGGTTCACAGAATTTGAAAATGAATCGATCTGATCTTGGCAGCCAAATGTCACAGACTATGTCGCACCGTTAATGTATTACAAAGAGTCAATACAAACATGGAGAAAGGAGTCCAAGTTTGTGAGCGAAAGTCAATGCTCCTTCACACATTGTCTGACACAAAAGCTCTAAAATGGCTCGCACCGGCTCCAGTGTCGAACATCCGGATTAGCATTGATTTGTCGTTGGTCAAAGTAATTTTGACCCCATGTATGTTCCATTTTTTGCGCAGGCATTCCTGCAAATGCCACCTCGGTGATTGCTTTTGTTGCATTTTACAATAGACTTTCATACTATTCCAAAAAGTGGATGGACATTAATGTCGAGTATGACTTTGTGCCTTTGTGTGATGTTTTTTCAATGATCTAAGTCACTGGGCGATGATGTGAGCCTCTGCTCAGACTCGCATGGGCTTGTTTGCCCTGTTATTATTCTCTCTCCCATCAGCGATTGGTCTTAAGCAATTATGGCTGAGAAAAAGGGTCCCCCGTCTGTCATCTCGTGCCCCACTGATCATCTTTCAAGTCATCTCGCGGGGATCACGACAGAGCTGCCGTCATCCCTTTGTTTCATTTGACTCGTTCCATTTGAGCGCAGGCGGTCTGAAGGCGGCCCCGCCGCCGGCCACCCACGCTCCCATTCTTCTGCCTCCGTCCCAATTCCACGTAGTGCCAGTGTCATTACAGTCATTTAGAACCGGGCCCGCAGACAGCCATTCAACGCCTATTGGACTGAGATCAATAGATGTCACTGTGAAAGGCTCTGTTTTCACAGGTGGAGGCTGGAGATTTTTATCAAGTGCCGGACTTATCGGAGGAAAACAGGACAGAGCGGCGGTTAAGGTAGAAAGACGGCAAGTCCTTTTTTCTGCCTCCTCTGGAGCTCTGATCAGGCTTCTCACATCCCCGCATCCAGATCCAGATTCAATTACATGGTGAATGGACTTCCTCATGTAGAGCCTTTCACAGCTCTACGACTCCAAATGTGCTTCACCATGCATACCAGTCGTATTAACACACACTTACACACCGATAGAAGATAAAGTGGTCTGACTGAACACACAATTTCACATGAAAAGGCAGAGGTGGAAGACAACGTTTTCTACCAGCTCTCCCACAGATGCTGTGAGACGACACCATATTTCCTTCATGATGTATTTTATGAATGAGGAGCATAAAGTGTGACTATACGTGGTCAAGTGTTCACAAGAAGGACACATGACTATTATTTCTTTCAATGACAAAATGTGTGACAGGGCAAAAGTGAGCACCAAGGTTTCCAAAACAAAAATAAGGGGGAGGGACTATGTTCTCTCGGCCATGCCTCCTCACTCGCTTTTTGATCACTTTCATGTCTCAGCCTTTCCACAAAAGCTGTCCACAGAGCGGCTGGCAGCTAAATAGACACTTGGTTTAGAAATATTGTCATGATTTGGCAAGAGCTGTAAATCAACTGTGAATTACATTCACCCATTCACCCTTTACATTACTCACATGTGTTGATGTTTACAAGCATGCACTAGATAGCCCCGCAGTACATTTAATTACAACACTTTGTACTTTCTCCCAAGCTCCACAAAGCATTCGAGTATCCTGGACTGACGGCGGGACTGGACCCCGACGCTGTCTGATGGGACCCGATCCAACTGAGCAACAGCTTGACCAGAGTCGACAGGCTTCACCCTGTAACCAGAACCATCCTACATGTGAAATATCAGAAGTGTGGCTTAGGATTGCAGTGTGACAGCAGACATGCCATGCCATTTCAATACAATGGGGGGGGGGGGGGGGACACGGACTCCCTTTGCCAGACTCTAAGTCGTCCAGCAGCTTTCTCTACTAAACAAAATCCAAACATACATCGATGGTACATATATCTGTGTGCGTGCGTGCGTGCGTGCGTGCGTGCGTGCGTGTGTGTGTGTACATATATACTGTATAGAGGACATGCAGTATATTCTGTTGTCTAAGGTCCCTGACGCCACCTACACACACACTGCCTCTTCAGCAGTGTTGTTTTTCCTCCAGAGGCACATTGATTCTTGAGTGTGTCTCATTACAGCGCAGCTGGCAGTTTTCACCAACGAGATTTGATTGTCTTCCACGAGCAGTATGATGGGATGAGTGGAAATAAAACCATTAGAAGAGATTGGCCAACTGATTTAGGACTCCCTGCCCGGTTGTTAACTTTCTGTGGGCCTGCCTATTTTTTCCAAACGTTTTGAGGCTGCGTGCTGACAGTCGCTGGAGGAAGGTGGCTGCTTGTGTCAGTTTTGTTTTCATCAAATCCCCTTATTGTTGAGTGGGTTGGTGGTGAAGCTGGATAAAATCAAATGTCCAGTCTGAGTTACCATACCTCTGGACAGAGTGTCCAGAGGGTACTACAGATTCATTTCAAGTCCACTCCTGAGTCCACAGAAGTTTTCTTGTGAATGCTCCACAGATTGCACTTCATAACAGATCATTTAGATATTTTTCATGCACATGAGAACTGATTACAGGACAACACACTTCAGATTTGGTTGAGTACTGGTGAGGTCTTGTCTGAGGACAGATTCTGTAATGGACTGCTGCATGATGAACATATTTCTGTTGTTACATCACCAAGCGTTGCATCATACCAGTCTACACATTAGTGGGAAGCAATCTATCATGTCCTTCTTGGGGATTCCGTTTAACAATGTAAAAAATAACACATTTCAAACGTCTCTGGGCTCAGTACAGTTTTCATTGATGTAGACAATTGAAGAGCTGCAGGGCTCCTGTCTCTCCGTGTCCTGCTTACCTAGCCGACTGTTAGCTTTATCCCTGAGTTGACTCAGATGTCCTGACATCCCAATTAAAGCTTTCACTCAAAACCTCAAACGTGGTTTGACGAGAAGCACCAAGCATCCCAATTATAGAGCATCTTCCTCCAGATAAACAATATAACTTCAGCTCAAGTTTAAATCAAACAGGAAGCATTCAGCATAGTGGTTGAGCATAAAGCATGTTTCTCCCATTAACCGATATGATCATAGCTAAATCAACTTTACTTTCTCTCAGCTAGAGGATGTGTTGTACATTGGAGGGTTTTGTACTCATTCAGAACATCAGTGTATCAATAAGGCTTTTTTTGCACACGCACGCACACACACCGGAAGAAATTGAAGTTGCCAGGCAACAAACATTTTTGCTGTTTTTGTAGGTACCTGCCATTTGATTGGTGCAGCAGGCCTTCCTCTTTCATCTTTCTCTGTCTGATTCTCTTGGGCTGGGTCATCCTTTTCTCTCGCCTCATCTCCCTTCATGCACATGTTCTGTTCTGCCACTTCTTAATTTGATTCTTTGTTTTTTTTTGGTGTTTTCATCTCTGCTTATTCTACTTTTTTTAATGGGTTGCCATAGCGAATCATCTTCTTCCAGAACACTCTGTTGCCTGTCGCCACCTTTCTCCGCACATATGGCAGCTCTGTCCTCAGGATCCTTCTACATGCATCGTTTCTCAATCAAGCTTGACAAAACCATCTCAGCCTCGTCTCTCTCGCTCCCTCACAAACTGTCCACAATGAGTTTCCCCTTTAAAGATGCTTTGTTCCTAATCTAGTCCACTCTGCTCTACATCCTCAGCTCCATCACAGGGTCTTACTTTGGGTCTTACCTAGAGGATTTCTTCTGTATGAATCAGTAACAAAAGTCTGATCTTAGAACAGTGTGAAAATGAGAATAAACTTCTTTTCCAGAAGGTTAAGTTAGGTTAGATTACTATACTGAACAAAAACATAAATACAACACTTCTGTTTCTGCTCACATTCTTCTCAGATCAAAAATTTTTTCTCTGTACCAAAAAGACTTTTTTTTCAAATGTTTCCAAATGTGTCTGGATGTGTCTTAGTGAGCACTTCTCCTTCGCAGAGATGATCAATCCATCCCACAGGTGGACCATATCAAGATGATGATTAGACACAGGATTACACACAGCTGTGTCTCAGGCTGGTAGATGGAGCAACACTGAATTTATCCAAGTATTTAGAGCTCGGGTCGTACCAGTGTTGTTTTTGGCAGCCATCTTAGTTTTAGTCTTAGTCTTTTGGACGAAAATGATCATTAGTTTTAGTCACATTTTAATCATAACTATATGTAATACTTTTAGTCCAATTTTAGTCGACAAAAACTCAAAAAGGTTTTAGTCTAGTTTTAGTCAGTTTTGGTTTAAAAAAAGTATTTGTCTTTTGACAGATTAATTTATGTCTAAGTATTGGATATTGGAATCGATGTTGACAGGATATATCAAGTGTTGCAATTCATAAAACACGTTTCACCTTTACACTTTTGCCTAATAATCAGATTCCTTACCAGACTGAGCTCAAGCATTGACTTTCCCACAGATGGAGAAGCAGTGCTGCTGTGCTGTACTTCATTGCTGTTGGGCAGAAACCTTTTATCTCTATAGTTCAACTTATACTTTTTTCATGAATTGTTGCCCTTCTTTATCATACAAAAGTGTCAGACAAAAGTTTTGAAAAAAGCAGACCTCGTTAAACACATTGTGAGCTTGTAGATCGGCTATTTTCAACAAAAAATTACAAGAATAAAGGAATGGTTTTGGACATACAAGGTTTCCACCCAACAGCAAATACTTTCTTATCTGCTAAGGATTGTGCCAAAAGCCAAGAACAAAAACAATCTTACTTTGGCAACCACGGTTTTATATTTGAGAATATGGTAAAAGAACATACACATACACACCATACACATGCTGGAAACATGAGCAATGGATGAGGAACACATATGCCCAATTTGACCTTGTCTACCAGTGCAATTAAGATGCACATCATTTTTAAAACAGACACCATATAACTCCAGTCTGTCTTTAACTTGTGCAAACTTTCTAAAACAGTGTTATGACGTTACATTTCTGCTGTTTAATCGAGATAGCGCAAAGCTGTCATTGCGGGCGCATTTCTGGTTGTCTGTTCTGATGGTCGTAGTCGGAGCGTCTCGCGGGCGGTGGGCAAGCGGCTGGTGGAGGAGCCTACAACCGCTGTCGCCACACCCGTGCAGCGTTGCTCCCCTCTAGGAGAGGCTCACAGGCTTCGGCTGCGTGAGGGAGACCGGGGAAACCCGGAGTCCGAGCGCCTCCGCGACGCGCGGGGCTCCGTTCTCCCCGACGACACCCGCTCCGAGGCTGCGGGCGGGAACGCGAGCAGCGCGAATGACTGACGTCCCCCGGCAGCCGCACCCCGACCCAAGTGGATCGCCCCGATGCACGAGATGACAGCTTTGCGCTCTCTCGATTAATGGCAGCAATGTAGCGCCATACATTTTAGCTTTGGACTGACACGATACAGCACAATAGGCAGATATGTAGTGCACTTTAAACGTCCGACAGACCACCCACTAACATTTTCGTCCAGTCTCATCCCGTCAACGAAAACTCACACGCAACTCGTCATGTTTTCGTCATCAAAGATTCACGTTTAGGTCGTCACTGTCTCGTTATCGTCATGAAAAAAAGGGGCGTCAACGAAATAATTTCGTTATCGTCATCGTTGACGAAAACAACACTGGGTCGTACACCTCTTTGACCCGAAGAGCTACTTCAAGGGCACCCAGTGGCACCAAGGGAAACTTGTGACAAACTTAGTTGCACAGTTTACCTTTAACCAGGATGGAAATCTATTCATGTAAAAGAATTATTCTTGTATTAAAGACCGATATATTTTAACTTGCAACATTCATCACTTTGCTTCATCTTTACTCTTTTCAACATTTGAGTTATCTAACATGTGATGGCTGTGATTGAAAAGGCTCTAATATTCAACAATGATTTAAAATGGCCCCAAAACTTAATTTCAAAATAATCATAGATCAGACTGCAATGAGGGCTGCTCATTAAGTTCTTGTGGGCTACCAGGGGCCTGAGGGCACCACATTGGTGGCCCCCGATTTACAGTATATTTATGCACATTCACCCATTTTTAAGAGGCAAAATGTATTGTATGATAGTTGTAGAACAATAAATCAATTGCCTACTATAGAGACTTTCAGTTTTACGTAGACCCCAACACATCAGCAACACACATGCATACACACTCTTCCCTCCTTTACTGTAATCCAGCTTTGAAGAGCTGATATCCAAATGAAAATTAAATCCACCTGCCCCAAATGTGCAGTTCTTTACTGATGTAACTGAACCTAATTAATTGCAGCTGCATAGAGAGTGTGTGTGTGTGTGTGTGTGTGTGTGTGTGTGTGTGTGTGTGTGTGTGTGTGTGTGTGTGTGTGTGTACATTTTTTAATTAAGTCAGTTGACACCTCTGGGATCATGTTATTACAGAGGTGACAGAGACCTCCTGGACAGTGACTAAACACACAGCATTTTCATTTATCCTTGTGTGTGTGTGTGTGTGTGTGTGTGTGTGTGTGTGTGTGTGTGTGTGTGTGTGTGTGTGTGTGTGTGCAAGAGAGAGGGAGAGCGATAATGACTTCAGGTGTCACACCATATCGGTCTCTCATTTTATTGGACCCTGACTGTAACAAGTAATTAACTTCCTGCAGAGTACATGTTTGCTTCCCTGTTGATGTCATAAAGAGAGATATGAGTAAGCCAGGGGTCACAATCTACTTTTCCATGCCAGAGGCTAAACTAATGTCTGTGTGTACATGTGTGTGTGCATGTACGTGTGTGTATGTTTGTATGTTTGTGTTTTTTCTGTCAAACCATCAAATGTCTCCACTATCATTCATTGGCCGGTGGCAGTGGACAGCTACACTATGTTCATTTTGTGTTATTTTGGATGTTAAAAGAGGAATTACAGGAATTAATCTGTTTTGGAGGAATTTTGAGGGAGGTGGTGTAAGGAACAGTTTCACTTTCATCACAACAGCGTTGTATGTTAGGTTTAAGCTGCACTGGTATTTCTGGTGCAGTTTTTTTTTTAATCGAATAAACCAAATTGATGTTTGCATAGCACCGCATTTTGCTTTGACTCTCACTGGCAGGCTAGAACATAAGTGAAAATTCACTGACTTTATCACTTGTAAAAAAGCCGAAAAAACAACCAGAAACATGAGTCCATTAGGTCACATGGCTGCTTCAAATAACAGTGTGGTCAGTTTGGTTCTAGTTTGGCTATTCTTCTTGCTGCTTTAGGTTTAGACTGCAGACAGACCCTTGATCTATGCCAATACCTTGATTGGTCCCATTGCTAGTCGGTGTGCTCACTCCCCTCTCTCTTCTTTGAATTGGCTCTTTGTCCTATCCTGCTGTCTTTTACTTCCCTTCTTAGCCCAACCGGTAAAATGCAGCAACCCTCCATCCTCTGAGTCTGGTCCTGCTGGAGATTCTTGATCTTTTGATGAATCTATTCTTGATGATGCTGCTCCTGGGGATTTGGGGGTGTTTTTTGTCAGAAGTTCATTAAAGGTTGTTTGTGTGTCCAGGAACAGTCCTGGACAAAGATGAAATAAAAAAAAAAACCCTAAACTGTTCGAATATAGGACTTCAACTTTGAGCTGAAAATGCAGAAGTTCAATCATGATTTAAGTTTCATATTGACTTCTGGGATACAAGAGGTTTGTGCACGTGTTGCACGGTGGGTAAACGTACAAGGATATACTGTCGGTATTTGTGCGTGACTCCCTACAACACATGAGAGCACAAAAAAATCAAAACAAATTGTGTTTCGTGCGAGTGCGTGCTGCAGGCCTGTGCTCTAATAATTAGTGCTGCCATCTGTGTGTCAGAGGGTGGCAGCCACACTCCCTGTGTTCCATCTTAGCCTCTAGCTCATAAATTATGAAGCAGCTCAAGCCAAGTGTGCTGCTCCCCTTTAAAAGCCTGTAAATCATTGTCGCTCCCATCATGTCACAAAGTCACAAAGTCAAAAAACAACAACCCAAAAGCACCACAAACTTAAAGCAAGATCTTTATAATGGCTGTTTATTTCATTAAGGGCTCAAACAGTTTCTTCCTATATTTTCCCACTTATTTCGATCACTTCCAGTTGTGCTAGTCCCCAAAGTGTTTGAGAATCAACTATTTGAACGTCGAGATCATACTCCTGCGGTATTATTGTGGAGGGTGTCATGGGTGGGGGTTGGCCTCCAGAGAAGGATGAGCTTAAGTAAAAGCCTCAAGAGGAGACACAATGCAATGAAAAATCTTTTTTTTTAAAAAACCCTGCATTTCCAGTGGAAGCAGCACTTAATGCTGTGTTAGACTTTGTCTCCTTCAGGGAACCCCTCGAAAAGGAGGCATCACATCTCAAGGATCTATCCATAAGATTGTTGATCAAAACTCACGTGTTTCTGAACCCTAAACAAATTTGTCTTTATCTGTAACCCTCCAGGAAATGTACACAACTACGAAATGAATTGCTCCATGGAGAGATTCATACATGTCATCAGCAGAGCACTTCTTCCTGAGCGCTGGATCATTGGGCCATTTGAGGTACAACACGAGGCCAAACTCTCAGCTCTCAGTCTCTGAAACGTCCTGTTCAGTCAAGCTTATAAAAGTCAGCATGGACCTCTCTCTCTCTCTCTCTCTCTCTCTTTGTCTCTCTCGCTCTGACTGTCTCTCTATCTCTCTCTCTGAAAGACTGCCTTGAGCTGGCCAAGTTGCATTGGCACTAAAATAGTCTGAAAAAAGTAAAATTGTGGAGAGACTTCTAGGCATTGTGGAAGTCCAGGTACCTGATCTTAGTGTTGTAACCATAACATCATCGATGTTCAGCCAATTATAAAAGAACATTGCAGCAATAGTGCAATAGTGACAGAAGAATCATCCGTTTTGATGCTGTCAACAAATAAGAACACAGGCATGCGTGGAACATTAAGTCTCCCCCTGCTTCATTCTGGATTGTTCCATCTTTTTTTGTTGAGAGATAAATTACTAAACAAATTGCCCATGTCATTACTTTTGACTGCATCCTCTGTTTCTCTGATGCCTCCAACCACTTATAGGAGCCATTTAGCGAGAGTAATGAGACAGTCATCAGTTTGATATTCTTAACAGCATCTCTTATTTATCCATTTAAAGCCAAGTGATTAACTCTGACATTACTAAATTTATATTTGAATAATGAACACATGAAAAATAACCAGTGACAGCGATCACAGCATTTTGCATTGCTTCTGCTGATCGGACTATAAAAGGTGTTAGTGGATGTTTTTTTTTGAGTACAAACAACGTGTTTGCCTGTGAAGCAGAACAATAAGAAACCAAAAAGGGCTAAGGTGAGGTTTAACATACACAGTGAGGACTGTGTTCAAACTCGTGCTGCACACTGCCTTTTTTTTATCCAGGGCTGACAGGTTCTGATGTACCCATTTACTAAAACGCTGCTGTGCCATTCAAGGCTTCTCCCCAATAGCCTCACTTTCCTGACAGGCTGTCAGAGACGTGTCGAGGTGGTTGCTATGAAGCTGGAGATTGTAAAGATAAGCTATCTCTCAGAGGAGATCATTAAAAAAAGACACTAACTGTGCTTTAATAAGGATTTAAAATGAAAATGCATGATTTACCTTCCCTGAGTTGTGATGGATAAAGTTAGATTTCCGAGTGACTTTTTCTAATGTTATGTAACCACAAAATGAAATTGGTCTGTTACTGCTTGATCCCATTTGTTCATTCATTTATGTATGTAGCTTTTATTATAGATATATTCTGACCTTGTTGTAGGACTTGGGTGGGGG
>JAUESE010000048.1:14621658-14640383 GCA_032274725.1 Malacoctenus triangulatus | reverse complement strand
ATTTAATATTTTTTGGACATGGAGTCTATGTGAATTTTTTTGCTATTTTCAGATCAGGTGGGCACCCAGGTGCCCCCCCCCCCACCCCCCTGGGCACCATTTTGGTGACCCTTATGCATGGGCCTAGCAGGCGCGGGGTACACGGGGGACATGTCCCCCGCACTTCCCGCATCTGTTCCCCGCACTTTTTTTCTACAGCCATTACAATCACTCAATAGACCTCTGAACAATTTGTCCCCCCCACTTTTAAAATGAGGCTTCGCCACTGCCCTTACGTAATGTAGACTTCAACCATTATTGTTCCTTCTTCAGAGCTGCAGGCCATGTTGCTGCCACTAGAGGGTGCTGCCCCCTCCCCTTACCCTTTCCCCCCCAGGTGACAATGCATCCTCAATTCAATTTTCCTCTTCATTAATTCCGTCTTCATAAGCCGGCAGCAGTGAAAGCTCAGCAAGAATCCCTGCACTCGATGCCATCAAACTGGGACTTCCTGATGGCTTTAATAAGTGAAATCCAATGACACATACGAGTTGTTCCTGACAGCGTTGGGCCCACCCCTGTGGCCCCCAGCAGACTCCTTTGGCCTGATTGCTACACTGCTGCCCCTGGAGTTATATGAACTCACAGCTTTAACAGATGACAGAGATAATTGCATGTGAGGGAGGTCAGTGGGGGTTGCAGCTTTCCGACGTCTACCCTCAGATGTATGTGTTACCCTGTTGATAGCTACTTTAAAAATTTATTCATTTTTGAGTCTTTTGCAATCATCATTAATTTAGAACTATTTGCAGAATGTAAGGAAATGATCTTGAACATCATTTGACCCATCACCTTTAATTATGCTTGAGCCACAAATTGAGTGGTGCGTTTTGCAGCAGGTGTATCATTTCACCACAGTTTCACTATGAAATTTAGTGTTTGGTGACAATGGTGCAGCCTCTGCATGGATCAAGGACTGTTTATTTCTGAATTATCTGACCTGTTGATCATTGATAAGAGTAACACCTGACACACAAGTTGAAGATCATCTAAATGAGCACGCTAACATGATAGTAAAGTAGGAAAACATAGTAACTCATCATAGTTATCAAAAATATTGCTTGGAAACAATGTAAGAATTATAATAATACCAGTCAGTTGCAGATAATAGATGTTCTTTCTGATCAAAGTTAGGGACAGCGCCCAGTCTGAAGTGATCATAGCTGAGGCAGGTGCTGCTGCTACACATTCCCAGCTGTAGACTCGGCCTAACTTTTACATTCAGTCTTTTCTCATGACATGACGACTGGAATTAAAGAAAACTTCTCAATTCTTCCAAATTGTACTGAACTGTACATGTGCAAATGTACGAGGTGTTACAGAGATACCAGGCAGAAAGAATGAAGGTGACGGAACAGAGTGAAACAGGATACAGGAAACAAATACACACCTGTACCCGGAACATGCAACCAGCCACACCTACGTCTCACGGCAGGGGTGCTGGACCATTGCAGTTTGCTTTCTTCAGTCTGCACAACCTCTTTTTGCAGTACTGCTGGGAACGAGACCCAGGAATGTTTCAAAACATTACCTCTCATAGATGAACACAGAATGAAGAGAGGTGATACTTTTACTAGAAGAGACTTTGAAACCACACGGTCAGTCCCCATCATTTACAAAGATGTTTAGACATTGCTTGAGTTATAACACTGTTCAGAATATGTAAAGTTTTTGACTGCATGCAAATGAGCGTAATCCACCTGACACAGCACTCCAAAAAAACATTGGATGCTTCACTGTTGTCCCTCTCTGCACTCATTGTTACAAATGGCAATAACTATGGAAAAAAAATCTAATTGACTCCAGAAAATGAATACTTAGGTTATTCTAAAACACTGTCACACATATGGCTGGGGGGGGGGGGCAAAACTACACCATTAAATCATTAAATGTAGCATTTTGGTTCCCAGAGTCAAATGACTCGAAAAACGATTACTAATCAGGTTTGTAAAGTCTTAATGGCAGCTTTACTTTTTTCCAGACATGCTCCCTGGAGTGTGATGGTGGGTTGGACAGCCAGAAGCTGCGTCTGTGCCAGGACTTACTTCTGGAGGAGGAAAACCAAAACCCTTTGGCTGCACAGCAAGATCAAGAGGCAGTGGATGTCGCAACAGCTGACGAGGAGGACACAGCCTTACCGGAACACCAGATGGCCAAGAAGTATGGCGGCTTCATGAAACGCTACGGCGGTTTCATGTCACGCCGCTCCTCCTCCCCAGAAGGGGCGCTGGAGGAGGCGGGGAACCAGGATGAGGAAGAAAACATTCGCATGGAGATCCTGAAGGTCCTCAATGCAGCAACTGAGCACGGTGGTGGCGAGGGGGACGGACAAGGAGGTGAAGCGGCGAAGCGGTACGGAGGCTTCATGCGCCGGGCTGATGGAGGGGCGGTGCAGGGCAACTTGCTGGAGGCGGTGCTCGGCAGAGGGCTCAAGAAGCGCTATGGGGGGTTCATGAGACGGGTGGGCAGGCCCGAGTGGCTGGTGGACAGCAGCAAGAATGGTGGGGTGTTGAAACGAGCTTGGGAGAATGGCAGTGAGCTCCAGAAGAGGTACGGGGGCTTCATGGACTAGGACACCACTGTCGTGACCCTTCGGTCTTCATCTTTCCGACCCTTTTCTTGTCAGCCAGTTACCTTGTAATCTGGACTTGTTGGTGTTTCAGCCTGCCTCCCCTCCCCCCTTGTGCTAATCACACAGCATCATCTGCCTTTGTATAACGTGCTGCAGCCTCCTCCATTGGTTCAATTGGTCCTGTAATGTTGAAAATAAAAGATAAGAACATATAACATTCAAATGTTCACAAATCATTTTTGGTCTTTTTTTTGTTTTGTTTTTCATGATAAGATTATTTATTAAAAGAATTTGTTGATCAAGCCGTGTTGGTTGAGTGTATGATTTTCAAAAGCTGGACTTGTGCACAAGAGCTCTCTGGTCATCACAATATGCAACACATTATGTAGCAACACAGTTTTCGACAATTTGGATTTCATAGTTTATAAACTAAACTAAATAACTGTGGAAGACAGTTATTTAGACAAGACTATTTTTTAAATAGTTTTTAACTCCATAGAAGGATCAACCCCAAAACTATTGAAGCTAAAGAAAATACTGTTTGTTGTTCAAAACCACCAAGCGAATGTAGCTAACCAGCAGCTCCCGCCCACCTTTCCCTTGAGTCATCCCTATTGACATGGCCATTTTTCATAGGGAAGTGGAAAAATGCCCAAAATCCAGACCCAACTGCACAAACACACCTATATCAATCAAACATTAGCTTACAGTTTTAATATTATATTGCACGGAGATTACCACCGACATCAACTTATAACTTGACTTATGTTTCTGTTATTTGGAGTTTGCTGATGGGAAAGTAATGGGATTAATTAGCAGCCTAATACAACTCGAACTGCATGTTAATTAAACATGAGTTCTTAATGCTGCCCGCGATCAGATGAGATTAGATGGAGCATGCTGATGTAGATACACAGGAAAACTGCCTGGAACACAACACCAACTCCTGTAAGTTCATTCCAATTAAAATTCTAATAAGGTCCTGTATTTGTTGACTAAATGGCTCAGCAGAGAGGAGAGAGAGGTTTATATAATAAACAAAGTTATAGCTCTGCCACACAAAGCCAACCAACTCTTTCACTCCACTAATCTGCATCCAAAAGCCTTGAAATATGTTTGTCGTGGAGTAACACTTGGCAGTACAATCACCTCAGGTTGGATGGACCTCTCAAACCTCTTCCACCCTAAACGAATGAGAGGGACATGGAAGCAACAGAATCCCAGGGGCTGCAGAGGAAAGGGAGCAAGTGTCCTGTTCCAGAGCCTGTCAGTACCTGTCGGGGCAGAAGAAGCGCCTCAGGGGTCAGCGAGACCCTCGCACTTTGTGACAGGGTGAGCCCGGCCTCATTGAGCCCAGAATGCAGCCGAGGTGGTTGCGGTTTATACAAAGGCCAAAAGGAATCTCAGCCTGGCATGAATGTATGAGAAAACATTATTTTTGCATGACTCTCATGCTCAACGTGAGAGCGTCGTCAGCTCTGCAGACTCAATTCAGTTCGAAGGCACATGAAGATCAGTCTGACATCAGTGGGGCCAATATAATAAAAAGGAAGCTTTTTCTTGATACATCCTTGATACACTGTATTTTCACTGTATTATCAAAAGCTTACTTTTGAATACATTAGCTTAACTTTTAATTGCTTTTATAAAATCTTTCATGAACTATCTATTATTTTGAGGAAAAATAATGTAATGTACCTGATCTGCTTAAGGATAGCACTGACATTTGTGCCGGACATTTCGAACAGCCTATTTAGCGCATTACCTTTGCGATGTACTTTATTTTCTGCAGCACAACCTTTTATTTCCACGTTAAAAAAGAGTGGACTCAATCGGTAAAATAACTCTTCAAAGTTGTCGAATTCTTTTTCGTTTGATGTTATTTTGCTTCCACATTGTCGCAGCACCATTTCACTCATCATTGCTCCTGTGTGCTGGGCGCAAATGGTGTGAACATCCCCTGTCTTGGATCATTGTTGAGGTGGTGTTTTGTGACAAGAATCCCAACAGTGAATAACACTGAATTGCAAAGATTTGCTAATTCCGCGTCTTTAATCAAATCAGGGATCCTCTTTCATCAGGCTATCTCACTGTCTCGCTGCAAATAATGCCTCACAGCCAGGTTTCATTTCTCCGACTGGATCATAAGAGTCCTCTTAAATTACAAATGAGATTAAACATGGAAACATCTACTTCCAATGAAAAGATACTTTTTCCCAAAGCTTTGCTCTCAGACTATGTCAAATAACATTTTTTTTGGGAAGGGTTTTGATACTTTAGCTAGCGAGGTAAGAATCACGAGTGATCTTTCCCGTGTTGAGCACTTTGAGTCAAAGCCAACATCACGAATCATTTCATGGAAAAGAAATAAGACTGAAATGTGCGTTGTCTGCTTCCCAGCTGCTCCAAATCTGCCCTGATTACCCCCCCGCCACCCCTCCCCCCCACCGCTCCTCATCTCTCCTCGGAACATGCTGTGTCTCCCGCCAGCCACTTAGCACTTCTTATTTGTCTAATTGTCTTTGCACGCTCTTCCTCTTAATATGTGAGGAAAAAGATGAAAGATTATAGAAAACTGCAATGAAATCAGGCATCCTCTCTTCTGTGAACATGATTGTAATTACGAGAAAATTAGGCAGTGTCAGTTTTCTGTTTGAAGAAGAAACGGGATGACAATCATGTAATTGGCCCAAAGTTTTGGGTGTCAAACTTTTCACACTTCATCGTCTGAATCCATTTTAATGATATTTTAAATAACTTTATGTGTATATTTCATGTATCTGTGTATTTTGCTGTGCAACACTTAGCATGCTCACCAACCAGCTTAAGCCACTATACCCCTCCAATGTCATCTTTCATTCAATGACAACGTATTCAATCACTCTAGTCAGGTAATCAGGTTTTATTTAGGAGCAGTGGAATTTGACCACAAAATCAAGTTTCAATTTTGACCAGCAGAGATGCCAGAATTGCAACAGGTCAGAGAAAGCTATCCCTTTGTTTCCTAAGTGGTCGAAAAATCTCATCAAATAAGGACATTCTCGTGATTTCCACAGTTTTTTCATGAGCAAAGAGCAGGAAAACTTGTGAGGGCTTTGGTTCATGACACTTGAATGGAGGAAAAAGGACTTCTATTGTTATTGCGCCATCAGGCCTGATGCAGGGTCATCAGGACAAGGACACCCTGCTTTCAGGTCCCAGTCCATTAATCCCCAGGCGTCTCCAAGGTCAGAGGAGTTTCCGTTTCAGCTGAATTGAATCCACAAAAAGGCCGAGATCCCTTCGCATGTACTTGCCAATGCAACTTGTATCCGAACACAGCAGGAGACGGTCAGTTGCACAAACACCATCTGTCAATTTGTGGGAGCTGCTCTGGTAGTCAGTAAATGGGACTTATTTGTCCACAATCACCTTGATTCATTCTTTGGAAGTAACAACAACAACATGACCACTTGCCAAACCCCAACGGTACCTGCAATACTCGAGGAACTTAAGCTTTCAAACACGAACTATGTGTTCTCTTTTTAATGAACACGAGTCCCCATGTTGAGGGAACTTCAGTGCGCCACAGCGTGAATAGAACCCCCACTCCAACTCTGCTGCTGGTGCACAGTATTGCCTCGTTATCAGCCACTCTCCTCTGTCCCTGTGTAATGAGGATAGATCATCGCCCACCATCACAACTGATAACTTTTCCAATAACCCCTGAGTGACACTTTTTTTCATCAAATCTCTTTTTTTCAGTAGTTAATAAAAATCAGAGTGGAGATAGCAACAGCATGATTTTTCCAAACCTCAAACATGTTCATGCAGAGCCACAAAAGGGGTTGGGGGTGGGGGGTGCAGCTGGAACTTCACTATAGGCTCCTGTATGTCCGAAGCTACAGCCGGGTTTGCGGACTCAATTGCACGACAGACACAGTACAAACATGAAATGTTTACTGGCAAAGGGAAGTCCACAGTCCAGAGTTCTATAGCCAGCAGGGGCGTAGCATAGATGATCGGGGATGCAGTCAGGGCCAGGCAGAGGTCAGGCACCAAACAAGAGAATCCAGGGAGACGAAGCAAATCCAAAACCAAACGACAGTCCAAGGGATCATACACAAGCAGGCTCAATATTCCAAAATAAACAGGTCAGCATGTGGAACTAAGGCCGGAACAAAGGCTGGTTGCGACTGATGTGGAAACACAGACGAACTGGTAAGAAGACAAGCACATACGCCCACATATATACTCGGAACACTAGGTGAGTCTAGTCACAGAGCAGGCACAGGTGCAGCACACAGGAGGAGAGGAAGCCAAGGAGCCACCAAAATAAAACAGGATGCAATACAAACTGGACAGAAATGTGACGTGTGACACTGTCTTCGCACACCTAAATGTAATGAGCTCTGTGATCATAGTTTGATCTGACTCAAGTGTGTCGCAGCAGGAAAAAATATACAATGTCATTCTTTTTGGTGATGAAATGGATCAAGAAAGGCAGAGGGGACTTTTGGTTTTACATGAAAAATACTATCCATCCATCCATCCATCCATCTATCTCTGAAAAATACTAGTAAGCTTCAATTTATCTGATTTGACAATGTACACTCATTGTCAGCCTCGCTCTTCATCATAAGAGCCATGACCTTCAATAGCACTCATCAATATCAGTACATCGGCTTTTATCTAGTGCCCGTAAAACAAAATCAAAGGTTTCTTTGTCTGGTCAATCATCCTTTATGCTCCTTTGTCACAGTGGTGTCCAAATACCAAATTCTGACTGCTGTGTCAACATGAAACGCAGAAAGCCTGACGACAAGCTGCTCAAAACCAAGGAGACATCTAAAACATGGAGGACTGTGGACCAGGCTCAGGATCGGATACTACTGCTCAGTCAGCTCATTTCCATCATTGGTTTGGTTGTATTTTCTGTGGCTAACGGAGGGCAGTGACTATCAGTGGTTTTCTGAAGTGTGCAATGGCAGCAGTCGCGTGTCGCTTCAGTGAAACAGCGGCAGACTGTGGTGAGGGCTGTGAGCGAGGGATAGAGGATGATTTTTTTTCCCGTGGGACCCACGGGAATTCCCGAAAAAAGTCATCCTCTATCCCACGGGATGTGAGTCATTTTTTTAATGAATCCCGTGATCGGGACGGGACGGGGGGAAAAAATCAACAGGAGCAGGCAGGAGCAGGAACAACATTAATAGATGATCGTTTTCAGCCGTGTTAAACTACCAGATGAACAGATGCGTCCATTTTTGTAGTCATCTTTCAGTGACAGCCAACACTCCTTTGACCGCAGAAGCAACACAAAAGAACTACAACAGTGGTTTGACTTCCTGTCACTTCCGTAAGTAAAAAAGCAGAACAGCGGTATTGTCGTCTTGAAACAAACTACCACAGTGAAGTAAAGGTTGTGCAGGCAGCGAATCACAGGAAATATATCACAAATATCTTCTTTGTTCATGACAAGATATCACTCTTTTCTGCAAGAGTCCAAACATTATGTATTGTGATTTGTAAACTGTAAACTCTTTGAGAATTTAGCCGTCTGACGCAGAGAAAACAGAGTAAAATAACTTGAGGCTAAGCGAGGCACATTCATGCCATTATGATCTGACAGTATTGTGTTTCATACTTCACAAAAGTTTGATTTAATGTGTGATCAATGATGAAACCCAGATGTATTTTATGTCACAAGGAATAACATGAACACCAGGTCAGTAGCCTCCAACCCAGGGCACGGAATCTTGGATTGCCTGGAGGACGTTAGAGGCAACAGGCATCATCTTCACCAGTATTAGCGGACTTGAAGCTCAGCAGGAGGTCAGCTGTGAGGTCAGATCAGGGCTCAGGCAGTCGCATTGCAATTTGTTTAACTTTGATGCCACCCACAGCATGAGCTATTACATTGGTGATGAAGACAGGTTGCACAGCAGATAGCCTACAGCAGCCTCAGGGGAACAGGAGAAGACTGCCTTTTGATCGTCTGCTGAGGCTTTGAGTCGGGGGGGGGGCGTCTGAGCCCTGAATGGAGTCATGAGATTTGAAGGTGGGTGTAAACCTGCAGGAGCCAGTGGTGCGATTGATAGCAACATAAACACTATTTTGAGGGATGCCGTTTCTTCTCTGATAAGGAGGGAATCGGGAAGGCTGGATGTTGAGGGAGCCCAGAGATTCTGCCCAGGGACCGATTCAAACAAGCTCGGTGGTGGAAGATACGTTGTACTTCAATTTGTAACACTGAAGTTTGACTGTCTCGCAACCAAGCATCCAATGTAGAAAAGAAGTACCCGTTCTGCAGGCAACTGATTGAGATGTGGTAGAAGAGACAGTGAGTCTTCCATTTCTGATAAGAAACTGTAAGTTTTTTTTTACGCCGACATTAACCTTCCTCCACAATGTCCCTCTCAGCAAACGGCCTGGCTGCTGTGACCAAACGTCCTGCTTAAATAGATGAAAGAAAGTGGTTCTGAGATGCACATGTGAGGCTTTAACCAAAGAAACACTGCAATGGGGCAACAATCTGTAGAGGCCAATTACAAATTCTGTCTGCACACTGTGTTTAAGTGACTTCACATTATATTTAGTCAAATTGTAGCTCAGTAACAAAATATACTTTTTCAGTACCACAGTTATCCTCAGTGATGGGATTGTGCTCCTGCACTAACATCTCACCCATCCTCCTTTGTTCCATGCAGACCTCATCTGTTGATATGATCTAATCGTGTCCCCACACATTAAGCCACCAACTCTCTCATCACAAAAGTTCGGGGTTGAGTTTAAGATTAATTACTGTCATTAAAAACTAATATTAATTCCTACTTTGGCATGTAGTCTGGATAAAGATGGATGACGTGAGTCACCGCCGCAGCTAAAAATGCTTTTTATTATCTGTTCAGTTGTAACATTGATTTAATAATATGTAACTGCACCAGAGGTCACCGTTGCTGTTATTCCATGTAATTTGTCTCGCAATCTGATGCTGATGCTGTCAGCCCAAGGTGTTTCTTTTCCGTCTGTGTGTATCTGTGTCTGTGTGTGTGTGTGTTCATGGAGAAAGCCTCACAGTGTCGTTATGTCACAGCTGGCACGTAGAGTAGAGGAGCATCCGTGGTACTTGGTCTCTGTGAAAGTGTTTCACAGCCAGTCTGAGGAAAACTGGTTAGAAGCACACAGGCTATGTTGGCTCCAAGCTCTCTTCCTGCATGCATACTTTGTTCGTCCTCCACCTTCCTGACTGCTGAGTTGAAGAGACCTTAAAGTGAAGCCAAACACTCATGGCCACGACCACTCCATCAGACCCTCATAAGCGGAAGCCCACAGAATAATTCCCAGTGTCTTCTCTTCATTGCAGAAAGTGTCTTAACATTGTTTTAATTGACATTCTCAAAGCAGGAAAAACCGCCGGGCTCCCCTGTAATCTCCCATGCCTTACTACAATACATTTTATTTCTGGGCGCCTTTCACGACACTCAGGGTCACCTTACAAAAGATAAGATAAGATAAGATAAGATAAGATAAGATAAGATAAGATAAGATAAGATAAGATAAGATAAGATAAGATACAGTGACAATACATTAAAATGATAAAATACAGAAAGTTAAAAGAGTAAGAGACTAACAATTAAAACAATCAATGGGAGAAGCACAATTTAAAAAGACAGGTTTTCAGTTGAGATCTGAACAGACGGAGAGAGGATGGTCTCATTTTGTCCGCACGTGAACCTGGTGGAACTGCTCCAGTTGTGACAAAGGGTCAAACTTGTGATCCAGTGAGTATAATCCAGCCAGGGATGGAAAAAAAATACAGTTTGGAAATTTTAATAAATGGCAAATGGTGGTATTCCACCATTTTCTGTAAATGTCTCACTGTTTTAACAAGTTGATCTGACATAATACAGCTGCATGCAATGCAAAAACCTACAGTGAACACTAACTTCAAAATTTACTTATGAGAAGGAAGTTCCGCTTGCACCGCTTGTTTTGTTGTCCGTTGTCATGTTTACTGCCTGTTTTTGTCCATTGGGTTCCATCGATTACTATTATAAAAAAATAAAAGAGCACAACAGACTCCAAGTCCAACAATGCTTTGCGCGCTGCAAAAGACGCACGGGATTGTGAATGGTCGGCGGACTGTCACGTGGTTAGATCGGGCGTCTCCCCCTGATCGTGTGTTTGGAGTTTGAAGTGACGTTCTGCTTTTGTCCAGCCGCAGGCAACAGAATACGCGTCAAGCCGCTGCACATCACGTCGTCCTGCTCCTCCTCCGCCCTTTCCCCTCCCGCTCGCGAGCCCCGGCCAACTGCGCTCTGCGTCCGCTGCTCTCCGGTTGTAACGGGGCCCCGTGTTTTCATAACACCAGCGCGGAGTGGAGATTAAAGGTCGCGGCCAAAGTTGAGGAAGTCGAGCTGCGGCTGAGCTCACCGTGGAATCACTGTTCAACGCGAGTGGAGCGGCGACGGGGTGAGTTTGTCACGCGAGTTGGACACTTCGAGTTTAATGAAATGTATAAAAAAATGACATAGACGCTTCGATGTGGTGAAACTTTCACAGAGCGGGTAAGCGCTATCTCAAGTTTTCTTAGGTTTCTTGGCACGGTTTGGCAGAAATGGGGGCCGACCCCCCCCCCCCCCCCCCATCCCCCGCGTGTCTGCGGGTTTTTCGCAACAAGGGGAGTCGATGAGTCATTGATCCCCAACACACCTGGTTTAATGAGGGAATAACGAGACGCTGCAGGCGCCTCAGACGTGGCCTCCTTCAGGTGTCTCGTAGCGGGTGGTTTATTTGTTATTTCCCGTCCTCCACAAAATGACAAAATCCGCGAAAACAGTGAGATATTTTGAGGAGACTAAAAACTCAAGAAAGATCCTGACTGAAGTTACCGATTTAGCGCCATTTCACGTGTAAAGAAAGCTTCTCAGATTGAGACATCTGCTGTTGCATAATCGAGCCATATGGAGCTCATATGGAGGACAAGGACCGTGACCGTGTGGCCCATTTCCCAATCCACAATCATGATGGAAAAAATAATTTCTTTCAATCCAAACAAAGTTTTGTGGGTGCTAAATCGGTTAATACAGGCCTAAATGTGTTTAACAATAAAATCACGTTTGACAGGTTTTAACAAGCTGTCTGGTAAACAGCCATTTTAAAAAAAACAAAAAACAAAACAGTCTTTACAGGTAAGTGTCCTGAAATGTAAACTAAGTGTCTTGACGCAGCTGCTCCGTGTCAGGCACCGAGGTGATATGGAGCTACTGGAAATGCTTCTGTGGCATGCAAATGGTTTCTTGCACGTTTTGCACACAGTGGAGCTCTTAAAAGCTTATGTCCGGAATTTCTTTCAACTGAAACTGTTCATCAGGCCAAGAAGCGCAGTCTCTTTTGGGTTTCGTTTTTGTCTTACATCATTCAGTGCCAACCTAGTGGGCTGAATCTGTACAATGAAAAGTTGAAGGAAGTGCTGAGACACTTATGGAAGATGTGGATCCTCTTTTGTTACCCCGTGAAGAGCAGAGCAACATCGGCGGTCATCGGGTTTCACCCTAAACCGGTTCACTTTGTGCTTACACTGGCCTTTTTAACCCCAAACTAAAATAAAATCAGCCGGAGGTGTATGCTGCTTCCATGTTGTGTATTTATACAACATACCTTCCGTAACATAGTTTTTGCTGAGCTGTGCAACACATATGGGGAATTTTGTAGCATTTCACCACCACCCGAACCTATTGTTCACTCCTAAGATATGAAGGGGTGTGACTGGTAACATATTGTAGGTTAGCAAGCGTCACAGTCGCACCTTATGAAAGTGGAACTGGACTCGCTCTCTGAATGGACTGAAAAAGAGGAAGTTTGGTAAATGGTCAGGAAATTTGCAATCAATGCTCTCACATAGAAAAACTTTGGAGTTGATTTAAATAGCTGGAACAGTCCAAATATGCAGCATTTCAGCCCTGAACCTTTTGAAATTGTTTTTTTTTTTTCCTAACGTTGCCCCACCTCTCTTCCTTGTCCCCTCAGACCATCATGAATTTCTTCCTGGCCACAATCCGAGTCATCCTCCTGTCCTTCTGGTACAATGTGGAGGCTTTCATTCACCTCTTTGTGCCAAGGCGGAGGAAGAACATCGCCGGTGAGGTGGTGCTGATCACTGGCGCAGGCAGCGGAATTGGTCGCCTCATGGCCCAGGAGTTTGCCGCACTGGGTACTGTGTTGGTTCTGTGGGACATCAACCAGGAGGGGATGAAGGAGACGGCCCGACTGGCTAAAGAGTGCGGTGCTGTCAGGGTCCACTACTACCTGTGTGACTGCAGTGACAAGAATGAGGTTTACAGAGTGGCTGACCAGGTGAGCTGCTCCCCAGTGTCTCTGTGAACTTTCTACAACAACTCTGTCCGCAGAGTGTTGGCCATCTTAACAAACAAAAAAATAACAAATACTCCAATAAAGGTAATGTATTTCACGTTTACCTAATTTCTGACAATGGGTAAAACAAACCAAAAGGTGACCAGTATTCTCACGTATGTCAGAAACCTTAAACTCATCTTTTCTTGAAGCAACCAGCATAGCCTGTTCAGACAGATGTAATAAGTGTCCCTTTTTAATGTGCATCTTTGATTCCCTGATGACGTTCTGTCCAGTTGGATTTCCAAAAGGTTCCTGGAGCTGGACCAGAGTATTCATGACACGATGCATTGAACCTTTCCAGCTCTTCTCTCTGTATGTTACATAAGATGTTGACTATGTAGTGCTGTTTGACGTCTTATCAAGGAAGGGATCCAAAAAATCACCAGCCTTATTTATGCCCCAACAATGGCTATGTTCTCCATTCATGCAAAGTCATTTATGGCTTCGATCTGTGTACATGCTGTTCATTGTCAACGTGCAAACTACAGCAGAGACGTACTGCGATCACTTGCATGAAAGCTTCTTCATTTTGTACTCTCACTGTTTTCAGGGAGTAATGATTACGGTAATTTATTGGCAGTAAATCTGAATATTAAATACAAGCCTGATGTCTACCTTGTAACGTCATGCTTGAACTGTTTTACACTGTAGCTGCATTTGTTGGCCTTCATACTCCAGGTTGTCCGTCTGCTGAAAGAGTAACTGAGATTTTACTTGTATCAATTCTTTTAATGTCAAAGTCCATGAGATGATTAGAAAGGCTCAGCTGCAGAGGAGCAAAGTGTTTCCCAGCAGGTTAGGTAAGCTGCTCTGAGATAAGACTGATACTCCTTACGTAGTCCACCCACTCACCCCTCCATCTTGACTCACTAGTTGTTTGAATACTTGTAGTTAACAAACACCATTCTGGTACTTTTTTGGTGCCACCAGTCATTTAGGTTAATCTCATGGTTGTTATACAGAAGGATTTATGGACTGGAACATCATCAATTTGTCACACCGGCTGGTTGCAGTGTTTATCCTGTGAGTGATGCAAGTCTGTGCAACTGCTTGTTCTGTCTGTCTGTTCATTCTGGGTTTTGACCCGTTCACCTCAAATAGAATGACAACTCCCAAATGTGCTGACTTTGTTTTGACCATGAAATTAAAGGCACATTCAGAGCAGATCAGTTTAGTGCATTTTAAAAGCATCAGTTTGTATTTTTCCCACTTTGTGCAGGTGAGAAAGCTCATGTAAACTGTGGTCCATCAGGTAATGTGGGTCTTGGTTTGTGATGGGTGGATCCTGGTGAAAGTGGCTGATGGTCTGAAATGCAAACATGCTGTTTGCATGAATTATCTGCAGGACATACTAAGTTGCAGTCATCGTGCATGATATGATGAGAGCGTGGGCAACAAACTATGCTGCGTGCTCAGGCAGATAATTCTCCTGTTGTAATAACGCTTGTGGTGACAGAAATGGCTGAAGGTGGTTCATACAACTATCAGTAAGACGAGTAGAGATCTCTGCCGAGAACATGAGCCTGATGCTGGGAACTGCAGACCTGCAGAAGTAGGATCACATTTCTATTAGGATGTATTACAATTTTCAACACACAATTCTTTACCTAGAAAATTGACTTATCCTATGAATGATGATGTTCAGCAAGAAACACCCGGTTGCAGCAGTGGCTCCTTCATTCAGGCCATCAAACTGATCCTGTTGCTGAAGGGCTGCATTCAGTCAGGATTCTTCTGAAGGGGTTGATTTGCAGTTCATCTTTCAAAATGCTAGAAACGGTTAAAGAAAACAATCAATGGGCTTTTCCTGTTGCTGAAAATGTTTTGTTTCATTTCACAAAGTGAACATATTCACTCAGCAAATCAGCACACTTGCTCGACGTTTCTTTCCAGGCTTTTTAGCTTTTTTTTCAAAGGATATAATTGAAATAGGAACTATAAATATGTTGTTTAAAAAAAACGACACCTCTTGAAAATGGATCATATGTGATAAGGGTTATGGTCAGCCATCTTAGTTGTAGTCTTAGTCTTAGTCTTAGTCTTTTGCTTTCGTCACATTTTAGTCATAACTATATATGATATTTTTAGTCCAGTTTTAGTCAAAGAAAATTCAAAAAGGTTTTAGTCTAGTTTTAGTCAGTTTTTGTTTTTTTTTAAAAAAAGGTATTTGTCTTAACAAATTAAATTATGTCAATAATTATTGGAAATTGGAATCAATTTTGAGAATATGGTAAAGGGCAACACATGAACATACACATGCTGAAAAGATGAGCAGTGGATGAGGAACACATATGCCCAACTTGACCTTGTCTACCAGTGCAATTAAGATGCATATCATTTTTTAAAACAGACACCATATAACCCCATTTTATCTTTAACTTGTGCAAACTTTCTAAAACAGTGTTATGGCGTTACATCACTGCCATTAATTGAGAGAGCGCAAAGCTGTCATTGCGGGCGCACAAAGGTGCCATCGAGGGCGCATTTCTGGTTGTCTCGTCCGATGGTCGTAGTCAGAGCGTCTCGCGGGCGAGTGGATGGTGGAGGGGCCGACGACCGCCGTTGCCGCACCCGTGCAGCGTTGCTCACCTCTCGGGGAGGCTCACGGGCTTCGGCTGCATGAGGGGAGACTAGGGGAACCCCCGAGCGCCAACGCGACCTGCCGGGGCTCGCCGACCACACCCGCTCCGAGGCAGCGGAATGCAGGCAGCGCGAATGAATGACGTCCTCCAGCAGCCTCACCCCGACCCAAGTGGATCACCCAGATGCCCGCAATGAGAGTTTTGCGCTCTCTCGATTTAGAAATCGCATTTCTCGATTTAGAAAATATGCCCGCGATGAGAGCTTTATGCTCTCTCGATTATTGGCAGCGATGTAACGCCATACGTTTTAGCGTTTGACTGACACGTTACAGGACAATAGGCAGAAATGTAATGCACTTTGAACGTCCGACAGACCACCCACCAACATTTTCGTCCAGTCTCGTCAACAAAAACTCACACACAACTCGTCATGTTTTTGTCATCAAAGATTCACGTTTAGCTCGTCACTGTCTTGTTATCGTCATGAAAAAGAGACGTCAACGAATAATCTCGTAATCATCATTGTTGATGAAAACAACACTGGTTGTGGTATACACATGACAAGCTTTTGTCTGCCTCCCTGCAGGTGAAGCGAGAAGTGGGCGACATCGACATCCTGGTGAACAACGCCGGTATCGTGACAGGAAAGAAGTTCATCGACGCTCCCGATTCTCTGATAGAGAAGACAATGGAGGTCAACACCATGGCTCACTTCTGGGTGGGTCTCCCTTCAAATGCTGACATGCAGCATGTTACATTTGCAGGCAAATCTTGTGTGTGACACAGGGAGTGGAGGGCAATGTAATGGTTTGTAATCACCAGCTGTCACGTCCTCTCGGTTGAGTTGTGGCTTCATACAGATGCTCTGATCATATACAGTGACCTTTAAGCAGGGGTTTTGGGGAAGCTTGTGATGGATTTCACACATGTAGGATGCAGGCTGGTTTACCAAGTGGTATCTTGATAAGAATCTCTGAAGAGATGCTTGTTTTTTACTTGTTCATCCGAGACATTTTCTTGAAACATCCAACTATGCATTGAAGCAAAGTCAGTCTTCAGATTGTGGAAAAAAGTAAATATGTGTCTATTAAAGTTTCCAGTGTTTGTTTACCTTTTCCTCCTCTCTCCTCTCAGACCTACAAGGCCTTCCTCCCTGCCATGATTGCTAACAATCACGGCCATCTAGTGAGCATTGCCAGCAGTGCTGGACTCATCGGAGTCAATGGATTAGCTGGTGAGGTTGTCCTCCTATTAGCTGAGCATCCAACAGTAATATTGACTGAATGTGATCAATTCACACTCCCACAAACTGATGTGTGCAAGAGGAAATGCTTTCCTCAATGTGATAGATCAGTAAATGATATTTAGTCATACTGAGGAAACCTGAAATAAATGTAGCGCAAATACACTTCCAGAAACATTTGCTGTTGAAAACCAACACCTGGGATGCCATCAGTTGTGATTGATCACTCTGACCTTTTTTATCTGTGTTCTGGTTTTTTTGCACAGGTCTGGAGATGGTAAGAGTGCATTGTTGTTCATTTCATGCCGCAAATTGTTCCTGTTATAGTACTGGACATCAGACCCTCTGTAAATAACATCAAACATCACATCCGGTTCGTTTTTCTGTCTCAGAGAGCTGCTTTTTCTTCACACTGTTGTGCGTTTTTGGGTCCAGTTCAGCTGCTTACAGTGACTCGCTGTGGCTCCCTTTTTCAATTTCTACTATGCAACATCGCCACCAAACAATCGCTTATTCTTTTACACACCCATTGAAGTACTGACTACACACATGCTTTCTCCCCCTTCAGACTATTGTGCCAGTAAGTTTGGTGCAGTCGGGTTTGCAGAGTCGGTGGGTCTGGAAATGCTGGCGCTCGGCAAAGAAGGAGTCAAGACCACCATCGTGTGCCCCTACTTCATCAACACAGGGATGTTCGATGGATGCCAAACCTTGTAGGTCCTCACATTCTACTTCTTTCTTATATATGCAACCAAAGTACCACAAACCTTTATGATGACAAATGCAGCATTCAGTCACACTATAATTTCGTCTATATTTAGATTAACCATCACAACATTAGATACATGGTTACACAATCAAGTAAGCCTTTAACATATACATATTTGCATGTATAATCACAAACAAAGTGCTCACATGCTTTTGGGAGCAACTCCATCACTTATTTATTTACACATCATTTGTCACATCAGCACACTTGTATCCTTTTTGCTGTGCTATATTCTTATCTCTGGAAGCTGGACAGAAATCCAGGACGGTCAGTCAGAGGACATTTCTGAAAACCAGCAGTTGTGATGGGTGCCTGGAAAGGCGAGGGAAACCATGGTAACATGTGCTGTTGGATCTGTAGAGCTGCGCAGCCATCAGGTCAGCTGTAATTCAGCCAGCAGCACTGATTACAGCTCAGAGATGCCGTTGAATGCGCTGATGACACTTATTTGAGCCCAGAGTCAATAATGCTCCTCTTTGATCACTCTGATGGCTTCAGATGGTTGGCTGTTATCTTCGCTTCCCTTGTGGCTGATTAAATGAACCACCTTCAGGTTAATTCCATCTCGTTTTAAACCATTGTCTCTGTGCTGATCTCCTCTAAATAAAAACAGTCACTATCAGATGAATGTAAAAGACTAAATTCCTGGCTCCTCCATATTTTTATGTGATTGTTCTCGCTGCGTGCCTTCAGCAATCATCTTTTCAGGCTTATTTGTTCGAGTGTAACAGTCCTCACAGGAGGCTGATGTGACACTTTAGCTGTGACCTCTGTCGTCTGGCTGTTGTGGCTCTGTCGGCGGGCCGATATATCGAGCCGATTATGGCATCTGGCCAATTAATCGCCGTCGGTCAAAGTGTGGTCGATAATAAAATTCTGCCTCGCTGCAAGCAGCAAGAAGAAACTTGGGCTGCATGGTGATTCTGCTCTCTACCCCTCCCTTCTTGAGCAGCAGCTCCGTGCTGCTCCTCCCCCTCCCCTCACAGAGAGCAGTGCGCTCTAGCTGCACCGGCCTCCCCCTCCCGCTCCCTCGCACACTCAATAACACATAGGCCAAACACATAGACCATAAAATCACTAAGTTGCTGAGTCTTTTAAAATGTATCAGTTGCAAAACACCTCCCA
>JAUESE010000048.1:14589299-14600086 GCA_032274725.1 Malacoctenus triangulatus | reverse complement strand
CACACACACACACACACACACACACACACACACACACACACACACACACACACACACACACACACACACAGAGCCTGAGTGCAATTGATGTGTCTTTATTACTAAAAGTTATAAATACCTCTCAAGGGGGTGAGTCCAAGTTACCTGTTGCCACTCCTGCTCAACCCAGTGGGGGGCACAGTCTCTGTCACCACAGGGATAGATTGCCAGCGGGCGCAGTGACTGGTCACACTGCTCCTCGGACATCACGGCCCCAGTTGATGAGCGACAGGTCACCACACGCAGCATCCTCCCCTCCCCACACACACCAGAGCACTGCAGCAACACCACGTTCCAGAGGAAATTACACAGCAAGTTTCATGAGACCACGACAGCACCAAGGACGAGGGGGTCCGAACTTTGTGTTGTTGTCAATAATATTTCTTAAAATATCTGAACTCACAGGTCCCCAATCAGAGACGGTCCATCGCCGGTCACAGGGCGGGCCTTCGCATTCCTGGCTCTCGATTGGCTGAGATGACTTGTTGCACAATCTCATTTCCATGGAGCAACGAACCTCTCGCGTGCGGACGCCACGAGAGCCACAGCGAGCGGAGCACTTACAGTCGCAGACAAAACACACACGGGCATCAGAACACAAAATCACAAGCTTTACAAAATGGAAGAGAGGCTACAATTAGAACATCTGATGGCTAAAATCTTTTTTTCCCCTCCATCTGTTTCACAGTCAAGGTATTCTTAAATTTCTTGTGCCAAAGTAAAAGCATGGGCATAACTTGAGTTTTGACTGAGATTCATTAATCTGTAGGAGCTAAAACTTGGCTCACTACTGCATCAGCACCTTGAGTTGGCTTTTGAGATGCCTGTTTCAGTCATGTCATTTTTATGTCAAAAGAAATGTCTTGTTTGCACTGTGTGCAATTTTACTTTAGGTACCCAAGGCGACAGAAGCACAGAAACGTGTGGGATGTTTTTTTCTTCATCTAGTGATTCTATTCAATCTTTTTATTCCTATTTTCATCACTGCTGACAGAATATAGCGACACAAAGACTCAATGAGTGCAGGTTCGCAAAAAGGCATTCAGGTGATCAAAGGTTCCAGCAAACACTATGACCTGATTCATCGCTGTGCCACCCACCTCTGTCCACTCGGACACCTCCCACTGTGGGCCACAGCTCTGGCCGAGGCAGACCTTACGATTGGCCGGTTTGTGCAGGTCGTGGGACAGACACAGGGAGTCGTAGACAGACGAGTCCAGGCCAGGTGACAGCATCTTCCAGCAGCGCACCGTGCGGTACTGGACGCCCTCGCCGCAGGTCCGAGAGCATTCGCTCCACCCGCTGGTCTCCCATCTGAGGACGCAGGGAAAAGACGGCGCTATTGTACCCGTCTGATGTTACAATTGTGTCCTGTCTGCTCTCATATGTGTTGTGTATAATAAGATTTGTAAATGTAGGAGCCAAGTGTTCATGTTTGATTCATTTTTGCACTAGGCAACACTGAAAAGTAAGAGCTTAGCCTGTAAAATGATGGTTATGTACAGACGCGGAGCGGGTGTCACGTTGCAGAGGGGGCGGGGACTTGTACTGGGCCCTTCTAGGCTATTGGCTTTTTCATGTTAATAATTCACATCACAGATCTGATCTGGATCTGAGCTGTGGTGGGCCTATTTGCCAAAATAGAAACTGAACCAACGGCTTTAGTTTAAAAAAATAAAATAAAAAAAATCCCCACACTTTGCGCCATCATTCAAATATTAAAGAAAATTCTCTAAAGAAAAAGAATAAAGGAGGAAAAAAATTCAGATCCATTATTCATCCACTGCACCTCGTCAACATAGTTTACTGTTTTTCAGCTTTCAGTAGCCTAGCTCTGCAGTGGACGGGGCTTCGTTCGAATATTTCCCATCATGCTTTGTGGCTTTCCCTATGTAATTTTGTCTGCTGTAGGCTAAGTGTAGCGAATATGATCGCTTGACATTCTCCTGGTGACGCATTATCAGAGTGATGTGGCGAGTACTGTCAATAATCTACTGAATTCAACAGAATAAAAAGATGACTAAAAACTTGCATTCTTGAGGCCATTACAAAGTTTCCACGGACCACTCTCAAAACCGATCCCGTCATTTTTTTCTTTTTTCCTCGATCCTGTCATTATTTTCCATGCAGCCGATACAGGAAGCCAGTTTCAAAGTAAAGTGTAAAAGTTATATGTTATCAAATCAGCCTTTATAATACAGCTCAGTCTGACTTGCTTTATTCGGGGGTAAAATCGAAGAGTTCTGAAAAATCTTCAAATCAGGGCCTACTTCTGCTACCTCTACCCTGTGCTTGGGACCACAGACCTGCTTTCCCCCTTATTGGTGGGGCTGGGTGTGGGTCCCCCCAACCGTGGGCCCGGGACGTTCCCCCCCCGCCCCCCCCGCCCCCCCCTGCTACAGGTTATGTATCTGTGTAGGACACAGTGTCTGCATGACCAACATTTGTATGGAGACCAAGTGGTTTTGAATATTGTGTGTGTATCAGTGAGCATGAAGGCTAGATCCAGTGAGGGAGTACCGAGGGGGACATTCCTTCCCGGCACAGAACTCGTGTGTGGGCTCTGGTCTGGCCATTGAGTCACAGTAACTGTCGTCAACTTCAATGCCGTCGTAGCGGACACACAGGGCGTAGCTGGTGCTGACACCTGCGCATACATAAGCACACATGCTGGCACAATTTGTTCACGTTGAATGTTTTCCGTAGCACAAAGATCGTAACAGAATGTCTGGCCCTTCGTGAGTAAAAGTGGTGAACAAAGAAGAAAAATGAAGCAGATCAAATTTAAATAATAATGTAAAATAAGACAAATGGAATTCAACAATGATCTGATCTGAATGTACCATCAGTTAGATGCTTGGCAGTTTTGTTCCTGTCAATAACAAACATTAAAAATTCAATAAACGCCGAATATGTATGATTTTGGTTTCAGGTGGTGAAGCACTGTACAGCTGAACTATTCCCAGGCTCATTTTTTGGCATTTGAAAACCAATAAATATGGCTAATAAACCTGGGAGGCTTGTGTTTTGAGTTTCAAACATAAATAAATAAAAATCTGCCCTCAAACTGCAGCTGTGTGATTGCTACACACTTTGATGACAGGTTAGCCAAAGCAACCAATTACACAGCAGATTTCCCAGGAGGCATCATCAGATAAAACACAGAATGAATGCAGACATTGTTGTACTTGACATACCGGTGGATTGTGTGTTTACCTGTGGTGCAGGTGGAGCTACACGGAGCATAAGCAGAAACCTTCCAACGGTACATGTCTGCCAGACTGATTTCCGGCTCCAGACCCACATCGAAGTCGTTGCTGGAGGGAATTAGATGCATGCAGCTCTAATTTAAACCTGACTTGATTCTATAATTACATGAAAACCAACCCACATAACAACCCCTGTGTCAAAATCAATCAACTAATTTGGTAAGTGGGCTCAGAAGCAAGTCTGTGGTGAGTCACTGAAAAAGATTTCTGGTGTAAGTTCAAGTGAAGACTTTTCTACAATATCTTGCAACACGGTCTTGTCAGCAGTGCCCACTATAAACTGTAAACTGTGAGTAGTTTGGTGGTGTTGATGTTGATGGAACCTCATCCAGCTGCTCTTTCATACCTCTCAGTGTTGGCCTTCTGGACTGCCGACACCTGCTGTAGCTGCACCAGAACGCCTGGTTGTGCGCCTGTTTCTGCACGTGTGACAGCGCGCGTTACAGTCACTGCAAGCAGGTCTGGGTTAATTTCCAACTGGGAGTCTGTGAGCAGTTCTGCATCCTCTGGCGCCTCCACGCTGGTTCCAGCTGATGAGTTTGGATCACCGAGTGTCTGTTTAACACTGTGTGTGTTGGTCTGCGTCTGGTTGTAGCGCAACTCCTCCTGCAACAGGAAGGGGGCGTCCTCTGGTTGTGTTGCTGGGTGTGCACTCTGACTACCTGCATTAAAAAAACAAAAAATATGGAAGCATTTTAACTAGGGTGACCATATTATGACAATCCAAAAAGAGGACACCCTCCCCAACATGGGCGTGATGACCCCCCCTGCATATATACAGCAAAGTAATCCAAATGTTTAAAAATGACAAAGTGCTTTTAGAAATCACACGTTTATTTAAATACCCTTTCTGTTTGAACTGAATATTATATCAAAACAGTTTTTGCCTTGTAACAAAATAGAATCTCTGTCATATTTTCCTTATATAGGCTTCATGAAAACATGAATAATACATAAAATACTAAAATAAGAAGAAACAGATATCCCACTCTTAAATTCCTCTTGTGCAAAAATACAGTATCTCAGAATCTTAAGAATGAACTTCGAACTTTGGGCACGTAAAAGAAACAGCGGTTGTCCATTCTTATGCCTTGTGGGAACCAATGTGAAAATACATTATATTATTATCCAGATGGTGCACAACGCTTCCCATTTATCACGATCTCGACTGAATATAGGATATTTTTTCTGCAATTCGTCTGTGAAACTACACTTACGTTTTGGCATTTTAGTGGCACATTGCAACGCATGGGCAGCTCCTGGTTTGCTTTGTTTATTTTGACGGGGTCTTCCTGGGTCTTTCACGTCATCAAGACAGGTACACCAGAGTAATGCCAGTGGGCAGTGGCTGCATTTAAAGTGTTGAATGACGGTCAGTGAAACAATACGAGGTAAATCCGGACATTTTACGATATTTTACAAAATCCCCCAGACATAATTTTATGGCCAAAAAAGAGGACATGTCCGGGCAAAAGAGGACGGATGGTCACCCTATTTTAACCCTATTGCCACTGGGAGAAAATCAATGAGTAAAGAATCTCGATGGACAGACCCACACTAGCCTCTATCTCTTCCTGTTGTCTGCTAGAGAAAAGAAATCCTGAAAACACAAGAATTTTATCTCAAAGACTCCTTTTGCTACCTGGGAATGACGACAGCAGCGTGTTGTCATCAGCGGTGGATGGCTCGTCGATCGAGTTGGAAGAGCTCCCTGAATGAAGAGAAAAACAAAAAGACAGGCAAGGAGACATTTATACAGCTTTTATAATACAGCAAGCTTGTGATTCCCAAAGTGTAGGTTGAGAAAGGGCTGCAGGTGGGCCATTAAAGGTCGTCAAAAACAAGTAAGATGCGATAAAAATTGAGTCTAAGTGTCATGGGTTGATGACACTGACTCAGGGTTTGGGTGGGCTGCAGCGGATTTTTAGAACTCAGATTGGATCATAGCACTCTTGAGGTTGTAAATGGATGTGCAAGCCAAATCCAGTTTCTGATCAACTTTGTGTGATGCTGCTGTCTGAGCATCATATTGGTTTCCTTGTTCATCATACAGCAACAGCTCGACTACCAATTGTATCATCTTGTGATGTGTGAGGCCAGCTACAGATGGCCTAATTTCAGTCAGTGTTGAAATTGTTTAAATTTGAAAGTGTTTAAATTTGATTTTTCTCCAGCTGCATGTAAACGCATCAGTTTGGTCACCAGGCTGACAGATCATCGTTTGTTTCGCAGCCACCTTGTTCTATCCAAGAATCAGGAAGAGAAACACAGGAAGAACGGGTTAGCACGCAAGAAATTAATGCATCTTCTTCTTAGCTCTTCAGACTGATGGACACCTCAGTGGACCACAGCGGTCGACATGACCAGCATGTCATTCCCTGATATGTTGGGCCTGTTTAACCTGCTGCAACATGTGGATCAGCAATGGACTACTCACTGTAGCCTGATGGTGCCGGAGGTCCACGCTCCTCTACGTCATTGTGGCTGAAGACATGGCTGATGACATCAGCAGGCCTGTAGACCACCATGGCTGCCGGCGGCTGTGGTGGCGGGCTAGGTGTTTGAACCTCCCACACCACCTCCTCCTCTTCGTCGTCGTCTTCTCCCGGCACGTTGATGTTGGCGCTGTAGTGACGGACAGACGCCACATCTCTGCTGCTGTTTACCGAGCTGCTCTGATCCCCTCTGACGTCCTCGTTCATGTCAATATAGGTGAGGTTCAAATGGGAACGAGCGGGGCTACTGGCAATTTCCACATCAGTGATGTCATGAGACTTGAGGGGGATGGTGTACTCGTAGGTGATGTGAGGGAGCTTCCCATTCAGGTTGTAGTACTGAACACAAAGACATAGGATGACCATGAGTTTTGTGTCAGTTTTGACCATAAAACGCTGTTGAACAACTTCTTCATACCCAAACACTCCAACTTGCATGACCTCCAATTTTCAAAAAGGGTGACTGCGAAATATTTCAGGAAAACTTTCCAAAATAAAATTTATCAGCTGCAAAATGCTCAATTGAAAAGAAGTCAAAAGCAAGGTTCACATTTTTGCATTGTGGTTTACTTTAGGCTACACTTTAAACAGTGTCCCAATGATTCTACGTGAAGGCTCGACAAGTATGTGTACACGGTACCATAACATTGAGGCCCTGCAGTGTGGGTCCTTGAGCGATGATGTACTCCAGGCCGTCCGAGAAGACATTACTTGGGCGGCGGTATTTGAAGATGGTTCCCGCCACGTGGAAGTTCTGGGGATTGTCGAACACGGTGTTCCCATTGAAGAAAAAATGTCCCGCTTCATCGGACAGCGCTAAAGAGGACAGACAACGTTGGGGGGGATTTTGACTCTCGAGCATTAAAACCATTTTTAATAACTTAATGCTTGATAAACTAAAACAAACAATGTTTAGTATTTAAACCACCCAAATGCAAAGATACTAGTTATTTGAAGGCAAATATGCTTCATAAAAATAATTCTGCTTTTGTGCATTAGGTGGCAATGGTGAGTCACTGTCTTGTCTAGCCTTTCCTCAGTCCAACCCTTTGGAGTTCTGGCAGTTAGTGTTCATAGTTCCCAGTTAGTCTGTTTCTATTTCATCCTTCAGTGTTGATGCTTGGAGCTTTTAACCAGTTACCATAATTGCTTACTATGTCACCTTAAGGTGAAAAGTTGTATTACAGGACTAAAGAGAGCAGGAGAAAGCTGGCTTCATACCACCATTTGTTTGGTGAATGTGTTAAGAGACACATAGCTGTAACATCATTGCTTTGAGCACTAATGTGTCAGTTACAAGTTAACATGATGGAACCAGAGAGAGGACTGAACAATGCAACAGCTGAGCCCAGATGTGTGAAGCGCTGTTCCGAACAGACCTGACCAGTCAGTCTTCAGATCGCACCACTTTTCAGTTGCTACAAATAACAGACTTCACTGTCTCCTGTGTTCATCAGTCGTGTGCCAACTATATTATGCTGGCAGTGGTGATGTGCACTCCAGCCATTTACACAGAAAAGTACCTACTCAGTTTATTACTACTTGATTAATCAACAGAACTCAACTATTGTCTTCTAACTACTACCGAGGTTAAGAACAGGTCCAAATAAGAGGGACAATTATTATGCAAGAAGTACTTCCAATGTAACTACTTTGCAGTAAGTTAGATGTTTGTTTTACCAAATTATTGTTACGTGATTTTTTTCACATTTTACACCAATATCCTGCAAAATCTCACTCCTGATTTCTTTTTTGTCTGTTCAGATTCTAAAAGTTAATGAACCCCATTTGGTACTTACAAACCTATTGTTTTAATGTGCAGTACATTGACCTTGAAGAAGCTGTAGGTTCTCACCGAGGATGTTTTCAGTCTTGTGTCTCTCAATGATTTGAATGTCTGAAGATCCAGCGGGGATGTTGGTGATGAACATGTAACCTGAGGACAAAAACACTCACTTTAAACAAACAAATTACTTGTGATAAAGATGCACAGAAACAGAACTGTGAACACTAGAACTGTGAACTACAGTGACACTGAAATGGTTGAAGTTACCGATCATCATCAAATATCATTCTACTTTCATACAAACTTCCTCAGTTGTGTTGAAATGAATCTGCACACATAAAACATATGATTCAGCATATGTCACAATAAAAGTCATTTCAGGCTGTTCAGTTTTTGTCATGAGGCTGCAAATAACATCCACGCAATGTTTAGGCCTTTTTTTTAAATTTCTTTTTCTGTCAGTTTTTTGACAACGTGCACACATTTTCTTTCCAACACACAGTTCAGGAATTGATGAGTAGGACTGCTGACAGAGTCGCAGCAGCCACTACTGCTCTTCTTTTTACAAATCATCTTCTTGTTTTGTTTGAAACTGTGGTTTCATGCTCGGACACTACACCGGGGCATGTTGAATAACGTGGGTGAGACCACTCACAGCAGTGCATCACTGAAACTCACATGCACATTTGTCTACAAGTGTGTTTGAGTGTGTGTTACCTAACTGTGTGAGTGCCTTCCTGTACGACCCCGAGATGCGCTGGCACGACGTCCCGTTGCCTCCGCACACACCGCATCTGTCTACTGTCTTGCTGCTGTAAAGCTGCCCATCACAACCTACAGGCTGGAGCAGAACACACAGCAAACACGATTTTGTTGATTCGTTGAAGATGTCACACATTTCAAATTCACCAGTAGACAACATACACGTGTTTAAAAAATCATTCTGCATTATTCTTCGGTTGGTGGTTTGGGAGGATTAAATAAGGACTCTGAAATGTTGACAAATAAAAGGTGCTTTACGACTAACATCTCTTATCATTATCATGAGTGAATAACGAACCTAAAGAAACCTCTTCCTCAGATTACCTGACAAATGCCTTCTATGCAGACGCCGCGGTACTTGGCATCCCGACAGAAGGTGCCATCGTGTGCAGGAACGAGCAGCTGCCGCTCACCGCTGATCGTGGTGCATTGCAGGTCGCATGGCTTATTGGAGATGCTGATGTAATCAGCTACACAGGGAATTGCAGAGTAAGGAGATATTTATTTCATCGACATCACGATGGACTCATTATATAAGACTTGACTTTCAGTTAGATACATCTGGTAGTTGTTTAAAGATCATTCAAAGATTGAGGCCCGGGCCGAGCAGCTTTGTTCAGGGAGACTACTCTGATTTTGGATGTTCTGGTTGAATACCAGCAGGTAGACAGATAACAGAGGGCCTACCTGGGTAAAGCGGTATCCACTGGTAGTATCTTCTTCCGAAGGCTTTAGAGTTAAACTGGGAACACTGGTACTGTTTGAAGCTCACATTGGAGCTGGGACAGGGCTGGAAAACACAATAAAGATACAAATTACCCACATACTAATTTCTTGCAGCTGATTAATTACAGATGGTTGTCATACCTGGTGTGCACAGAGCTGGTACTGTTTGGGGGAGCCCACACAATACGAGCTGTTCACGTTCTGTGTGGTGGACAGCCTAGGACAGAGACAGGAAACAGTAAACAGTTTAGGGTCACCATTCGATCATGTTAAAATTGGCAGGAGGCAGGAGGTAAGATGAGTGGGATCCTCCTAACACAGGTGCACACAAGTGGGGCAACCGACACTCTGGTCCTTTCAAAGCTGTTTTTACACCACAGCTGCTAGGTCCACATTAGACTGTGACTTTAAAATATCAAATCTGGTTGCATTCAGTGACAGTATAAATAAAACAAGCTTAAAAACCAATGGGTTTATTTGGGCAACTTAAAACTGGCTTAGGGTGAGGTGGGAAAACACAGAAATGTTCCAGTTTGTAAGTGTCCTACAACTGAAGGACAACTCAGAAACTGTGACTCTTTTGGAGGATAAACATTGATTCAGTGACATTTGGTGGGATTTCAGTAATAAGCAGCTACAGCAGCTGCAGCAATGTGCAAACAGCACTTAGAGTTTGTGCTCAGTCAGAAGGCTTCAAGCCGACTAATGGTAATGTTTATCTAAAACTGTGGTACAATTTATACACTCACAACTCACAACCATAACTTGAGTATACTGAACTGCTAAAGAAAGCAACCACCAAAAACATGCGTAAAGTGCAATGCTGTAGTGAAAGAACAGAACATTTCCATTGAGGGCAGTGAGGAGGTGGTCCCACTGAGCACTGGTCATGCATGAGTGTAGAGTGACACACAGGATGAGGAAGAAAGACAACCTAGCTCATAGAGAGGCAGCCACCAAACCCAGGAATCTTAGAAAGCCAGCCGGAGATTACAACATGTTGCTATGGTTACACAGTCACTGATCAACATCTTGTGTGCCACTTCCTGCTTTTTGGACTGCAGGACAGTTGGTTCGTCTTTCACCCTGTGAGCAAAGTGCTCTGAGATTATGTTTGTATTTGAGCTTTGACCCATAATGTCAGGCGAGCCAGTCATTCATCAAACATTCAGCTAAAAGTCAAATGAATATAAATATTTTCAGGATGGACTTGAACTTTTATCCACAAAACATCCAATGGAAACCCATTTTTTCGTTTGTCCAACTTCAGGTCAGACTGAATACTCAACACATGCACACACACACAGACACAGACACACAGACACACTTTTTTTTTATCATTTAGTTCCGACTCCCTTTTAGCCAAACAACAATCGAACTGACATGATAGTGACAGAGTGTAACTTTTTTAGTTTTGCTGAGTAAAAAAACAGTGGCGTGAGTGAACGTTCAGGAAGCAGCTGGCAGGAATAAATCTCAAAAGGTCTGAGCACTTAAAATGTTTGCAAAGTTTCACAACCACTACAAACATGTTTGCAATGAGTGTACCAAGAAAATCCTAAAAGGGACTGAGTTTATGGTTGACATGAACCTCAGTGTGTGTGAAGTCTTAGAGAACTCCATCTTGGAGTTAATGCATCTGTCTTTCATTACCATGCTCACTGGGGGGGGGGGGGGGGGCGGGGGGGGGGGGGGGGGGGGGGGGGGGGG
>JAUESE010000048.1:14462554-14473916 GCA_032274725.1 Malacoctenus triangulatus | reverse complement strand
AAACCCCCCCCCCCCCCCCCCCCCTCCCCACCAAAAAGCAAAACTCTGCAGAGAAAAGAACACGAGCTCTGTCTGTCTCATGAAAATCGCTCACTTTTTACTGTTGGCAGGAGAAGAACAGTTCATTCAACAAAGTCATAGTTTTTTTTTGCTTTTCAGCTAAGTGCAACAATCAACACTTATACAATTTATAAAGTTTTTCAGTACCACCAAAATCATGGATATGACAATTGTGCACCAGCTCTATAATGTAATTGTAAGTTGTAATGTTTGAGATCCAGCATAAAAAAAAAAAACAAAAAAAACAAGATCTTTGAATGACTGATTTCTTGCCACTAAGTTGTATTTGTCTTGCAAAGAAAGAGGCCCGGCTGAACGGAGGAGAAAGACTGATTTGTCGTTCTCTGCAGCCTGGCTTGTGTTTGAAGTCACACTGGTGTGGTCCACGGAAGCCCACATCTCTTCGAACCATCCTTCCCACTGTTCTGAGTGAGCAGTACATTTGCTGCATCATTGCCGGGCTGGTTTGATTTATCGTCTGACAAACGATGCATCAAATAACATCCCCATTTACTGCATCAGCGCCAAGATTCTGCTCCAGCCAAGCGTCCAGTAGATGGGAAGCTGCCCGACTTTGTTGCTGTGAGTAAAACTCTGCTCGTAGCTTTTACTTTTCTCCCCCTCCGATCCACTTACTGCGCCCCCCCTCACTACACTCTGGCTTCCTCTCTTTCTGCTGCCCCTAACCTTCTGTCTTCTTCACTGACATTCATGTCGTAGCGCTCCTCTGCCTCTGTTCTCTGTTCTACCTGTCCTCATCTCGCTTTCAACACCTCCCTGAGTGAACAGTCCTCACATCAGTGTGCACACTTCCTTGCATCCTTTCCTTCCCTCTTGTTTATCCTCCCTTCCTCTCTCTCCCCCCCACACCTTCCTTTTGATCCTCGCTTCCTCTCCTCTCCAGCAGTGTTGGGTCTGATTTGATCTGTCAGTCTGCAGGGCTGCAGCACCTCCATGCTTTCACCTAACACGAGCTGCAGAAAGCCCACAGACGTTTCACCACAGTACATTTCCAGAGCAGGAGCGCGCATTATGGAGTCCTTATGTGTCCCCCCCGACTGCTGTCTCCTTCCGCGTATCGCCACCATATTGCTGTCTCTTGCAGTTCCGCACAATCGCCGTCACACTGACAAGAGTACCACGTTTTTTTTTTTTTTTATAGACCACGAAGACTCAGTACTCGACTTTTTCTTCTGCACACGCTGTTCTGAAGTCGTACTGGAAAACCACTGCTGTCTCTCAGCCCTTGCTTGCTTTCACACATGCTGTTTGTTCGACTGACCCAGTTGGGTCTTGGGAGCCAATGCCGTGTGGTGACGTAGGTGTGAACGTGACAGTTGCACTTTGGTGCCACCCAAAAACAGCGGCAGTGAAGCCCCAACCAGACAGAGGCAGTTCTCTGTAGCTGCGCGTTACTTCTTGAAACTCCTAAACAGCTCTGCTGTGTCTCTGTGTCAATGTGTGAGAGTCCACCACATACCCGCTGTGTCTCTTGGTTTCGCTGCTACATGTGTAACATTGAGATGACACCACAGACTTTGATTGCTGCAGTGGTACGTAAATTATTTCTCGCACATTTAGCAAACTTTGGCACTTCCAGCTGAGCATCCAGCCGATAGTTTTTCAAACAAAAAAACTTTTTGTTTGACAGGCTGAGAAATGCGGTCTCATCTGTTTCGAAGTTATTAAGGTACATAACTTAGCTGCATTTGAGGCTTAGGGTCTGACGTCACAAATGGTGAGGAACTGAGCGGCAATTTGTCACATGCACTAAGAAAAATCCTGTGTGAAACGAAGTATGAATGAATCCCTTCTCTTTGTCCGATGCTTTGTTTTTTTCCCCTCTAAATAAAGAATCAAAATAAACCTGTTAAGTCCCAGTCCTGATTCTAACCCAGTTGAGGGATGACAACTCAGATCTCCTAAACTCCACTTAGTGTGTTTATTCATAGTGGAATTGTCAAACTTGCTGCCGAAGAGGCACGATTTTGGCCCCTTTGGCTGCAAGAGGGTTCATGAAAGAAAGAAAGACAAGCTAGTCCAATTTTGTCCTCCACTGGTTGCACTTTTTTTCGCATGATTAACTGATATAAAACAAAACCATCGGCCCAAAACTCAACTAACCAAATGGAAAATATGTTTCAGCAAAAAAAAATACTTTTTTAGTGGAAAAAAATATGATTTTGACTGTTTAGTCTGTTTGATCTGTGAAACATGGCCTGTGCCTTTGTACAAAGGCAGACTTGTGGACCTGTAGGCTATCATCCTATGTCATATATTCAAATCCAAAGAGCTGTATGTGCCTGCGGGGTTAAAATGAGTTCGACACCCCCCTGTCTGAAAGTTCGGGGTGCGTAGAGTTAACTGTGTGCGTGCACGTGCCTGGCACTCCCTCGCACGGCTGCAGGTGCTATGATTCTGTCCTCATTTGAAACACCCCGGCTGCTGGATTTTGGCTCCCAGACACGAGGCCGGATTAGAGTGTGATGAACTTAGCCGAATGTTGTTTACTCTCCTTACATGGGTGATGTCAAGCAGAGCACATCTGAAAGTAGTACTCCTGCGCAGCTGTGCAACTGAATATTAATCGAGCGGATCAGAGCTCGGTAAAAATAAAATCCTGCATCAGATCATACTTAAATGTGGTATCGCCGGGGAAACAAACACAGGGGAAATGTTTGCCTAACCATATTGATCCCCCTGCGAAACACATCCCCCGTTCCCCGTTAATCTGTCAGTAAACCGCACCGCTGTCACGAAACCATATCTGAAGCACCCAGCAGACCCCCCGCAGAGGAAGCAGGACCCCAGCAGGGAGGAGAAGTCTGCTGACTCTGCCTTGCCTCTCTCTGCGTCTGCCTCAATCGCGGCAAACTCTTGTTTGTTTCAAAGCTTACTTTGTTTTTTTGTGTGCTGTCAGACAGCAGGCTTCATACACAGCAGCACAATACCTCCCGGCATCTGGCGACTGATCAAACAGCAGAGCTCCAACTATCATCACGCTGCACTGTGTGCTAACTCCACTAATAGGCCTACGAGTGAGAATCTTTTTTAGATATTAAACACGGCATCCGTTTGATAGAAAAATCCCTGTATAACCCGGCGCTCTCTCCACAAGGTAAGTCAACTTTATTCACTTTATTAAGAGCGCAATAATTCGGCAGCAAACTTTGGAGCCAGCTCTCTATCCGCAGGATAACAAAAGCACACGCATGGATTTGCACACATTTTGCGATTCATGAGGAAATACATGTGTTTACAGACATAAACCTTTCAATGTGTAAAAAATGTTAATCTAAAGCACATATTTAGGCACATACAAAACAAAGTGTTTGGCCACACAAACCTCTGACTTTGCAATCATAATGTGCATTTAACACATTGGGAGAGACCGTCTCAACTCTCCCCCTCATGTGATAGGCTACGAATGTCAGAGACTTCTGATTGGCTGCAGAGGCTTCTGAAGTTAAAACACCAATAAACTGTGTATGGCGTTTCACACAAAGACTCCCAATTTGCAAACAATGATGCACACGAACAAAGAAGATTCACAAGTAAAGCGGTATTTCTCTTTTAAATGATGCAGTTTAAATTACAAAAATGGATAGTCAGTAAAATGATGTTTACAAAAAATTATATTTGGAAACTTCCACCAATAATATTTATTTATGTACACTGTTAGTTTTTTTTTAATTTGACAGGAAATGTTCTGTAAGTTTTAACAGATTTATCCTGTTTTCCAATAAAACAATGAAATGCTAGTAGATTTACAGATACAGATACAGATACACTACCTCACTCGGCTCATCGATCCGCTCCCATGACTTCTCCTACCACTGCTCTGCTGACGACACTCAGCTTTACCTGTCCTTTCCCCCTGATGACACCACCGTCTCAGTTTAGATATCAGCCTGTCTGGCTGATATCTCCTCATGGATGAAGGAACGCCACCTTCAACTAAATCTGTCAAAAACTGAGCTCATTGCCTTTCCAGTGTGTCCCTCCATTCCACCACAGATCAATGTCGTGCTAGACTCAAATGAACTTGTCCCTGCAAACTCCGCCAGAAATCTGGGTGTAGTGATTTATGACCAATTGACTTTTAGGATTCATGTGGCCTCGGTTGCTCGGTCTTGCCGATACACCCTCTATAACATCAGGAGGATCAGACCCTACCTGACACAGCAGGCCACACAGCTTCTGGTGCAGGCCCTGGTGATTTCACGCCTTGACCATTGCAACTGTCTTCTAGCTGGCCTCCCTGCATGCACACTGAGACCTCTGCAGATGGTCCAGAATGCTGCAGCCCGCCTGGTCCTTAATCAACCCAAGAGAGCACACGTCGACCTGCTGCTAACCTCTCTTCACTGGCTGCCAATGGCAGCTCGCATCACATTCAACGCTCTTCTTCTGACTTACAAAACTGTGACTAAAATGGTTCCGGCCTACCTGGATTCTCTCATCCAGGTCTACACTCCCTCTCACCCATTGCGCTTCGCCTGTGAAAGACACCTGGTGCTCCCAGCCCAGTGACACTCTAAATCTTCTCCTCTGTAGCCCCAAAATGGTGGAATGATAGTTCTGTGATACGGTTATTTACTGTAATTTTATGATATTCGTTTGGAAAAAAAAAAAATTCATCTTTTGACAGAATTCAGTTTTACGTTTTCACACGTGTACTGAAAATGGCCAAAGACAATCAGTGAAATGTAGAAGAAAAGACATTTCAATGTAAAACGCTGTGGAAAAAAGCGAGCAAAAATGACAATCAGCAGGAAGTAATTTGGAGGGTTTTTTTTTAACAATGAGATAAAATAAAGAAAGCTTAAAGTTTATTATTGATCTTACTGACTATGTTACTGTGGGCAGATCCTGTTCATGTTTGAGACGGTTCTCTTGATCAGCCCTCCAACATTGGCTTGAAAGAAGGCTACGTACCCCCCTCCTCATCTTGGAACTGCTGAAACATCACAGCTGGCGGAAACACCCACCTTCACTAACATAGAGGAAAGAGCCTTCAAACTAAATGCTATAAACATGTTGTCAGGTCCAGTCTCACCTTTTTTTTGGAAAAAAAAGCTGCCTTTTCCTCCCACATGACCAAATCTACATTTTTTCCAGGGGAAAAAAACAACAAAAGAAATACTTTTTCTTGCTTTTTTGGGGGGGTTGGAAACAACTCAGCTGGGCGACAGTAAATCAGACAAAAGAGGAAAAATGCACAAAAAAAACCCCAAAACAGAAAACTTCTTTACAGAAGATATAAAAGATGACAGTAAGTTAACCATCAGTGGTTCCTGCAACATCACTCTGTACTACAAGGTGTGTTTGGTCTCGTCTTGGTCCAAACAATGAGAGGCAGCAGGAACTGACCCCTGGGCTACAAACTGTGACCCTCATTAGAGGAGATTGTATGCAAAGGAGGCAAAGCTCTTAGCTAATAAATGTTATCACCACCTCCACCTGCTCCCAGGAAGAAGCTTTGTAAGGCTTTCTGAAACACACACACAAAAACGAGATAAGACTGATTGCAGAAGCTAAAACTGTAGAAAAAATAAAGAATGGTGTTACATGCTGAACTCGCTTGTTCCAGGCTGCAAACAGAGCAGGTGGTCCTGCTCACCAAGATCCCTAGATGACATTCACGACAGCCGTAATTGACTCGACACGGATGCTGATGAAAAGGCTTGTAGCGCTTCATTTTCACACCCTCCTTCATCTCAGCACAGCAACTGATGTATTTCAATAGTTAGCGATGCCAGTCAGCTCATCAGCCATCCATCAAACTGAGATAGAACCAACCAGAAGTTTTGAGCTTCATCCACAACTCAAGCTGCTCTTTGACCCAGGGTACGACAACACAAACAGTTGCAGTGTCTCCATTAAAGCCAAAATTTCTTCCACACCATTACAATCCTTCGGTCTTCTTTTTCGTCATGAGCAGAGGGATGTCGAAAGACGTTCAGTCAGAAGTTTTGGCAAAGGTCGAAAAGTTGGAAGCGAAACCTCCATGGTCTCAATTGGGAGTTGGACCACACACGTGTAGGCGTACTTGCTACATCTGTTTCCACTGGGGGGTGCTGGGATGAGCGCACGCATCAGTACTTACTCTCCTTACATCGACCATATTGGGAAGACCTCCCTCATGCAGCTGAATGATCTGATGGGAGCCTGGTACCGAAGCTCCCAAAGGTGCAGACTTTAACTACATATACATATGCTTCATACATATTCAGCCACTTCAGCCTGATAAATTAAAGTTAAAGGTCAATTTGTTATTCACATCATATATTCTTCTCTTAGGTTTCTGGGGATCTTTAGAAATGGGCAACTGATTGAAATTTACACCACTTGTGTGGTAATTTAATAAGTGGTTTTGTATAATTTTGAGGTATTTTCAAACCATTTAGCAGGCTCATTTTTTTTGTCTTTTGAAGACCTAAGAGAGCTGTCAGGGTGGACGGGTTCATCCTACTTTTTCCATATGACTTCTGTTTTCTCTGAATCCTCAAAACGAATGCAAAACTTGTGAAGTTATCAATGTGTGTTTTTTGTTGACACTGGTTCTTTTGTAGAGGACCTTTTGTTAACTGTCCTTGAAAGTGATTTTTGTACAGTTAAAGTGTAGAGCAATCGAGCAATCGGCCATGCAGCAGTCGGGCTCATGTGTACCTTTGGGGCTGTGACGTGACACCACCTGATCTTAACGAAATCACAGAATGCAAACAAAACCGATGGGCTTTGTCCTCATTTCATTTGTCCTCATTTCAGGACTGAAGTGCATGTGAGTTTCACAGGGCTCCGTATTAGGACCCATACTGTTCACACCATACATTCTCCCTGTTGGAGATGTTATTAAAAAACACTCCATTAACTTTCATTGCTATGCAGATGACACACAGATGTACGTAGCACTAAAACCCGATGACACGAATTAGCTTCTCAAATTTGAAGCTTGTCTTAAAGATTTACAAGCCTGGATGGGCCACAACTTTCTGCTACTCAACCCTGAAAAAACGGAAGTCATAGTTTTTGGTCCAAAAACTGCAAGAGACAAACTCTCAGACAAGATGATCACATTGGATGGCATTGCTCTAGCTTCCCATGCCACTGTGAAAAGCCTAGGAGTCATATTTGATCAGAACTTGTGCTTTGACTCGCATAATAAACAGGTCTGCAGGACCGCTTACTTTCACCTTTGTAATTTTAGAAAAATCAGGACCATGCTCACTCAGAGTGATGCCAAATAATTAGTTCATGCATTTGTCACATCTAGATTAGATTATTGTAAGTTTTTGTTATCGGGGTGTGTAAAATACTCGTTAAAGAGCTTACAGCTGATTAAAAATGCAGCAGCACGAGTCCTGACAGGATCCAACAGGAGAGATCACATTTCTCCAACATTGTTTTGTCTATACTGGCTTTCAGTGAAATTTAGAGTAGAATTTAAGATTCTTCTATTAACCTATAAAACTCAAAACAACCAAACCCCCTCATATCTTGGGGAGCTGTTGGTGCCGCATCAGTCTAGCAGAACTCTTCTCAAAGTGCTGGATTATTGTAAGTTCCTAGAATATCTAAAAGTAGAATGGGAGGCCGAGCTTTCAGCTATCAGGCTCCTCTGCTGTGGAACAAACTTCCACTTGCAGTTCGAGAAGCGAGCACAGTCTCTGCTTTTAAGGACAGTCTGAAAACTTTTCTATTTCACAAAGCTTATAATTAACCTGTAACATTCTTTCATATTGCTACTGCATGTCACTAACCCCTTGTGTCTTCCTCGTAGTCCGTCCTCTGTCCTTTTGTATCTCCCTTTCTGTAGATTCTCTGCCGCAATCAGGAATCTGATGTGTAGTACTTCCTGCCTTCAGCAAGACTACAGTATGTGGATTAACTACCCTAACCAATGCCAACTTCTATGTTTGGTTAGACTATTCGCCACTATTATTCGCTTTCTATCCACTAACCCCAACCGGCAAAGGCAGTAGGCCGCCACCTCTGAGTCTGGTCCTGCTGGAGGTTTCTTCCTGTTAAAAGGGAGTTTTTCCTCTCCACTGTCGCCAGCCACTTGCTCATGTGGATTTGTTGGGTTTCTTCATTATCAATGTATAGCGCCATGAGATGACTTTGTTGTATATGACGCTTTATAAATAAAATTGAATTGAATTGAATTTGTGAGAGAATCTGAGCAGATGCAGCGGCTGTGTCTGATGCACAATGACCACAAACCCACAATCTCCCCACATGGATACAATCACACCTCCATCAGAACTGACACAAAGGTCTACAATCTGAGGTCGATACACACCTTACCCATGTTAAGGTCAAATGGGTTGGACCGCCTTCCAGCCAACAATTAGCCAAGTCTAAATTTCACCTTCACCAAATCACAAAAAGTCTGTCTGATTTGGACTCATTGAATAACCTCCAACCTAATGTTTCTGGATCTTCTTTGAATTCCATGACTAAGAATTACCCAGAGTATTCACGACAACAAGCAAACTCCCTTCACAGAGCCAACAGCCTGGAAGGGAGCCAAGTCTCCTCGTTGGCAAAGGTACAAACTGTTTAGCCTCAGTGCCACTCGGAAACAGAATTTTTAGTCATCATCACCTGGACGGAGGCTGTTTTAGTGCAACACACAGCAACGCACAGACACCAGAACTAAACAGGGCAACTCTGGTAATAGCAAATCCACAGTATGAGTCATATACGTGCAGATGTCTCTCAGTGTGCAAAGTGTGAAAACTCGACACCTTCCTGATGTATTCACTCTACTTAGTTTGCACATTCTGTCTTTGTGCCTATCCTGCCATTTTTCCTGCTGTCAGCCTCCCCACATCTCTGGCCCGAATGTGCCAACGCAAGTGTTTACAGTCTGGGAGAGCAGAAATATCACACTGTTAGCCGCTTCAAAGATACCGTCATCTGTGTTGTGAAGGTGTTTCTTGGTCGCCGTCGGAGGAAATGGGCAGTTCAGCACCAGCTGTGCCCTCACTGCTCCACAACACCTGGGATGCACATGCTCCCTGGAAAATACAGGTTTCCATGTGACCTGGCATACTGCGTGGTGTTGGCACATGGTACGCCAGGTCATCAGGAGAAAGCTTTGCAGCACAAATGATGGCCACGCGTTGGTGGAACGTGATTTTAAAGGTGAAAAAGGCCTCCAATCACAGCGAAGAAGCTGTTTGAATAGAAGCTGTGAATAAGTATGATAATTTCCTACAATGGTTGGGACATGATGTTAAAGCAAATCATTTGGAGTGTTTTTTGAACACAGCCTGGGTGGACAAATGAATTTGGTAAAGTGCACGGCATTTTCTATTATTTGTCATATCACTGTGTGGGGCAAATTGTCACCCCCTGCAGCTGCAAGCGCCCCTCCTCGCTGAGACGGTGCCGTGAATGGAAGCTGCGAGTGAGAAAAGAAAGGGGAGGAGCGCGGGAGACAGGTCACCTCTGCGTCACTCCCAAATTGATCGGACAAGGGGCGAGAGGGGGTTCACTGTGTAAATGGGCCAAAGTCAGTCACACCGTGACTTTCTTTCATACAAAGCACATTGCACTCATAATATCCTTTTCAGGCCTTTAATTCCTGCACATCTCTGTTCCTATGAATTGTGAAAAGTTGTCAAATAGAAATAAGTAACACAAAACGATTAAGTGGTCACCAAGGTGAATTAGTTTAGTCTCGACTGCTGATGTGAAAGACAGCGGTGGGTGATGGGAAATCTGTTGACCGTCGAGTGCCAAAATAAACAGGAATGAACAGAAAAAGGTCGAAGCCATCAGATGCCTAATTTAGAAAAAAAAAGAAAAGAAGAGGAGAAACGGGCCAAAGATAAAGGTCTGCTATGTTCTCTCTATCTATGTCATGAATGGCGGGCTAATGTTCACTGGGTATATACGGTACGCTTTTTCGCCTTCTTGCTAGGATGCTCGCTATGCCAATACAACAGTAGCTACCACAGTAGTTCTGCTGAACAAACACCAGCTCTAATTTCACCATAAGTTTGAACTTTGCCACAAAACTGTTACAAGTTCAGCTATTATTTTGTTTATGTAATTAGCCTGTAATTTTCACATCTGTAGTTAGTTTCAAAGTGAACGTTTACGTTGACCTTTTGCCAATGTTGTGATGCGAGAGGTTTCACCGGGAGAGTTTTTTGACCTGACACATCGAAAAGGCTCATTCGTTTCCCATTTACATACAGAGACTATTGCATTTCTTTCAACTGAAGTCATTGTCAATGCGTACATCCTGCATTATAATGGTTGTGTTGGCATGGATGTTCCGTAATACCCTGACTGGTGGGCAGATCAGACTCCTCAGTTTTTGGCAACTACAATGATAGCACGACACCAAAAAGCATGGCGAGTGTTAAATGGAAGGTTTCACCGGATCTTTTTTTTTTTAAAAAAAGGACCAAAAAAAAAAAAAAAAAGAAGGAAGGCCACCTTGCTGACAGTGGTGGCTGGCGATGCTGTTTTTGGCTTGTGAAAGATGGGGGATTATTCTCACTGGTGTTACTGATGACAGCAATTGAAAATAAATATGGTTTTTAACCCTCAAGAGTGTGCTTTCAGGCACACTGGACATGATAGTGTGATTATGAGTGAGGCTGAACAGAAAGCTGGCACAATGAGCCCTTCTAATGTAGGCTTAAGACTTTATATCCCTTTTTTTTCTCCTCACAACTCCTTTACAGCCTTTTTCTTGGCCTCTCATTCAGAAGAAGCATATGATAGTGCAAACATAGCACACTTTCAGCTTAAAATTGAAAATTGTTAATGTAATATTTCGAAGTATTATGGGGGTTTAAGAGATTGACATCAGAGCATCTGGCTCGTTTTCATATTTACTTCATGCTCCATCTTCTTACTATGTTTCTGCTCCAAAGGAATCCTTTGGTTCCCATGTTGCTGCTAAATGCTTCACCGCAATCGCCATATGGTCACCATTCTGTTGCTGATTTAGTGTCCTGCTGTCTGGTGCTGGGCAGCCAACAGTAAACACAGCGTGGAAGGTGGGGCTTTATCGCCACTTTAAATTAGCATCCATAATCCAATCCACTCATACAACTCAAATCATCCTCTTTCATTCTTTCACTTCAGTTCTGGTTGCACCAATCCAGCACAACGCAAACATTTCTCTCACACCAACCTTTCTCTCACACCAACTTACGGAGGCCTTTTGGTTTTTTCACCACTATCAGCTGCAACTTCACAATGGCTACGTTCACACTGCAGAGCATAATGCTCAATTCCGATTTTTTGTGAAATCCGAATTTCTCTGAGTGTC
>JAUESE010000048.1:14435070-14445703 GCA_032274725.1 Malacoctenus triangulatus | reverse complement strand
ATTATAAGGCGCATGGTCAGCTTTTGAAAAAATTGAAGGCTTTTAGGTGCGCCTTATAGTGCGGAAAATACGGTACTAATCCAAAACCAACTCCTCTCTAACTGGTTAGCATGTAGTTTGCAAACAATACTTTGAGTTTTTAACTGAATGTTGAAATTTCTCTATAAAAGAAAATACTCATATCTCACAAAGGATAAATACTGGAACCATAATGCCTACAAATATATGAAATATCAAATTATCTTGTAAAATGTGGGACCGTTCTATAAAACAAATACAATTATCCAGTTTTCCAGGAATGTTTGGCTTCACTCTAACATTTTGACATATGAGAGCAGAATTGAGCCCACAGCTTTCTTTAAGGAAACTGCCCAACAAACCATCAAGTTTGTGTGCAACCAATCTCCAAAACAACACTTTCGGGAACGGTTTATCGACCGTGAAATCGGAAAAGTGAAATGCCGGAAACGATGATGTGAGCGGACAATTCACAGCCCTTGCAACAGCGTCACCTCGACTCAAGGTTACCTTTTTGGGAGGTGCACGTCAGGCGCTTGCGGCATGCTTAAGGGGGGGGGGGTCCACGGGGTAGCTTGTGTTGCGTCGCCATGAAACCATAATTCGCCCTGTAGGCTTGCGTTTGTTCCATCTACACTGGACGCGTGCAGTGATGGAGTTTGTGTTGTGTTTATCTTGATGTAGTGGACACTCGAGGTCAGCCCAGTTGAGCTTTGGGTGAAAACGACTTGTTTGTGAAAATGTCTCCAGTGCGTGTGCTGCACGCCCCCCTGAGATGTGGTGAATTTAGCCGCTGTCGGCCAGGAGATAGATTTTCAGCACTTGATCATGAAAACAATCAGGGCCTGAACTCCTCGCTGGCTTGTTTTGAAGCTGTCATGAACAACTGTACAATCTGTTCTCAGAGGAAAGTCCTTTAGAGTTCAGTGGTTTTTTTTTTTCTAAAATGTCTTACAAAGTTTTCACCAAGAAAGTATCAACAAGTTACAAATGTATTAGCTGGAATTCCCAGCGGTTTGAGGCGTGCAGTGTCTGTTTTTTTTTTTCCTCCTTCCTGCAGCTCTGACTTCTTTAGCCTTCTATTCTCATCCCACTGATCCACTGGTTCCCACCCAACGCATCAATGTTTAAAAAGTGTTCCCAGGTCTTTCCTCTAAGCAGGTGGGGACCAGGAATTTTCACCAAAGTTGACTCAGTGTGGAGGAAACAGTGGACGAACAAATTTAGCTTTGCCAAGGCATGATAACACAACACATGGTGTCAAGTCAGTGAAAATGGATCCTCAACATTTAACGATCTTTTAAATTACATTGTAATAATCGTACTCGTTTGATGGTCCTGCAAGGTCAACTCCTTTTAATTAGATGTGGTTCACCAACCAGCAATTCACATGACTATGATTTTCATGTTTTCATCACGACCTGCACTATTTTCCCGTCTGAGTGGACAGACTTTTGAATGATCAGCTTATGTATTTCATTTTTTTACATTTCTGTTTTAACTATTAGACATTCTCGAGAGTTGAGTTATCAGAGTTCATAAGTGACACTTTGCTATCTTCGCTATGACTTTCTGGGCCAATTTCAAAAATAAAAGCAAAAAAAAAATAAGTTTATCACGCAATCATACAGGTTTAACGTGGGCAATTCTATTGGAAATAAAAATACTGTAACAAGGTAATTCCCTTACATAAGTATTCTTAGTCAGATTTCATGTCCTCGTACTATAACATGGCATTTTGCACCTGTGCATGTCTAATAAATAAAATCATGAAACAGAAAGTTGCAGTTTCACTAAAATAAAGGCAGTTTGAAGGATTTATGGCTACATGGAAATACTGAAGCTACCTTTGCCACACGATAACTGTTAACTAGTAAAATAGGATTGTAGCCCCAGGAGCTGAACAGACTTGCCAAATTTGTTGCAAAACTGTTCTGGATGGGTGAAAACATTTTAAATGTAAATTCCTTTGGTTAAGTGATCATAAGAGAACATAATAGATCTCCATGTGTGAGAATCATGCTGGAGTGAGGTGGGAGTGATGAAGCACGTCCATGTTGAGTATTGGTGAGCAGTATCAGAAAGAGCTTTTACTCCTTCCTGGAGATCTCACAGCAAATCAAACTAATTCATTTCAATCCAGTCTATTTCCTCCAGCAAGATGATTCATCCTTTCAAGCAAAGTGCTTTAACAACATGATGACCTGTTGCTGAAACTCCGTGATGCCACTCAGACCAACACATTCAAAAATAGAAATCCAGCCCGCTGCATTGAAATATTTTCACGAGAATGAAATGCTCTTTAAAAGATGACGAGCTTTTGGTCTCTTTCAACTTAGCTGGCAAGCAGCTGTCATGCTCAGGATAAAAGCCACTCGGTGATGGTCCAGCTCCATCCAAATGATCAGCACAGTGAAAAACTGCATTTCTATTTTTGGTCATCGAGTTAAACCAGAAAGTCAAATGTTGAGACGCCGTCAGCCGCTGACATTTCTCCTTGCTCATGAACTGCTGACCTCCAATATGGCTGCAAAAGGGCACATTACATCACATTAGAGCTCTGTTGGAGGCGGGGCCCTGCTGCCCAGGCAAAGCTAAGAGAGCTGCCACGTGCTGTTTTATTCATGAAAGTATCGACTCCAACGATCATGTCTCTCCCTGGGACATACAGCCGCACGGCTGCAGCAGGCAGAGATGTTTGCTTTCACCGACTGCTAATGAGGTTATATGCACGTATGCACTGATGTATACTCGTTTTTTGTTTTTTTTTACTGCAAGACGAACAACAGTGACGTGGACTGAGGAGTTCTGATTTGTTCATTTTTGACATAAAAGTGGCTGATTTCCCAGTGATTTTAAACTATAATAACACCACTGCTTTGAACTGTACAAGCCATCTGTAATGCAGACGAAATAAACAGAATATAAACAAGCCAAAGATCATCAGGAGTTAGGAGTCTATGCTATACAGTTTGAAGTCTATGGCCATGGAGGGCAGCCAAGCCTGTTTTAGCTCTGACGCAAAAAGAATGATACATGTTTTTTTCCAAATTCTCTTAACCAGACACCAAACCAATCGTGTTGCAAGTTATTATTTAATACAATTTTCACATTACTCGTCCATCATTTCCAAAACCTGATGATTCAGACAACCACATTCAATTCAAAAGGCTTGTGCTTGGTTTGAATTCAAGGGGAAAAAATACAGAGGAACCTCTGTTTTCGTTTGTCCTAGTTTTCGTATAACTCAGTTTTCAATTACATTTTCATTGAAATTTTGTCCCAGTTTTTGCGCGCCCGCTTGGGCTTTTGTGCAGTTGAAAACGGGCGTGATTCAGCCACTTCATTTCCGGGAATTGAGTGCTTGCACAAAGCGACGGCTAAACAAGCTGCCGTGGCTGGCAGCACAGTGGTGCCGTGAGGCGAGGTGAGGCCCCATCCCAAGTGATTGCTGCGACGCAAGGAGAGGGGCCCGTCACGTGAAAACCGATGTATCAGAATCGTGGCGGAAGATTGTAAGCGTTCAAGAGACGGCAGACTGTGATGACACGACTACAGCTGACAACAGCACGTGTGATTGTGAGCGCTAACTGAGAAAGTTGTGAGATGCCTGAGCTGCGAGCTCTTACAGTGAAAAAGGAAATTGAGAAAAACCTCACTGGTTTATGAGTCCACTCACGAGTTGCACAGCATAGATACTGGACAAAAAATGATAGCACGACCGATGCCACACTTGCTCTGTGGACAGTGTTTCACACACAGCAAACCTTCTTTTCCCCTTCAAGCAGAAAAATCTCAACGCATTTTGAATAAGGTGCTGAGAAAGTCTGGAAATGTAATTTACCTCAAATGTGTTTGCTTTTGAAAAGTGGTTGGTGGGTGAAAGTCTTTTCTGGAAGACAGAGTGATCTCTTCAGTGTTCCTGCGGCCAGTTCGAGCGGCAGGTAAGAGCTCATTATGCAGATAAACACTTTGATCGCCTGTCCTGATGAATACAAATTAACAGTCTCCCTCACACAGCTCCAGCCATGTCAGCATTCCGTGTGCCCGAGTAGTCAGCCTGTCCACCCAGACAGGCTTCACAGCCCTTTGTGACAATGCTCAGATCAATAATAGCAACACATCGATACACACACAAAGCCTGTACATACACACACACACACAAGAAGAGTGATTGTTGACATGGAGCATCTGATGTGTGGACAGTGTGGGGTTCGCAAGCTATGGCATGACACCATGACAGTGTTCCCGCCACTCTCGCTGTGATGTGGACTCTGATTTTCATCGCTCAGTGCTCCAACGCATCCGAGGAGACGGAAAAGGAGTCGGAGAGGACAGAACCAGCATACAAGGCTGGTTCCCCCTTAAACAACAGGTCCGAAATCCACGGACGGAGGAGGCGAGCGCCAAAAAACATGCTCCAGTGACGCTCCTGAGTCCAAAAGGAGCGCAAGTTGTGAGCTCTCATGACACTTCATTAGAGAACAAAGAGATTTTGCATTAAAATCACATGATGGGTACATGAAACTAAGAGAAGCACATTGTATATTCACCAGTATGTTTTCCCTCTGTGAGCCAGAAAGGCACAGTAATAATGCAGCCACATACAGTCTGAAGTAGGCCGGTGACTAATGGCAACTTAGTTAATTGGAAACGCACGAATACTTCCGCAGTATGGGGCCTTTTTTATCAATACGAGGTGTCTTATATCAGAGCAATTATCAAAGAAGTGCAACGAATAAAGAAAATTGAATTCTCATCCCGAGGCTACAAGGCAAAACTCATGTACAGTGTTGCATTGAAAAGTGTGGCAGTTCAAATCAACCTCCTTCATCCAAACAAAAAGACATCTGTTGCTTCTAATACAGTTTAGATGCGACCCAATAACCTTTTGTGAGAGCAATTTCAAAATTCTGACTTTCCCCATCAACACAGAGACAAAAACGTGTAGAAACAAAGTTCCCTTGGACATGGGAAAAGTTCCCATGCACACAAAATCACTGGGGATGCCGTGGCAGAAACAGCAGGATTGCAAGTGGTGCTGTTACGCGACACAAAACAGGGCAGGAGACACTCGAAATCCCATCAGACACAGCCAATGAGCATGAAGGTTAATGGAGAGGCGGGGCTTAGGTTGTCGTTATTTCAGCATTATCACTGAGCACACACACACTGCAAAGGTTTCACACACACTCCTAAACTCGTCTCCGCAGGAACCGGGCCTCAATACATTGTGCTTTTTGTGGTTTTGTAGTCGTATTGAGTAGCCTGCCAACTGAACAAAATATATCAATTACATTTGGCGAAGGTAGAAGAAAAAAAAAAAAAGAAGCCTGGAGTCTTTCCTGACACTAAAAGCACAATCACCTTTTCAAAGTAACATCAAGAAGGTGCAGTCGTCTCATTTGTGTTGCTCTCTTGCTTTTCACCTGCAGGTATTTTCAGATCTGCTCGACGGCGCTAAAGCAGGTTCGATGCAACAGGACAGAGCTCAAGAATCATCGCTGTTGCTTCAGTTATTGAGAAGAGAAGGTGTGTTTGGAGTGGGGGCTGTAAAATTTGCGTCCAAACCTTCTGAAATAACCCAAAATTACAGACTGAAATGTCACTCAAAATGTTACAAAAACAGCACGGGAAGGCGGCTCCGTCTGTCTCATGTAGACAGAAATTTGTCTCATTGTTTTTCATGCTGAAAGTTCAACCAGGCCATTAAGTCATTAAAGCATCAGTGCACACACGGAGCCAAAGAAAATCTTGATAAATGGCACATCGGTAATTTATATTCATTAACTTTTTATCACATGATTGCAGCGAGCCTTTTTATTTTCCCCCCCTTTCTCTTTGACTGGTGTCACTGATTCTTCCCCTGCAATGTTTATTGCAGTAAATGGCTGGATTTTGTTCGAGCAGAGATACTGCAGCTCATTGAAATTCACACTCTGTGTGGAAAACCATGGCTACTAATTGTTGACATTTAATAAGTGAGCAAATGCGCATCATTTTACATCAGAATAAGAGAATCAGATAATTGCTTTAGAAAATGCTAACTGTGCACAACAGGTTGTTAATGAGAATTGTTGCACGGAGGTGGAAAGAAGCAGCATTTTGTGCACGCGGATCAGTTGTTTTTTAAAAACATGAGTCAGTCGGGTTCAGATCACCTGTTTGTCCTCATACTGATTTTTCATCCTGCAACCCAAGCTGAAAATATCAAAAGGTGACACCTCAAAGGCTTCATGATACTTCTACAAACCTTAAACGGATCCAGTGTTTCGTAATGCCGTCTATATCCTTCTGGTGGCAGCAGTTTCTCAGAGGTTCAGCAGTTTGCTGCCACTTGTTTACAAGAATTAGAGAATTAGTGTCACATTCCCTCACAATCTTGTCAAATTGGGGGAATGGTTGGGGGGGCAGAGTAAATCAGCACATTTGTTTGTCTTGTCTGTTTGTTTACTAACTGACAAAAGAAGAAAAAAGATCAGAATGAATTCAGGTAATATGTGCAGGTTTGGTTGGGCGTGATACAGCAACTTTTTTTTGCAGCCTGTTTCAGACAGTCTGGTGGGCAAAAGGATGAAGCAGGAAAGGTTTTTCTTTATATTTTTTGAATAAAAAAATCTTTGTGGCGTCTCTTGATGTGAAAATGCAAGAAGTTCATATGAACAAATTGTGCAGGTTTCACGTGTGGCACTTAAATTTTGTAAATGATTGAAATCACGTGTTGTTTTTTTCTTTTGTTGGTTCAGTAGTAAAATATAAAATATTTATGTAGAAGGTAGGATATATAGATGAGGGTGGAAGTACATCCCCACCCACCTCGGCCATTTGCACCCATCTTCTGCAACACCATCTCATATGAGCACAAACTTTCCCTTTCCAATCCTCTCGACAGGCTTTTCCTGTAGCACCTTGAGAAGTGTGAGCCGAGTAAGTGACGCTCAGAGCTTGGCTCCATGTCCCGGAGCCAAGCTCACAAAACGTGTATGTGAAGCTTGGTGGTGATAGCATTCATCCCTCACCACTGTGAAGTTTTTTGGCTTCACTACTCGCATGTATTCATAAGCTTTACTACCCAGAAAACTACATGTAAAAAAAAACAAAAAACAAACAAAGCCTGGAAGCTTGCAATTACAGCCCTGCAATTCTCTCTGTGAACTTTTGAGCTTCCATCAATTGCAAGAGTGCTGCTAGTGTTTGAAAGCTCAGACTACTTCCACCAATAATGAATGCACCACACAGCTACCAGTGTCAGTAGGCCTACAACAGCCTGCAGCGAAGATATGAGCCGTGGTTGCAAGGTTCCCAAACCACTCTCTCTCTCTCTCTCTCTCTCTCTCTCTCTCTCTCTCTCTCTCTCTTTCTCTCTCTCTCCAACAAAGTCAAAATCCTACAGCTCAAGCTCAGATAAGTAATTTTCTGTGACCTCTTACACTGTGCCATTGAAACATATCATATCTTTGCTACGACAGAAACATTCGCGCTAAACCTCGAAATAAGATGTAAGATGTAAGAAGTCAAAGATTTAGTTTGGTGAAGTGGCAGCTAATTGTCTATTTGAAGAAATGTTCTTAAAAGCACTGAACTTGTATGTCAGCTGTTCTATAAGTACCAACTTCACTTGACACAGCTTGGCACAGCCCTGCTCAGCCCTGTCTGTTTCTGTTTGAGTCTTGCTTTAGCATCCGTGGAGTCGTCAATGCAACATGATGCAAAACTCATGACACGTGCACTCATGCAACAAGTTGGGGACACAGTACAAATTACACTTGCGGCTCGGTCTGCCACTTCGTTGTCACATAAACCAACCCTGCAGTATATCTGCCGCTTGTTCTGCCACCGTGCTGGTTTATGCGTCGCTGTTTTAACTCATTAACAGAGATGATGAAAATTTGCGGTCAGTCAGTGTGGGCAATTTAAAACAGCTGTCACAAATACTTTACTGAAGTGACTCCTGGTCCAATCAGCAGCCTGCAGTCCATTTTGGTCCAGTCTTGGCTGGCTTGGAATTGCTGCCAAGCAAGTCCTGAGAAAGGAACTAATCGGAAAGCACCTATTTTATCATGTTTTGCATTTCTCATTGGTCCCTCAGCTTCTGGTGCAGAACAAAACTGGGGCAATAGAGCTGCCAATAGCTAAACACATTTGTGTGGGTTCTAATTCATTTGTGTTTTCATACAGTGCTTTATTCTGTAAATGCAATCTTGTGACAACTTTTGTTGTCCAACCTCTCAACCAAAGTGCAGCTATTCTCTGTGGTCTCAAACTCTTTGAGTGAAAGTATTCAGTCATTTTATATTTGTCTCTCTCAACCTTTGTTTACTCGTAGCCATCACATTGCCAAACAAGCAAACACACACACAGATCAATGTTTAGTTTCAATTTGTTTTGTGGCTAAAAAACAAAAGAAACATGACCAAACATTACCATGACAGAACAGATGTGGAAAAAGTAAGTAGAACCCTGCAGTCATTTCACACAAGCTGATGTTTACATTTCTATGTGACTAGAATAACGCTTGCTTTAGCTGAAAACAGCAAAAGAACTGCCTGTCATGAAGCTGATTCTATTTAATCTGATTCTAATAATTACTCCCATTGGAATATTTTCACACCTTCCACAAAAAAAGGCTTTATTTTTCTCAATTGTAAACAACATTGTGCCATCATTTCTTTCTAATTATGTGGTACAGTAGCTGCAACACCAACTGATCTGTTTATAGACCCTGCTCAAACATTTCAGTTGCTTTGACTTCAGTGTACACAAGCTTTCACAGCATGTGTATACACGTGTATAGGTGCAGTGATTCCAGCAGATCGATGGTGCCTGAGAAGGCACACTTTCTGTGGCAGTTCCACGTAAAACAAAAACACTGAAAGACATCAAATCACAAGCAGAGTCGTACGTTTTGCTTCCCAACTGCTGGGCAACAAATGGAGTTAGCCCTGAAGGCTCTGGACCTGGAGGGGAAGATAAAGTCTCCCCTGTGTCTCCTGACTGGAGGCTGAAGCAGTAAAGGTTAACAAGTTTAAATGCCTGTGGATGAATCCAGCCTCCTTAAGACCAGCAGCCATGTCCCCGGCACACTCTCGAGACATTTGTCCCATTTAAGAGAGATTCTATCTTTCTTTTCCAGGTTTAATGCTAATGCTAACTTCAAGGCTAACACCTTCCTGATTCTACAGTTCCAAGACAGAGTTCTGTAATTTGCTTATGACTTAAAGTTTTGCATTCACCCTCCACTAACAACTTCTGTACATACACGTCCTGTACACAACATGTCAATTTGCACTGCCCCCTGGCTGTTCTTTATCCTAAAACAGACACTTTCTCTGTGTCTCATGCACGCACACCAAAGAAGTCAGGTGGCTGTAGTTTACATACACTTTTTCTGATTGTGATACCTCTTGAACACCTGTGAACATGTAAATCACTGAATTTGTTACCTTTTATTTCAAAATCACAGCCATTGTGACTGTGATATACTGTATCTTGAACACTTTTCCAAAAGTTTTGTTACTTATTGGCGTAAATTTAAACTATAGATTTTCAAAACAGGGATGGATTCACTTTTGTTCTTAAATCTATATTTTTCTTATTTATTGCAATGTTTTTTGGGGTATTTTTATTCCATTATAAGCCATAAAAGATCTAAAATTCAATATAACCAGGTGTTTTGTAAAGAAAAGAAAAGACTTTTCTACATGGAAAAAGCAGAAGCCTTTTGTTGCGAAACAAATGTACAGTGTGATTCAGCCATTCACCCGCGCTATAATGTCCCAAACAGTGCTAGGTAAATGTTTCCAATGATGAAAATATTGTCTGTGGACCTTTTAAATTTCATTAGGATGCATCATGGGTAAAATCAGTGTCTCGTTTTACTAACTGTGACCTTTTCAGGATTGCCAGAAAGGTTCAGCTGTCAAATGGAAAAGCTCCCTTCATTGCTCCCTGTTGACTCATTCTCCTGTGCAAAAAGTCAAGGTTGCATCTTGAGCTCCTCACAGCCATGTCATATTAGCATACTGCATACTTGTGAACCTTGTAAAAAGCCCTCAATTCCCTGTTATTTCACTGCTTTGCCACAAACACAACTTGACTGTAAATGCTGCATAACATCGCTTGAACCAACTGACTTCAATATTCAATTACGTTGTTATATTGTTGTTTGCTGTGACAGAAAAGGCAGTTTTTACTCGACCAAAAATGATCCACGGACTCTGCTCTTACAGCTCATTGCTGGCTGGCTGGGTTAAAAAACAGCTGGTAGCTATGGTAACATATCATTATGTTAGTGTTAGATGGTGGTGAGACTTGGGGTGCGTTCCGATTCTCTCCCTTAACCCTCAATTCTCAACCTTAATCCTTAAAATGCATGCTCCCGTGACAAAAAAGGGGTGTTCCCAATTCGTAGGAAGGTAAATTAAGGAGCAAGTTTGAGAACAACAAAATGGCCCTTTCGTTCCTTAAAGGGGCAAAACAGAGTTTTGTGGCCAAAACACGGAACTGCAGCACTCTTCTGCTCGTTCTAGTTGTGCGCACTCGTACGAGCACACTTTATAACAGAATAAGCCCCTACGAAGAACACGCTGATTCACGAGAACGATGTTCACAGAGG
>JAUESE010000048.1:14419681-14434970 GCA_032274725.1 Malacoctenus triangulatus | reverse complement strand
TTGTTAATAGAGATATAAATATTAGTAAAAACATGGTATTCTCTTAGTTTAGGCCCATGTTATGGATTAGTTACCTCGCTGTTGCGTAACATAGATTTTTTTTTTTTAAGATCTTTTACGATCTTTTGCTGCTGTTGCTCCGGTTTCTTCTTCTTCTGATTTGACAAACTGAATGCCGCTTTGGCGTAATGCTGCCCCCTACAGTATTGTATTCTAGCTGTTAAGGAAAAAGGTTAAGGATTAAGGTTGAGGATTGAGGATGAAGGAAGAGAATTGGAATTGGGCCTTGCTGCCAATTTTCAGAGCCACATTGCATGAACATTGTGACCAATAGAGTGGTCCCTCAAAACCCTGAATAAAATTGTATTTCACTGTTTGGTTTTAAAGTCTTCGAAAAAAAAAAGTTTGTTTTGAATGTAGACACTGATTTTCACATTAACTTGCCAGCGAACACATTAGGTTATGTCCAGTGTTCATTGATTTTGTGCTCAGTACAATAAACTGGCAGTGAGTCACTTCAGAACATGACTACAAAAAACTATTCAATGAGTTCATATTTGCTAAAATAATTACCAGAACTCAAGCAAAACTGATAGGCTTTGCCTTCTTACCAGCACCATAGTGCACTTGAAATCTCAAAAGAATCGGCTGAGAGTTGCAGTCTGCAGAGCGTTCACAAGAAAAACCCCATAGACGTGGAATGACTGCAAATCCATAAAATAATCTGTCAAGGGGTACAATGTGACTTTCCTCGCTATCATACTTGCATTCAGGCCTAAAAAAAAGATAAAACTGGTCAGAAATACAAAGTTTTCCAGTTGAGTGGACATGCACCCATCAAACCTCTCTGTTATCGATTAACAGATGTTCTGTTACTATCAAAAGACAAATGAAAACATCTCATTGGCTTTTTTTTCCTCAAGGAAACCCTGATGACGTGAACTTCAGGGTTGGCAATCAAACCCCTCCCTCCTGCTGAGCCCTCGCTTGTTGACTCAGTGACAGAACAACAACAAGTCTGATTTACATCGACACAGAACAGCGAGGTGACTCTAGGTGCACAACAGTCATGCATTGAAACAAGGCCGTGTAAAACAGGCCTGATGTGACAACAAGGTCACTGACTGGAGTTAGTCAGCTGGCACCGATACCTCGTTCCAGAGCAGCACAATGCGGCAGCCATCGGGCTTGAATGTGGTTTTGTTCATCACTGTTCAACATTTGTGTCTGAACTTAAAGCTCAATCTCTAAGAGCAGTGAAGTCACAATTTCTAGACTCTCCATGCTGTATAAACAAGACTCGTCATTTCAGCAGCCTCAGTGCAGCAGAAATAAGGCCAAACTTGACGTGTAACATGTACGGATGAAATAAAGCCACTTCTGCGCACTGGATAGTGTTGAGTCGCTGTAGCGTCCAGTCCACTCTACCCACTTGTGCTGTGTGCTATGTGGCTGCTGCAGCTACTGCTCTTGTTACCCAGTGGACAGCCACTTTTACAGATTATTTTGCTTTATTTTAGTCTTGTGTATTTTTATTTCGGATTTTGTTCAAGTGGGTTAGTTACCATTTTCCAAAATATAGCCCTGAACCAGTTCCCCTGCAACCCTACACACTGTAATACAAACATATAAAACAAATAGCCAGGCAAAGCTCTCAGGCTTGTTTGTGTCAATGAGCGACCTACATCTAAGGTATTTAGAGTAGTAATTTGAACAATGCAGGGTAAATGGATATTAAGAGCTGGACTGCATGATGGCACGGGCTTTGACTTGAATGGGACGTCCACATGTGATGTTCAGCTCTGAGCTCCTCTTTGCATTTTACAGAAGCCATTTACAAGCAGGCTTTTAGTGGAGTACAACGGTTTCACAGGAGCTGACAAAGGACACAACAGGGCACGGGCATCATGGGTCGTGTAATCCCCTGCCCCCTGCGCTTGACCCGGGCGATGCACGCACACATACACACATGCACTCTGTGGGTGACCCATTCCCAGCAATTACAAAGTCCTGAGCAAGCCTAATCCCCCGTGCAACCTGAGCTGCTTTAATCTGAACAAAAGGGAGATAATAGATGTTGAAATGTGTGTGTGTGTTTTTGTGTGCATGTGCAAGACAAAAGTGGTCATGTTTGCCTTCCATTCAAGACCGCTTTCTAAGTTTTACACGACTGCAAAGTGTGGCTACCGCATCTCTGTCCTCACAATGATGTATTTCTGTGTCTGCATGCATGCGTGCGTGTGTGTGCATGTGTGTGTGTATGTGTGTGTGTAAGAGAGAGAGACTGATCAGGCTCTGATGACTGTTGCCATGCGCATCAACGACAATTAGTGATGGATAGTGTTCTTGGTACCATATGGTAGTTCAGGATTTACAGTGTTACGTAACCACATGGACATCAGGCTTGGGGGGGGGGCAGAAGGAGCAGGACTGAGAAAGAAGATGAGAGACTTCACACATCATCAGCAGCCTTTATCACACAGAAACAGTAGACGCCTTCGAAAAGTCAGTACCTAAAATCCTGGAGGGGCCTGATGGGGCACCGGCAATAAGTCTGACCAGGGACAGGAAGGAGACACCTTTTAAAAATGACCAAATCATGCCTCTTCAATTTTCTAAAGTTTCTTGAAGTGCCAAATAGTTTTTGATTTTCCACCGCAAAAAATACAGAGCAGATGCTAATTTCACTACAAAGATGAGACAGAACATTTATCTCCCTGAAACCCTCCAAGGGCTCCTTTCTTCTTTGTGTTGAACTATAACAATTAAAAAATAGCTTTTATTTACACCTGATTCAATTTGGAAGACTTTACTTAATTTTCTAAGGCGATGTTGCAATTAGAGTGTGCAAGCACGTTGTGGATGAATAGCACAGAGATTAGAGAATGATTATTTCCCATCACTTATCGGAGTGATCACTGCAGGACGCTAAGGCTGTCCCAGCTGCCATGATTGGTCCAGTGCACCATGAAAAAAATGTCCTGTGCATTGCAGGACTAAAGAACAGTAAAGGTCCTTACATACAGATTTAACACAGGGAGGCCCCACCTGAGCTCACTTTTTTCATCTGATGGCCAAAAAGATAAAAAAAAATGGTCAAATATCCCAGTTGGCTTCAGTTCAGCATCTTGACATTACGTTAACCCTTTGCAACGGAAGTAAAGAGCCGGTGTTTGAAGGAGACACAAAAAAAAAAACACTAACATTTTGTTGTGACAGGAAAATTCTGTTCAGTTCTGAAAAGGCTTTGGAGCGACTTTGTCTGCCTGTGTAAAGGCTTGTTTTGTGGGCGACTTGTTTACGAGGGGACTGTAGTAGCGCTCTGTTTGTGCTCCTTCCATTCACGAGGACATTTTATCATGAGAACTCCTGCTTTACTGCAGCTGCGGAGCTAAGAAACAGCGGGAACGCACTCACACACACACTGAGACAATGCTTTTGTCGCTTCCCTCTCGAATCTAGCAAGTTGTTACCATGCAAATGAGCAAGCATGTATCTTTGTATAGTGCTGTGTGTGTGTGTGTGTATGTGTTTACGCAAGTGAGTAGGAACCAACAATATGATTTGAGTGTGAAAAACAAATATCCAGGGAGAACAAAGCCTTATAGAGAGCTTCCAGTGGAGATGAACATCCAAGACATGGTCCAATCATCCCAATTTCTCCACTTCAGCAGCAACCCGGCATGTTTCTACACATCCTCACTGCGGGAATCACTGGAGTCTACTCTAATCTTAATCTGTACAAGCAAGGAATCCAATTTGGAGTCTTGTGAGGGGGGAGAAAAACAGACTTGTTTTAGAAACCACCATCAAATACGGAGTTAACCAAGTGGCTGCCCCAGATTCTGGGCCACTTCTTGTTGCGCGAGGTCAAAAAGTGATCGTTGTTGCATTTCTATGACACAAAGTAGTTAGAGGAGTCCTCTCAGATGCACCCACCCTCACTGATGTACAGACAAGCAAAGCTTCCTCAACTTTCATGGTCTGGTGTATCCATAGAAAGCCGCGCAAGAACAACATGCAAATTTACAGCTACTTGATGACACCATAACAGTCAAAGCGCACGTGACAGCACTTTATTCCCAACACTTGTTTTGTAATATTGGATTTATTGTCAAGTGGGACTGTATCTGACGTATGTGTAGGAAGGAACTCGGTACCTCAGCTACATCAATGTCCCCAACACCTCCATTCACAACCTGGTTTCAGATGAAGTCCCACAGGGGATGACAGCAGTATGCACGTCAGGAGGAAGTCTGAGACACCTCTGCATTTTAATATCCCACCCAAGATATCTACATATCTGCAGTTTGACATTTCACTATAAAGCTTTCCGAAACAAAAAAAAACAACACTTGTCAATAAGTTTGAAATGGCACCATCTGCTGCCATTCGTCACCAGCCAAAAGCCAGAACTGAGCTAAGTTCAAGGCACAAATGACCAACAGGAGCAACAGAGGAACAATATACTGGTCAAGTGAGCAGCTGGAAGAGATGGAAGGCTCCCTAGCTACCTGCACAGGGTGTGCTCCACCTCCAATCACCATACGAGGATAGCCTCCAGGCTCACGCCTCACGCAACCCTGCGCACCATCAGTGGGCACAGAAAAATGGACAGGAGATCATCCAGTGAGTAGTTCACCGCTCTGGTGGTGGGCGGTGGCTAAAAGCAAAGCACGCTGCATGGTACATTATCTAACAAAGAAGCATGTTTTCAGTGCAAGGCCGTGGCAAGTGGAGAGCATTTGGCTTTATGTGGTCGTCTGTTGTCCTCGGAGATTAAAGTCTTGCTCTTAGCTGGTTCTGACTCACATGAATAACCTCAGAAAAAAAAAAAAAAAAAACAGTGCACCAGTCGGGACTGCAGCTACCCATCAGCTCAGGATTATTTCCACACGTTTCAAGTTCGTGTGGGACAAAGTACCGGGTGGCTAACATATCACTGACATGCGAACGGGGCTTGTGACACTGTGGGGTAAATATGTAGCATTCGCTATTTAAAGAAGCAAGCACAGCGGAATACACTGAGGATAAAAACTGGGCCAGAAATCAAGTTGGGGAAAAACTGTGACAGCCCCTTTAAGAGCACAGTAATGGGCCCTTTCTGAAACAGTACATTTTTTTTTATCACAGTTTTTTAGAAGCCTTCAGCCAATCCAGTGCAGTCCAACAAAAGTAAACAGAGCTTTAACTTTGCCCGTGTTCTTCTGAGAACAATCACAGACAAGAACAGCAGGTACAGCAGAATTAACGGCAGGTAGAATACATGAAATCAGTTAAACTATGCACTGTAATTGCTGTATGACTCGCAATAATGTCTTTGCCAAATCATAATTCTTTATTTTCAGCCTGTAAAATTGAATAGGGTGTGACAAGGACATGCTGGTATGGTATGTTCGAATCAACTTATTGCTATTAGGTTTGTGTTATTTCTCCATCTGTATCTGTACAAATTTCCCACAATGTTGATCCTGTGACACAATCACGCAGCTCTTGAAAGAGCCCGAAGAAACTACTAATAGATATGCGGGGTGCTCGCTGCCTCGCTCTGTCCCACCTCCCCTTTGACCGATGTTTCCAGCAAACAGAGCCCGACGAGGAGGAAGCACTTCACACCAAACCAACATGGCGGGTACATGTGAGAAGAGAGTTCCCCTGTGTTTATCTTGGGGCTTTTTACAGCCCCAAGAGCCTGTGAAACTACATGCAGGTAAACATGCGGGTTAGAAGGCCACGCTTTCTCTCGGCTCACTCGTCTCCTTGGCACTTTGTAAGTCAAGGACAAAGAAGGTGAGGGAAGAGGAACACGCACAAATCTATCCAAACTTCCTTTAAAAGCTCCCATCAAATTTTTATAAAAAGGGATGTCACACCCTTTACCTCTGCACTACAATTTGGCAAAATTGTGCACATTAGCAGTGTCTCCCCAGAGCAAACAGGTACCAGATAAATATGGTGGCTGATTGGGCCTTTCTTGAAGGACTTTGCATGTTCTCCCGATGGCTCTGGAACCCTGCCCCCGACAGTTCAGTTCCAATTGTTCCCTGCTTGACTACATAAATCTTCCCTAAAAGACAGTAAGACTTTTCTTTTCCAAAGTTTACATATCACTCTTTTCATTATTTTCTGAACTCGAGAATATGAAGCCATTGCCTGAATTCCACTCTACAAAACCAGCCGTAGCCTGACTGCAAAACTTTATCTTCCTGTTGGTACATAGCAACTGAAATGTGTGTTCATTTGAAGGATATGGGGCTTTTTTCACAGCTGATGCCAGCGTCTTCTTTTTAGAAAGTTGGTGCAGTGGGAAGAAATCATAATTCAACATAAAAACACAAAGCAACTGATGGGGTTGCTTCACAATATTTATTTTTTACTGTTAACTACCATTTTGGAGAAACTTCATCTCTCAGAAGTAACAGGGCAGAAGATGACAGAGGGAAAGAAAACAAAAAGCAAAAAAAAAAACACTTTGAAGTCCCGTGAATGATTGTGTGGGGAGGTTACAGTGTGGATTGAAATCACTGAACACTCAGGTTCACCTCCCACCCCTCCACCTGTAAAGGGTGGGGTTAGCTCCAGGGACAAGGACAGGAGCCACTGAAATACAGGACACCTGGAGTCCAATCCGAAGCAAGCAGGGGAGCATCAGTGGTTTGTCTCTCTGGTTCCAAAAGGGTTTTTTCTTTTTTGTTGGGAGGAAAGCTATAAAAGTATGATGGTTAATTGCTGCCTTCCTAATTTTAATAAGATGGGCACTGTCAAAAGGAAAATTCACTCATTATTTATCGTGACAATAATATTTCCAAGTTTAAAGATTTCACTAAGTGTTTAACCAAGCATTGGTGGTTGGAAAGGTTAGGCACAACTTCATTAATTGGTGAAGAATCACAAGCCTTTTGGTTTTTATTTTTACAGCTCGTTAACAAAAGTGATCAGAGTTGACAGATTGAAATAATGAGGTTAATAAATATGCTTCTCTGTCAAGAGAACTTGAAACTCCAGCTGTGTGAGATGATGCCTGAGATGTCACTTGTGACACCTTCAGTGTTGTTGTGGTCAAGGCTGCATAAACCAACCCCCACCCTGAGTGAGGTTCTGTGTGGTGTTCTAATCATGAAACAGCATCGCCCCTTTTCACGACTAATTTCCCCACCGTTTGTTTTTCTGATTCTCCAGAAAACCCTTGCTGGTGGTTAGCTCGGGTTAGCTAGCAGACACTAATTTGATTGCTTGCACATTGCTGCAGGATCAGAAAAATAGCTTCTCGTATGATTTCAGTCAAAGTGTTGTACCGGTTTGGGGAATTTCGACATGCTGCCACATCTTTTTATTCTTCCTGACCTGGCTTTGATGAACAGCGATCTACTGTATTTGCAAACACAACACACTGGGGCCTGGTAGAGCTGTAATTGGAGGAGCTGTCAAGCCGGTCGAAAGGAAGGCTGAAGTTGTCTTCAAACAACAATTTAGCTGCTCTCTCCCAGACAGATGCAGCTGAACACCTGTCAGAGGAAAGCTGTTTTGATGTAAACGCTTGATGTGGTGTGTTAAAAGCTGCTGAAACTCACACGCACGCGAGCGCCAATTTAGGATCCATCGTTTGCCTGGAGTTATGGACTGCGAGGTGAAAGCTAACTTTAACAGTCGTCTTATATTGCTGGATTAAAACATTCCTATGAGTGCCGTGTGATTACGCTTGCGGCAGTGGAGGTCCACAGGTTAGAAAAACAGAGCCCGGCCGCTGTTTGAATTAGCATACTGACTGCAAAAGATATGCTTTCTGTGGAAAGGAAAAACTCTGATTAGAAGGACACAAACAGGTACCTCTGCCGTTACTTAATCCATTTAGTGGGCCTGGCAATGCACCTGGATCAAATCAGTGTTATCACCCTCCACACAAATACGTGCACAAAGGCTATTGTGTGGGTGGTTGCCGGCCATCAGTAAAAATTAGCACATAGAGCCGTTTCGGGGCTTCATTAGCATTCAGAGCTTCTATAATTAAAAGTGTGCGAGTGGCTGCTCTGTCAGACCACATCATGTGCCGCATGCCTTTATTCCAGCTGATATCTGATAACAGCGCCGGCGAGGTCCCTCCACGTCAAGGAGACACAGTAGCTCCCTCTGGTGCACTTCGCCCTGTATAACGGAAAGGAGCGAACAACTGGCAGTTTTCCAAGTGCGTTACATTGTTTCCTGCTTAGCACATGCCCTTAGACAACACACTGCAGGCTTTGTAGGAATATATAAAGAAATTACTGAGGTGAAGGAAGGATCCATTCCTGTGTTGATCTCTTTGAATAACACTGCTCAACACCTAATCTGTTTTTATTGGGTCCAAATCCTGTACAGTAAACACATCAGTTGTTTACCTAGACTCTTTCATCAAAGATCCATGCTGTCCTAATACGTGCACAGAGTGCAGTTAAAAGAAAGCTTATTCCGAAAACAGTATGGCCTGAATGGCTGTATGTATCAATGAGCAAACATTGAGCTTTCATAGAACCTCCACTGATGAGGAAAATCACTCATGCTGTATTCACGAATGCACACCAACGCTTCATGAACACTGCAATTAAAATGTGTTGAAAAACATAGGCTGCACCGACTTGGCTTGATTCAAATAAACTATGGAAGTTTAAAGGTTTTTCAAAATGCTGACAGTACCTGCTGCCAGATACTTTTTAGTACTTAGCAATCTGAGACAAGCTGAAGCTGCACTGTCAACAGACTGGAGGCCTCCAATTGGACAGTGGGTGACATCAAAAGATGAGTCACGAAAGCAACTCAAGCGCAAGTATCAAAATCCTTGTTTTTTTTAGGAAGCAAGAAACCAACAAGACCAACAATGAGGCATATAATCGCATTTATTTTGTTTGTGTTGCTCACAAACAAGGTCAAGCGAATTTCTGGTTGTTCTGATGTGACAAAAGTTGGTAAACAGGAATCATCAGACCACTTCAACATTCATATTCCATTGTGTTTGTGAGAAAAATCATAAACTACAGTTATCACACAACTTTTTAGGACTAACAGGCAATAACCATCATGTAAGAACACATTTTATCTTTGAAAACTGATGAAGTTGAATTCCATGTTCTTGGTTGCCACCAGCTATCTCAGCAAGAGCTCCACAATCTGAGACCGTCCTGCTCCCCTACGAGATGCGATCAGTCTTTCCTCTTTGAACAGAGGAACATCGTAGCTCGGAAGGGAACTTTACAAGTTATGGAAGGCGCTAAATGTGTACAATCATCAGTGAGTTCAAAGGTTTGGATGCCCGTAAGCTTCAAATATGACTGGGAACTCTGGAGGAGCCCAAATAATCCAAGGTTTTTATTTAGCGCTTATCAATTGACCGGGGACGCCCCCCTCTTCCCTCCCGCGATGCCTCTGTCTTCTGGAAAGTCAAGCACTGATAGAATCGAGGTCATCAAATCCCTGAGTTTTCTCAGACTGATCACTTGTGCCGCAGTAGTCACAGTGTCTTCCAGCACATTTCAAACACCATTTCTGCCATTGCAGGTCTGCCAACCGTTTACACAGTGCATACCACATCTGATCCTTGTGACCTGCAACCGTAACTTTATTATTACACAGTGAACTTCCAGCGAAAGTGGTTTTTTGAGGGTTGGCTCAGGCCAGCTGTGCACTGAATGAACTATCAGAGCACACATCCACTCCGTCTTCCACCTTCAGAACAATATCGCCAACAAAAACAGTTCACCAGGTCAGTATAGGTACTTATTTTATAGCGTAATCTTGAAATCCAAACCCAACCCAAACATACTGAATAAGAGGATTAAAACAGCACTCTCTGCCACAGCTGAATTACTATAGAATATGCTGTCCTTTCTGCTAAAAAATAAACCAATAAACAAATAAAAAGAAAAACTATAAGTGGTTCCAACCAAAATGAACCTGCCCTCAGTCAGCTTAATAAACACATTAGGCCTGCTTCCAAAGCACTAATTTGGAATGATACAGTAAAATACTTGTTCATTCAGGTTTTTCTGGTCATCTCAGGAGCATTGCTATACTTAGATCCTGCCAGCGATACAGAGGATTACATGCTTTTATCTCTGCTTGCCTTAACTGCAGCGGTGCCCCCATTTGTTTGCCTTAACCCGAAAGATTTGAGAGAAAACTCCTCCGGTGCATATGTGTGTGTGTGTGTGTGTGTGTGTGTGTGTGTGTGTGTGTGTGTGTGTGTGTGTGTGTGTGTGTGACAGCAGGCTTATACGCCGGGCGAAAAAGGACGGACCCCCCTCTCTACCGCGCTGCACCTTGCCGACGGACGGCCCCACCGATTTCACCGCAATGATTACGTGGTGCCGGCTCTGGGTTATCCCTCTGAACTTTTGACTGCTTCACGGTCTCCACATGCCGTACGACTGACTGCACTGTGACTGAGTCCGGGCTAATGGGCAGATAAGGTGACTGCGCTTGGCCATGGAGGCCCCGTGGCTCTATGGGCTGCCTGCTTCCGCAACACAGCACCACTGGCGCACCTCCTCCCAGAAATCTTTTGATGACTCTTCACTTTTTAAGGCTGAAAAACAAGCCCTATTCACTGGTCTTTTATTCCTCTTTGTGGAGGCCAAATAAGCCATCGTGATGAAATTCTAAACTGAGTAAAAGCACTGAAAAGCAGAAGTAAATGGACCAGAATTTGGATTTCTTTTTTTTTTTTTTGGTCATTTAGTTTCCAAGGTTGCATTTTTTCAGAAAATGAAAAAAATGAGGCATGGAATGAGGGACACTTTCGGTTTCTGAATATAACCTGCTGTTTTTTTCTGATCTCTCACATTATTTTGGCCTGCTATTGAGCTACTTGAGATTAAAAAACAAATCAGGCTAATTACAAAAGAGGTGGGGGTGGAGGGTTACCAGGCAGAGCTGCTCATTGATTTTTCCACATTGGGTCAGCCTGTCGTAAAGCTCACAACAGCTCGGTCAGCTGTCATACTTTACAACGTGGTGTTCTGTCAGCGCGTACTTGTGACACGGTCTCCCTTCACTTTAGATTAGAGTCGGTTAAGGTGAAGGTCGGGACCACCCCGGGTTTTCCATCCACTCAGTGTTGCTTTACAGCAGGTTGCGCTTAAAGAAACAAAGCCCTCCATTGTAGCCCACAAACAATGACTCCTGGTACGAGCTCGCACTGCGAAGGGAGGCCTGTTCACAGCCGTTGTCTCTGTTGGTGTCAATATGAGCCAAATAAGTACTTCAGTAGACTCAATGGGCTGTTTTGTCCATGTACAAGTCCACTTGATGAACAGAAGCATCGTGACACGTGTTTTTGTGGCAACAATAACACATACAGGGAGGACTCTTCATCATATTTTTTTTAAGTGCGCTTGGCATTCATACTGAAGGGTGCAGACGGGAAAATACCATCTGTTGCAGTTTGAACTGGAGGTAAATTCAAGGCAAGATAAAATGATAAAATGCAGGGCAGAAATGTATGGCTGTTGTGTTATATTTGCCAGAGTGCAAAAATGTAGCATAAACATCCAATGTTTCCTGGAGTTTTTGAGGTCCTGCCATCATTGGGTACAAAGATTTTGTCGATACGATTGCACATCTCAGATGTGGTGTTAGCACATAAAGAGAAAAGTTCTGAGACGGTTCTCAAGGACCAGTTGGCATGATATAAACTTTAAGTTTTTGAGATACAAAAAGGGAAGGATACATATAATACTTTCTTGGAACACATTTCTATAGGTAAAAATACATAAAATCTTGCATAAGTGTTTCGTTCAAAAGCCCTAAATGGAACATTTGCAGACTAAGTATAAAAACTTACCACATATTAAATAGTGAATGAATAAAAATTCCAACTCGCACAATAACGGCTGTGATTTCTACCACAAAAAGATTCCATAAGATGTCAACAATGATGTCTTACCAATATGAAACATTTATTACTTGAGTCAAGCATGATAAATAATGATGATGATGGTGATAATGAAAAATTACTGAGTGACGTAAAATAAAGCATGCATGGCTCCCCTACTGCCCTACTGCAATACATAACATATCACCAGGTTCTTGCTAATACACAGCCCGAGGTCAGACAAGACACTAATTACCACCATGCTGCCCAGAGTGCTGTGGTGGGACCAGTTAGCTGGCTAACTTCAGCAGTACAATAACCAATGATGTAAATTATCCTGTCTCCTCACGCTCTGTTCTCTGTTTTATTATCATGTTAATTCTGAACATTATAGGTATAGTACATCAACGACCCACGCAACCGGCTGCCTGTGTGCTGACCAGCCAGCAGCCTACTTTTGGCTCTCGTGCTGTGAAAATTGTAAGTGATGGGCCGCTCGGCCGCACTGAGGGCACTTCAGAGTCAGTGAGGAATGTCTAATGTGAAGACTGACTCAGGCCATGTAATGGGGATGATGGATGCCAGCGCTAAGTACATTTCTAAGGTATTCCCATGCATGCTGGGAAATCCCAGAATCCTGCAAAGCATCAATCAATGGATCTCAATGAGGGGTCTTGGAGCCCCCCCCCGCCCCCACACAGCAGGCCCCAGAATTCCAGGGCTGTTGTGTGGGTTTTTTAATGGTTTAATTGCCTGGAGTTAAAAAGGTAGAATTCCCTCCAGAATGATTCAAGCAATAGTGGACAGTTAGAAAGTAGTTGGTTAACAACCAGACTGCTTCCGAATCTGTTTGTGTGCAGAATGGTGGTTTTGTTATCAAACCAAATCACAAAATGCACTCCTGTCATTATGACTGAGCACTCTCAGAGCTATTATTTTGTCAGGGATGCAGCTAACGCCGCTTCTTTCTCAGCAGTTTTATCAGTATTCTTTCAGCAAGTGGATTTACACTGACTAAGCAGTGCTGAAAATTCATGAATACATATTTTTGGCCAACAAACCGTCAAACGATCCCGATCAAGCGACAACTAAATGGAAAATTGAATTTGAAAGGACTAACCTCGGTTGGAAAAACAAGCAGTTGGAGGGATAACACCACCAACTGTCATCCGTCACATCACCTTCCGTCCGTGGCTACCAAAAAAAAGGGCCCAGATGTTTCAAAGCATCAACCCCACCCATCTGGCTCTCCAAGCAGGTCAAAACGCAACGCCACCCAACAGCCCGACGTGCCACCACGGTGCCGTTTGACCCGAACCTGCCTCCTGGAGCCTGTCCGAGCCCAGATGGCACACACGTTTAAAAGCGGCAAGCGCTCAGTGTGACAGAAGCTCCCATTTATCAGGCAACAAAGCTTAAAAAAGACACAGGCGAAAGATTAAATCAAACCCAAGCAGGGAAGGAAGCGGCGGCTGGATTACACACCCATGCAAATATGTTGTGTGTTTGAAAATGGAGCCACAGCAGGATGACATACAAGGGTAGAGACACAATTCTCTCATGTGTCTTTCTAATTAGACACCAACTTCACAACAGGGAAGGACCAAGAAAGACAGAGGGGGGAGAATACAAGAAAAAACAGTCAGAAGGAATCAGCATCACTCCATTCTGCCATCTCTGCCCCTCTCTCCCAGAACCAAGAAAGCTCCATTGACTGAAACAGCAGATTACCACCACATCAATGTTTCAAGCGTTCTTCATGCCTAAACAGCATATTTCTTTCAATAACCACCCCCAACACACACACACACACACACACACACACACACACACACACACACACACTTTTAATGAGAGGAAAATCACCAAAGCTGACGTGAACAAACAACACTTTTAAAACGCAATTAAAAGATACGTAATTTGTTCCGTTTATTTCCCCCTGAACAGCTTGAAGTCAGATTTTGCTGCAGACACACGGCGTTGACGTGCGCGGGTCTCATTTTCACACATCGCAAATCACAGAAGTCCACTCACACTTTGTTGATACGCGGCAAAAATTTATAACCAATAACCGACACGTTCATTGAGATGAAGCGTGGAATGATTCAACTTTCTGACAAGTGAGCCCCGGTAGTCAAACTTCTACACGGCCACAATTTGACTGAATATGGATATTCAAAAGTATCCAAAGAAAAAATATTAAAATTGCACAGTAGAAAGATGTGAAGAATGTTGCGGGAAATAAAGTTGTCCAATTTTTTTCCTCCCTCGTCACTAATCGGAGGAGGGAGCGGAGCGTCTGCGCGCCCCGCTCCGTCAGCCGAGCGGCTCTTCGGAGGCAACATAATTACGCGTCTTCCACGCGCTCTCAAATGATGAACAGTCACTTTAGCGACAGGAAAAAAGAAATACATTAAAAATCCTTAAATATATATATTTTAAACAGATATACCAAATATTAAAAGGAAATAAGCAGAGAAAAAAACAAAAAATGATTGTTTTTATTTTCAGGAAGAAAGTGCGACTCACCGCTGTGTGTCGAGGACGGAGCCTACACGAGACGCAACCCACAGTGAACGGAGCGGAGACCGGAGTGCCTGCTGCAGCGCTCCAGCGCTGTCCCTCTCTCTCTCTCTCTCTCTCTCTCTCTCTCGCTCTCTCTCTCTCTCTCTCCCCCCAGCTCAGTCTCTCTCCTCGCTCCACCAACCCCCTCCACCCAAAGCAACGCCTCCCCCCCCTCCGCCTTCTCCTTCCCCCTCCCTCACCTCTCACCAAATCAACAAATTGCGGAGTTGAAACGGCACCTGATTGGTCATTACGGCGACCGGTGGCGATTAGAGGGGCGGCACACGCACACATGCACACAGACACGAGGACCCGCGCGTGCACGTACAGCGCCCCTAAACTCCACCCCAGCAGAAACGTTTCAATCACTTTTTTTTTTCTTCTTCTTCTTCTTAGAACTGAAGCCAACTCTTCTTTAAAGCGCAGCTCCTGGGTTCAACAAACACAGCATATGAAACAGCGCGTGTTTCTTGATTGGCTGTTAATAAGCAGGAAGGTGGCACATCTCAGCCAAAACCTGCTTTTGCTGTCTGCAAGGTGTCTCTGTGAATGCTCGCCCGGAGGCAGGATGGAAGCTGGAGCGCTCTAAAATTGGCATTATGGATAATTAAAGACCCCCCCCCCCCCTCCTCCACCTCCTCCTCCTCCTCCCTGCCCCTCCTCCTCCTCCTCCTCCGTTCGCTCCGAGCTCGTCTCCAACTGTCGCTGTCGATGGAGGAAACCAGAAGGAACCCAAACTGTCCCACTTCCTGTCAGTTGGACTCCGACCTGCCGCCTCCATTTTTATTTCCTTCCACTCTGTTTTAACAGGCGGGGGGGGGGGGGGGGGGGGGGGGGGGGGGGGGGGGGGGGGGGGGGGGGGGGGGGGGGGGGGGGGGGGGG
>JAUESE010000048.1:14363611-14379591 GCA_032274725.1 Malacoctenus triangulatus | reverse complement strand
ACACACACACACACACACACACACACACACACACACACACACACACACACACACACACACACACACACGCACACATAAGTGAATAAAGGCAGGCCGAGTGTGACACAATGAGAGGGAAATTGAATCATTCAGTAGAAACTGGTGGGGATTGGGAGGGATTAGCGGGGATTTCTTTTCACTCTTTTGGGAGCACCTCTTGTGGAGAACTCAAACAATTCCGTCTGCTCGGACTCCCCGTGTGGGCCCCCGACCCGGTCCGCTCGCACAGCCAGGTTCCAGGGACGGGTCGGTCCAAACGGAGCGGTCCCACTGGGACGGCCGCACCACTGTCACAGTTCAGGAGGCGGGAGGGGATCGGGGTGCGTAAGTGTGAGTGATTGTGATAATAACTGACATTGTGCTGCGTGTTGTCATTATGAAACTCCGCTGTGACCTTAATCCAAAGTCGCTCAAGGCACTTTGATGCTTTCAGACCAACCTCTGACTCTCCCTCCCTGATTCTCTCTCTCTCTCTCTCTCTCTCTCTTTCTCCCTGTCGCTGTGTCCATCTGTTGCCCACTTTTCAATGGACAGTTTCAAGGCCCGCTCAGCATTTCAGGGGCTTTTAAACAGCTCTTTTGTAACTTAGAAAGCTGGATTTAGACACTGAGAAGGAGCGGGACAGAATGCAGGGGAGAGTGAAAAAAAACACTCACAAAAGTGTGGGGAGAGAGACAGAGAGGAAGAAGCCATCCATATAATGCCAAAGAGTTATGATAAAAAAAAAGGGGGGGGGGGGCTCTACAACTCTCCTGGGTATTAAAAAGACAGAAAAAGACAAAATGTGAAACAAGTGGATAAACAGATTAAGAAAAAGGAGAACAGAGAGATGGGGATGAGGTGGGGGGTGTTAAACCCTCAAATGACGTACCCGAATGGGGGAAAACAAAATGGAGTGGCAGGACGATCAGCCCTTTGGCAGACTTAAGTCTCTCCAGGTGGGATTAAATTTGGAAGCTCCTGGTCCCGCGAGCCGTCGCTGCCATCTCAGGAGACATTCACAGACTCCACAGCCCGCTTTGCTGTTTCCGGTATAATCTGCAAAGCTCAGGGTTTAATGACAATACAGTTTTAATTTGTCCTTCTGAAAGGTACAAAAGCATGCAGGCAATCTTGGCCAAAAATAAAGTTGGACGTCAAAAATTGAAGGCGGCAATGACTTTCTACCAAGCCCCAGATATTCAGCACTCAGTCATGGAGAGTGAATGCCAATGATTCACATGCTGCAGAGGAGCCTGTCAGACTGTGGGATGAATGAGGCAGTGGTGGATCGGTTCATGTCATAAGTATGAACGCATTGATAAGCAGCTGTGACATGTGTAAAACTCTGTTCGTTTAAGAATCCCTCAGAACTGGAACCGCTGTATAAACGTCCACATCTGCACAGGTAAGTACCTTCCCAAGGCGTTCACTGTAATCTGAGGGGGTGAAACCAGCTGACTGGTGTTGGACGGAGACCAGGTGACACATGTTGGGAGCATGCCCCTAGGCAAAAGGAGAGTTTTCGCCACACAGTGACTGAACCCAAAGTTTACGTTCACTCTTCGTATCTGCGGGGAGCTCTGCCACAGTGTTTCTCTCAAGAGTACTTTTGGAAAATTCCTGCAATCTTGAGCATTCATGCTCTCACAAATCACCTGAACAATATGGCTCTGATTGTAATGCTATTGTACGAGCTATGGTCACTGAAAAATGAAGTTTTTACATTTTATGACCCATTTATACACCTCAGAAATGAGGGGCCATAACCTGTGGATAAGCTATATAATAGCTGACACACATTTGACACACTTTATTTACTCATAAGTTTGAAATTCCTTGAGATAATGCCGATTTTCCTTAATTTATAGGTTGAGTTTGTCAATGCTAAATGGCAAGTAACAGTCCAAGGGGTTCATAAACAGGCAAGCAATATCAAAGGGAAGGTAGGCTCGATAGTTAAAAACAAACGGGTTGGTAAATGGAACTTGGAACTATGGCAGGGAACGAAGGCTCGTTGCGACTGGTGTGGAAACACAGACTAACTGGCAACAAGACAAGAACAGAAGCCCACATATATACTGGGAGCACTAGGTGAGTCTAATCACAGAGCAGGCACAGGGGCAGCACATTAGGGAGGGAGCAGCAATCACACAGGAGGAGAGGAAGTCAAGCAGCCTGCAACCAGACAAGGTGAGCTATCAAAATAAAACAGGAAACAGACAGGACAGAAGCGTGGCGTGTGACAGATTTTTGCGATTGAACCCATGTTGAACTCCACTCTATGTTGAATCTCCACTTCATATTGACGTATGTAGATGAACGGGATGCTTCTCTAATTTAAAGGCAGCGTTCCGAGCAGTTGGATACTCATGAGCTGTCCGCAAACATCACATGGATTTGACACCGAACCCATGGTGTTGCTGATAGAGCAAGTGAAGGCAACAGTCTATTGAAAATAAAAGTAGTCCCTTCAGGTTGGTAATGATCCCAGTTTGCACACCTTGTGGGTATAAATAGCATGGGATGAGTTATGTGCTTTGAACACAGGATTTCCTGCGACCATCGTTCCGTGAACCAGTTTAACAACCAACCCAACTTCTCACATTTGGGTGCAATTGTGCTTACGACTACAAGCATGGGCGTAATTGAATGAATGCACTAATTACAGCACCGTTCTGGCGCAGCGCAGCCCAAGCAGTGTTGAGTATCGTTAATACCAGGAGCAAAAGCGTGGAGCTGCAGCTGCAGTGTGAACGAGCACTAAAACAACACAAAACAAAGAAAACCAATTACACACACTTCCCTCGCCCGCACTTTTTTAAACGCGGCGTGGTGGACTGCGAGGGCAGCCCAGGTCAGACTCTCTGAGGTCACACTGTTCTTATCTTCCAGAAGGCTATTGTCAAAACAAACACATAGAGCACAAAATAACGTCTTACTCAAAGAGCATTCCCTCCCAAAGCACATCTAAGGTCTCATGTTTCTCATGTATGTTATGATATACAGTATATGTTATGTATTATTGTTTCAAGGCTGCAGTGACTTGCAATGAATAATGACTGATTATAGGTGGACTGCTTGCGTATAATCCCCGCTAATGAACAGAGGAAACATGCATCATCATCATCGTTGTAGAGTGTGGCAGCCATTGTACCTGCTCCAGCATCTAGGACAGATGCACAATACATTTTACTGCACATTGTACTGTGTATATTGTGCGTGCGACAAACAAAGAATTTAAATTGAAATCTATTCCACTTCATTTCTTGAAGAGTTCATCCAAGTCCTTCAGTAACACACTAGCCCTGTTATTTCTTACAATGATGTTGAGGCCTCTTGCATGACAGCTTTTGCCATCCAAAGTCAAACCTGACTTTTCTATCCCCAAACAATCAGAGGTGACTCACCCATAACAGTAGCAGTCACCATGGTAAATCCTTCATTGGCAGCCTTCTCAGGCTTTTGCATTGGGCTTCATGACATCGTTCAAAGAAATGTGACCTCACAACGTGATAATGTTTGTGCAGGTTTTGTGTTTGTAGTTTTCTGACTAAATGTTTGCGGTTTCTTTCCAACGCTCAGTTCGGGCAGCAGTGGGTCGGACGGCTGACAGAGTGTCAGCAGTGACTGCTGCTCCTCTGTTTACTAATGCTTATTTTTGGTGGCCCAAATGTCCATTGGGCTTCATCGACTCAGTCCTCCAGCTGTCTCGGCCAGAACTCATTCTTGTGTTATTCAGCGGTTCTCCACATCCTGCTGGTAATCCGAGAAGTTTAATGCAATCTCCTTAATATTGCAAATAAAGGAACTTAACACGGCAGTGTAGGAGTGGAGGTCATTTTATATTTCGAAGCTTCATGAAGAGACTTTACAAATTGCACCTTTAGCACCGCAAAAGCTGCTGAAAAACTCCATATAGCTGGAGTCCAATCAGGATATCAACTTTGTAAACCTGCAATTGTGTCCTTACAAGGTTCCTCTGGCTCAAATGTCTGTGTGATGAAGTTCAGATGCAACCAGTGAGAAATGTGTGAGTGTGGCGCCCAGCGCGCATCACCCGGCTCGTCTTGTGTTGCTAACTTTCACTGACTTATAGGGAGATAAAATCACAGAGGAAACATTAAACATGGCAGCAGATGGATGACCATGCTGAAGGAAATTAGTGTCAGCGGTAGCATTCCATAAAACTCTCATCCAGATGGCCCGAGAAAGTAAGAATAACACAACTCTGACGAGAGCAGTGTTTCCAAGCTGTGCCATTGAAATCCATGAATGGCTCTATTGTCAGACTCCAGTGACGCTGACATAAATACAACTGCTCCTGGTTCGAGACAATCGAAATGCCTTGTTTATCTGGCTGGTGGGAAGCAGAAAGCATCCGGCATGTCCATCTGTGCTGAGTACAACTGTTGTCCCACTCTCTCCTGGGGGGGGTTAAGAATTCAAGGATTTCAAGGTTGGATCGATACAAAAGAGATAAATGAGGAATCTGCTTCCTGCTTCCTGAAGTGTCCGAATAAGAAAGTTTGTACGTCACGATGGCTGACAACAGGCAGGAACTGCAGAGGTCAGTCACGTCACAAGGTCAGTCGAGGAGTTGGTGATTGGCCAGAGAGGGTCACAATCCAAGTCGCTTTCCTCGTCTTCCTGCACCAGCGCACTTGGTTCACTAATGTGTCATCATGTAGCTCTGTAGAAAGTTTGATAAAGCATTACAGTTGCATGTATCGGTGCTGCAGCATGGTAGCAACACGCGGGGGGTGGAGGGCCTCATTCCTCATTCTCTCTGTGCCCACATTTTAACTGGATGTGGTCATTGCGACGCAGCTCTCGAACCAGAACACCCAGACTGGAGTCATGTGGCGTCATGACAACGGCTTACAGGGACCCTGCGGAAAAAACCTCCTCTTGAGGAGTTTGCTTTCAGAGTTGACGCAGCGAACGCAAGTAAGATTTATCAATCTTACCTTGCTAAGTACTACTTAACCACCCCTGGTGACCCCACACTCTTTGAGTCAGTCCTCTCCATGGGGGATGGCTTCCCTTCTCGTTCAGCCTTCCACTGCCTCCCTATGTGGGATGTGCCAGGTCCAGCAGGTGGTCACTCAAGACCTTTTACCAAGCACTTTGTTGAATCTATAACAGCAGGAACATTGTTGACCAGGTGTGTTCAACTAATCTCTGGTTCACACACAGCCAAACCTGAAATCAAGTGGGCCAGACCGGTTTCATTATCACATGATAACCTTTAACTAGTGACAATGAAGTTTGTTTTTTTTTATCTATTTTTTTTTCCTTTTGTTTATGAGCATGCGGGGAGTGCAGCGATGCTAAGAATTTGAGATTTTGAGATTTCCTTGTCAATGCTCAATAGATTGCAATTTCTATGTGGTCTCTTTGATATTTCACATGCACATTGGTGCGAGTTAGCAGATGATGTCTATCGATTTTGGTTGAGTTCCATTTACTACCTCCACCAAGGATGTTATGTGATTGACTCCATTTGCTTGTTGGTTTTTCTGTGTTTATTTCAAGAATATTTTTAAAAATTCTTGAGATTTGGATGATTTTGGCAGGATGAGTGGGGGGTTCTACAAGGATGAGGTGATGCAATTCTGGTAGTAGTCCAGACATCCAATGATTCAAAATATTACATAAACTCATTTCTGTTGTTTCACTAAAGAGATAAATCAACAGTTGGTCTTCAGAAGGCGCATTGTTGCGATGTGCTTGTTGCTGCTTTGTGCTGCTGCATGTCCAGCAGCCCTGCCACTGAGGGGCATTGTCACATGTTGTCCTTGTGATGGCTTGAAGTGTTAGCTCATAGCTTTAGTGGTACAATACTAATACGTGGTGTGGCGGAGGTTTGCACTCTCTTGAGTTTCCTCTAGTAATTGTGAGTTACAGTTCTACAGTTCAACAGTTTCATTAAGCAGACGCTTTTGTCCAAAGCGACAAGCAAGAATTTAGACAGTAGGTAGAGCTTTCGTAAGTGCGACAAAGTGCTAAAGTTTGTTGATTCAGCTGCAGGTGCTTCATCAAGTACTCAAGAAGAATTGCCTTACGGTTGTTTATTTATTTATTTTTTTCCAATGATAGCAACAGCAAATCAAAACTAACAATCTCATTTCAATGAAGTTCAACATTGATCATACATTTTTAGTGTGGTCAGTGCTAAATATTCAGGTCTTCATATTCCTTCTTTCCTGTCAACAAGGAGAAGAGTCACAGTTAAGCGCCAAAATGTTTCCTGCACAGTTGAGTCTAAGGCTGAAGAGATCACTGCGATCCAAAGACAAACTATGATTGAGTTTGTTCACGTCAGGCAGCATTGAGTCAGGTCAAATCGCGTCCGAGCACGACCACAGCAAAGGTAAGTGGTCCAAGTTCAACTCTGATCTTCTTCACTCTCGCTTATCCCCCTCGAATGAGGACGAGGCTGACAAACTTCAAACTTATTTCTGGACCAAATTTAAAGTTCACTCATACAAGCGAGCAGAAACAAATCAGTTCAGTGACTTTATGTAACGTTAGCTTATATCAGGAGACATCTGTTCTCCAGTAATTACAGCTTGTTCAGAGTATGAGTAGCCCTGACAGCTCCATTGTCCCCCACGGTGCCAGCAAAACAGTCAAAAGTGCAGAGCGTGGCTGTAATCACAGGTTTGTCTTGGATCTCTGACTTTGTTTTCACTTAAATATCTCCATGATATTCATGCCACCGCCGCTTCTGCTGCTGCCAGCCCCCGACTACCCCGCCTTGTTGCACCGCGGAAAATCATGAGTCATGCCGCCGAAACACTTGAGTGATGATTGGAAAAGGTCATTAATGTTTTAACACAGCGATGGCCGCGCTGTCACTTCACCAAAATGCCACTCGCCGCAAAAAATGTCGCTTTTGTCACCAGGAAAAAGGCTGAATTGTGTCACCCGGTTTGTGTCTTTGATGAGGCGGCAAAGATCAACCTTCAGTGGCTGCAGCTCAAGGCGAGAGGGGAAAAGGAACAAAGAGCATGTTAGATGGAGGTGAACGCGAGTCATCTGTGCCTCACTCTTCCTCCTCCATGTGTCTGAAATGAGCTGTTGCGCTGCGATGAGACAAAAAAAAATCAAATAATAAAAAGCAAGATCAAAATGGGGGAATTGCTAAATTTCAGATCCTCTCTCCCTTTTTATTCCGTGATCAAATGTGAGTTACTGTACGCGGGTATATGGATCACTTTCTTTTTCTTTTTTTTTTTTTTTCATTTTTCCTGTTTATTGTGCCGTCTCCTGGCAAAGGCCTGATCTGAAGCAGGAGATCACAGGGAGCTTCCCAGAGTCCCTCGGTACATCTGATTTGGCAGCGTTTCTATTGACAGAGCTACACGTCTCAGTAGAGCTGACTTTAATGGCATCAAAGAGAAAAGGCGAGAGATTAAGAGAGAGGGAGGATAAAGAGAGGAGGTGGAATCATAAAGAGAAAAAATTAAATACACAGCTCCACTGGAGAATAGACTGGAGGAAATGATTACTTGAGTGCCAGCGCTGCAGGTCTAACTGAGGCAACAGAATACAGCCGAGGAGCTCTTTTGATCTGCAGTCAATTGAATCATCACCTGCGAAATGATCCCACACCATGGTGAACAACCCTGCTCCCAAAAAACCTGGGGACAATTTTGAACCGATTGCTTCAAACCAGCCAGCAAAGATGTGCAACCCCCTCCCCACTCCTTCCAACTCTGTATATAACAGGTGTTGACTTGGATCATTTTGATTGAAAAATCATTTGATGAATTTTCAAAATTTCGTTCCAGCAACACGCACCACAGAAAGTGTGGCAGGTGTTGCATTTATTCTTGTGAAAGTATGGGAGTGCTTTAGACTGCAGGCTGCAGGAAAGTCTTTCCTAATTTACACAGGAATTTTTTTAAATTATTGTTTTAGAATTTTTAAAAAATTATTATTTTACTGTTTTATTTCAAATAAATACTTTATTTTTTATCTGTACTCTTTTATAAAAATGTTCGACTTATTTTCATAAAAAAATATATATTTTCAAACTTTGCACTTTTCAAATGTCATGTGTGTTATGTGTGTATATAACTTTTTGTATAATATATGCTGTTTGATATATATAGGGTGCAGTTGTGCTGTTGTAGTGCTATGGCTCAGTTAGAGCACACAAGTGGGGCAACACTGTGTTCATCCGACCTAGCTAGGATAACGAATTTTGCATATCTGACAAATGATTTGAAAGAAGAGCTTGAAAAAAAGAACAACCAAAAAAGGAGGCTGGAGGTCACTGTAAATGACTTGATCTCTTTCATAAGTGACAAGCTGGGTGTCTTGAATCTCAGCTGATCGCCATGATTTCGTCTGTGGCTGCCTTCACTACGGTACCTTGAAATTGGTCTCGTCCAAATATCCACATCTGCAGTTCAGTCCCTTTCTTGTTTGCAAGAGGTCAAAACAGACACTCACGACAGACTTTCAGACAGATAGAGTTAGGAGCACTGGGTGATACTCATAATATGTTTCAAAGGAAACAGCGGCTCCAATGTGGATATTTGTGGGGGTACTTAGTGTCCTACAAAGGTCAAAAATGGAGAGTTTTCGTGAAAGTGGTGCCACTGACAGTCAAGGGTTTGAAGTTTGAGCATCCATGTGTGGAGTTGTCAAGTTATGTGTGTTTGTCCCATGATGGACTGGCAGCATGTCCGAAGTGAACCTTGCCTTCAGCACTATGTCAGCTGCAATCATCTGCAACCCCTCCACCGCCCCCAACCACCACCCCAAAGTTTGATAAATGGGGCGTGGAAGACGGATGGATTATAGACAAAAATATGTTCTTCACCTCGAGGCAGGGTTGGAAATTCGCAACAGCTTCTTTTTATTGTCTGAAAATCCAGATTTCCCGCCCCTGGTCATAACTCTGGGTTTATTGATTGAAAGCTCAAGGGGTATAAGTGTTGTTGGAGACATAGTCAGGGAGTAATATATCCTTTCATTCTACCAGATCAGAGGTTAGTCAAATATTCCCAAGCCTGCGTCCGAGTCAGGGCTCTTATATAGCACGGGTGGGCTCACTCTGTCTGATGCCTTTCAAGGAAAGGTTGAACCACAGGTTGTACAAAATAGACAGGAATTCGACAATTTAAGAGAAACAAATTATTCAAAGACATTTTGATTCAAGGATGGATTCAGCAACAGTCTTTTCTTTATCACTGATCGACCTTTAGGCGGTCCAGCTTTAACCCACATTTGACACCCCTTATTCAGAGTCACCAATTGACCTCGTGCATGTTTCTCAAGTGGGCGTACAGAGGAACTGCATGGGACAACATACAAACCTTCGGCTATGGGTTGACAGCGCTCGCCACTGTAGTCATGGATATTTTCCCTCCGACATGTTTCCCTCTGTTGAAAGCAGAACCGACCTGCGTGCCAATGACACACTCCTGAACTGACACCAATAACAATAGTCTGCACTCGGCCCCCTTTGTTCCTGGCTGCTGATCCAAACAATGGCTTTTATATGACTCAGAGCAGGTCGGAAACACACTGAGAGCTTCAAAATGGGATTGTTTTCTGCCCCCCCCTCACCACCCCGCCCCACCCCCTCGAGGGTTCATACATCTTTTGCTGGATGAAATAAAGGAAAACACATTGTCTTTAAACCTGAGCGAGGATTTCAAGTTTAACAGTAATGCAACAAATTGATATTTCAAGCTGCGATTTCCATTTGGCCTTTTGTTGTGTTTTTTCCTCTCCCCGTGTTTTCTCTAATATCCACATCGTCTTATCCCACACAAATCCTCCCGGGGGAAAATAAAACTCTTCAATTTTCCTCGCTACTGTCCCTTTCGTCACCTTTTGACTTTATTTTTTTCTCTGCAACTCTCGAGCAGAAAGCGCTTCAGAGATTAGACGGGAGCTTTTTGCTTGATTTGACGGAGGAACACGGCGGCATCAGATTATAAACTTTGCAGGCGACAACATTTCCGAGACAAAACTTCAAACCTAGTGTGCTGTGCAAGGTGCCGGGTAAACCCACAGAAAGCCGTCAGACTTCAGAGGGGGAGAGCGGAGTGGAGCGTGGCAAGGCAGAGCTGCCGAGCACCGCATCATTTGCACGTTTTCCTCCGCTCAAGAAAAACAATGAGTCTGTTTTAAATAAGTGTGTGTGTGTGTGTGTTTGTGTGTGTGGGGGAGGGCAGGGAGGGTCTGGGTGTCATAACTAAACGTCACGGGCACTTAACTGTGTCAAGTAGGAACAACTTGCAATATACAAACACATGCAGACTGTTTCTCTCGATGCGTGTGGACACAAAGAAGTAATTTCAGCATTCTGCTGAATGGGCTCTTCGTGCTGAGAGACGAGCGAGAATGTCAGCTATGTCAGCGTCACTCGTCCTTGTTTAAATATAGCAGCATTGTGACTCATGCAGATTTGTAAACACCTGGACAAGCGAGAGACAACAGAAGCATGGTAGGGGCGCTGAAGCTTGAAGTGAGCAGTTGCCAGGCAGAAAACGGTGTGATGAGCAAAAAAAAAAAACAACAAAAAAACTCGACAACGAAAAAACTTCAGTCCCTCCCCTTCAGCCAGCTTATTCACAGCACTGTCACTACCCTGCCACACCCACACTATCATGTGGTTCCTCTTCTGACATTGGTGTTTGATCCAAAAGCAATCAGACATTTTCCAGCAACCTCAGTCATCCGAACCCAGCCCACAGATTGCAGCAAGCGTCGGTTGTCCAGTTGCAAGCATGCAACCTCTGCTCTCTCAATCGTTGTGTCTCATTGCAGCACCAGGGAGTAGTGTGAGTACACACAGTGCACAGAGTGCAGCAGGAACCCCAATTTTGGGGACAGAGAATAACTGAAAACGAGTGTTTCGGGGATCTTGAGAAAAAAGTTAAGCCTGGACACTGGCAATATAGACTGTACGGTACATACAAATGTAGATAATCATAAAATTTGCATCGGTAAAATGCAACAAGAAGAACTAAACTACACAAAAACTTCCAGAGGTTTTAGCATTATCTGCAATATAGAAGCGAATATTTGGGGGTCCTACATATCTGTTGAAGTGGCATCTTTTTCAGAGGAATCTAAGAGAAGTGACCTGCTGAGTGATTTGAGATGAAGTGATGCTACATATGTGTCCAAAGCCTGACAGCCTAATGCGACCTGGCGTAACACATCTTCTCTGTGAAAGGGGGGTTCCTGCCATCCAAACAAAAGCTGTAAATAGAAATGTTTGTTCCAGTGACATCCTGCCGGCAGCCTCTGCAACCACACACGAAGCTGAGGGAGTGCAGACGGTCTCCAAACCTGTAACGGCAGCTGCCACAGTTGTCGATTGATCTCCTTTGACCTTTTGCCTTCTTGGTCTCCCACCTTTAGTCTGGAGGGACTGCCCCTCCACCCGTCTCGCTGCTCCACTCTTCGACCCGGCACACCTCCCACTCAGTGTAATCTTCCACTTTTCCTTTAATTCTCTCCCCAACATGCACAATGCGCTCCATGACCCCTCGGGATCAAGCGATAGGTTAAAAATACGTGAAAATCCTCCCGCTGTCCCATAATGCTGTAGCGTGTAGAAACTGCATAGAAGAAAATAAAAAAAAAACAAAAAAACAACCCGCAGTATCGTTGACACAGACTTGGATGCAGGCACAGATGTTGGGGCTTAATTTGCTTGGATAAAGTAGCTTAGTCGTAATTACTGTTTCCTACCATCCTTAAAAGGAATTAGCGTAATGTGAAGTCAAAATCAGGGCGCAGCTCCATGTTGCAGCAGCATCCAACAGTAACATTTAGGGAAAACTCAATTAGGTGGAGTTTATGTCAGAGGCTGGTGATGTGAGGCAGTCAGCCAGGTGAGTGATACATTCTTTTGATTGCTTCTCCCCCCCTCCAGGGGCTGGATCCTGTTTTTTTTTTTTTTTTGAGATGGGGGTGGGGGTGGGATTAAAGATCAGATATCAAAGACCACGTAAGATGTAGGTCAACCCCTGGCCTGCCGAAGCAGCTGGAGCAGCTCCAAAATTTAAATATAATCCTTGAATCCGAATCAGGCGAGTTATGAGCTGGCCCATGTTGAAGTGACATCGCAGACATATTTCACAGCCTGGATGTTTCAACATCTGCCAGTTTCACCATCATTTTCCCTGGGCGCGTTGCGCACATGCATGTCAAGAAAAAGGAGATGTACAAGCCTCAGAAGTAACACGCGGCCTCATACTTCCAATTTCACCAGCCGAGCAGGCACAGCCTGAGGAGAGCCCCCTTCCCGTGATCTCTGTCACCCACCCTCCAACAACTTTTATTGACACTGTATTTCATGTTCCACGCATGTGACCTCAATGATCAAACATCAAACTCATCGCACCCTATATTTTTTTTACTGCTTTTGGCCGTAATTGCTTTCGCTTTGCAGCAGCTAACAAGTGCAACAACTTTGTAAAACACCTTTAAACCTGCAACTTAGATTCACTCACCATCTTCAGGCTTAAAATCAAACAAGTTTGAATTGACCGTTGCTCATGCTGATCACTGCGGACCATGACTCACACACTTATGCATGCTTACACACTTTCCTACACCTCATGCACACTTTTTCACCATTGCGCGTGCTTGATGCTTTTTACCTTTTGACTCTTGTTCTGTTGGGTGTGTAGCTGAGTTAACTTTTTGACTGATTTTATTTGATAAAAGTTTATGTTGATGAACATTCTCAAAACCCAGTTTGATTTTTCTGTATTATCAAATTGTTTTAGCATTTCAAACTGTTAATTTGTTTATTTGTTATATTTCTCAAATGTTCCGAGTCGCTGCTTGTAGCATAGACATATATACATAGAGGCCGCATCGAATACCGCCGCCCACCGAAGCGACGTGCCTATAGGTCCGCCATCTTGGTACAGACCACTCACCAGGACAATGCATTACATCTATGGAGGAGCACCGTTTCTACACACACAAAAGTGATCATAAATCGCTGTTGTGAAGCTAATTTCACGTGATTTGTTTGTTTGTGACAGAGATGTCTGCAACAAACATAATAATAAACAAACATAAACAAAATAATACTCAGTTTAATAGCTATATTGGATGTTTTATTCTAAGCTAGAAATCACTGCCGTCTAGGTCTGTTTTTAGAACAGGCTAGCTAATAATATGAAGCTAGCAATACAACTAGCTATAAATATCAAGGATATAACCCGGACTCTGTCCGTCCTGTCAGGATTTATTTCATTATATAGCAACCTGCTCAAAGTATAGGTTACCCCTTACTTAAATCTTATTTGTGAAAGGTGATCCCATGAGATCTGGTTTGGATTCTCCTCTTCATAGAGCATCCAAATGCAGCATAGAAATCAGCCATCTTTTTTGAAGCTCGTCTGCAATAGCATCACGTAGAATTTTTATTTTATTTTTGCTGTGTGGGTAAGACGTGTTGCACTGTGTCTCTCTCTTCTTAAGCTGACTGTAAAAAAAAAAACTGTCGTGTTCTGGCTTCAACTCCATCACAGTGTAATCTTGTTATTGCTGTTCATTGCTTTCTTTCTTGGTTATGGGTTGTGATCGGCAGAAACAGCCGTGTTTGTTGCTTAATCTGTCTGGGACTTTCCCTCGTGTTTTGAACTGATGTAGGAGTCGGACAGAGACCATGCCACTGTCAAATCATTAATTGTGCCCCTCGTGCTGTTCTCAGGTGCGTGTTAAGTTTTTGAGCTGTTGGTTTATGAAATGTGTGTATTGTTGTTTATTGAATGCACTTTAATTGAAGCTAAAAGTCTGGCTGACCAAATACGCGATTAGAAAATATCTTCCATTTATTTTGAATAATTTATTGAGTGTAGGAAGAAATTGGACACGTTTATAAATGTTTCATTTCCATGTATGTTATTTTACTTTATTTTCACATTTGTTTGGTTGTTTTTCAGTTGATTTAGTGCCGTTTAGGTACTTCGATGGTACTTCATTTCATGGCCTTATTTTAGTAAACTCTCCAAAATGAGCAAAAGCTGGGAAGCTGCTATGTGGGAGTTGGAGATAGACCGTGCCACTGTCAAATCATTAATTGTGCCCCTCGTGCTGTTCTCAGGAGGGAATAAATGTGCAGGTCCTGATCCTTGTGTGGTGTCGACTGTGTCAGCAACCATTCAGCAAACCGCTACAGGTCCACAAGCACTGTATCCGTGCTCACGACCTGCATGCACTTAGAGGCTTGTGAATGACGGACTCAGAGCATGACATCAGACAAACATGGCTGCCGTTCGAAAGTGGTCTGTAGCTTGATGTACGACTTTGGATTGTGGCCATCATTTGGGAATTGGAGGAGTGAGAGCGTGGGTCTGCTTCCGTGGAACTCAATCCGTCAGGGCGTCAATGCGGACTGCTGTATCGATTCGAAACTGAGACACCAGAAGAGCACTTTTCCCCCCTGAGGGCTGCTCAGGGGGGGCGGAGCTACTCGTTTTTGTCTTTTTTTTGTCCCCAGAAAACATGTTAAGAGGTCAACCTCACATGCCGAAAGGCACTCTAGTGGTCAGCTTGGATCCGGTGAAGTCATGCGTTGCCATGAGCCGGTTGAAAAATTCACACTTCATTCGATTCCCAACCGATTATTTACAAAGCAGCCGTTTCATCACATCTCCAACACGGGAGTGCAAACGCATATATAAATATAAATGCAAATTGTGGCACCACTCTCGAGGCAGCGCAGCGGCCGCCGTGGGCAACACTTTAGCATATGGCGCTGATAAGACATGATAAAAACAGAGGGTGACAGACGAGAGTGGAGTCTTCGCAGCTGCGGCACTTCTCACAGCGGCCGTAGTCACAGTCATTAGGGTCCGGGGAAGGCATTGCTATGCATGAGTGATGTCTATATAAAAGCCAGGCCACAATATGAGAGGCGTCAAAAAAAGGGGGCCTGTGGAGGGGACTGGAAATAGGAAACATTATACATAAACCTGAGTAAGTGGGGCCATTTTTTTCCACATGTGGGTTTCCGTGACACCGTGAACCGGTTCTCCTCGGTCTATCACCTGGATGCTGCTAACCCAGATGCAGATGTTGTGGCACAACCTTCACCAGCCTTGTGCTGGTCCACGGGTCATAAAACAGTGGAACTGTTGCACCATGAGGGGCAACGTGGGGCTCAGGGTCATGCCCGAGGAACTTTGGACTCATGGACATGGTGGGATTGAAGATTGGACCGCCAATCCTTTCAGTTGGATGGTGGCCCCACTCCACTGACTGAGCCGTCCTTCTTCGTTGCCACCTGCCAGGACCTGTTCGAAAAAGTTTGGTGACATTGAATCTGGCTGCATGAAGAACTTTCCTTCTAAAAGCTTCCACAAAGGTGTGTTTGTTGCAGTGCTTAGTTTCACTGTAATGTTTTAGCAATTAAAAAAAACAAAATAAAATTGAAGGGGCTCACAGCTTTTCCTGGAGGCATTTTAAGGGAGGGTGGGGTGGGGTGGGGTGGGGCGAGGTGGGCGCTGGGATGTCCCCAGGGTGAAAAGGTTGGGACACTCGGATCATTACACTAATGAGTTCCTGCAGTGTTCCACGGCGGTGGGCCAAGCATGAGCGAAAAGTAGCAACCCATGGCACATGCATGTGTGTTGCATGGGACAGCACATTAGGCTGGCATCCCATTTCTCTGGCTACATGTGCCGTGGCTGGACACAGCTGTGATAAAGAACACAACCGAGGGAAGCCGTGCAGAGTCAGTGATTAGGCATGAGCTTGTGTGGCTTACAAGCACATTACCATACAGGGAGTTATACTCTGGGTTGAGGGGTGTGCATTTTGATGTTGTTACTGTAGAAACCTCTTTTTTCCTTGTCCCTTAGCTCGGTATGAGTTTGAAAAAAACTACTTAACCCTCCTGTTGTGTTCATCTGTCAGCAACAGCAATGCTTTTCCTGGATTATTTTGACCCGGTCCATGTT
>JAUESE010000048.1:14311639-14325391 GCA_032274725.1 Malacoctenus triangulatus | reverse complement strand
GAACTAAGAAAGAGGATCTTTATGTTAGGATTGATAAAGAAAGTAATCTGTATTTTTAGGGTCTATTCAGGAAGATGTACGCTAAACCAGCTTCAACCAACTGGAATAAATACACACTGATACGAACACGGTGGCTTCATGGTGACGTAGTGACTAGCGCTCTTGCCTCACAGCAAGAGGGTCCTGGGTTCGCGCCCGGGTGGGGCCTTTCTGTGTGGGCCCAGGTGGGGTTGTTCTGTGTGGAGCTTGCATGTTCTCCCTGTGCATGTGTAGGTTCTCTCTAGGTATTCCAGGCTTCCTCCCACAGTCCAAAAACATTGGCGATTCTAAATTTTCTGTAGGTGTGAATGTATGGCTGTTTGTCTCTGTGTTGCCCTGTGATGGACTGGCAACCTGTCCAGGGTGTACTCTGCCTTCGCCCGCAAAACAGCTGGGATTGGCTCCAGCACCTCCCATGACCCATAACTGGAATAATTAACGGTCAATAAGATAATCCCAATATGTTTTTTGTGTCTAAAATTTACCTGTAATAAATAGTACAAATTTAACCAGTTAATCTAAGCAAGAAAAAGTTATAATTGAACAAATGAATTAAAGTAATTGCATATGTAAATAGTTAAAATTGAACTAATTTGTCAAAAATGCATATGTAAAAAAAAATAGTCAAAAGGCAACTTATTTCAGTCGCTACATATCGTAGAAAATTATTTAAAATTCAACTGATTTAGAAGGTGTGTTTTAGCAATTGAACTTGGGTAATATGTAATTAACAGTAGTGGTTAAAATTAACCCCCAAAAATGAGTGCAAATTTTTACACCAGTTTTACTGGTTAGATTCTAGCAGTTTGTTTTTACAGTGTATGGACCAACCACCCTCATCTTGTCAGTACCCAGTAATCCTTATGCTTTAATGCTTTTAGATTCAAACAGCCATTATCAACAAAATCTGAGAATGTTTAATAGTCAAGTAACACTGACATCATTCAAAATGTGCTACTTGCATGAGATTATATGCACAGCAGGTGATTTTAGAGTTTATGGGGTGAAATTCACCATCAATGCCTGATAGTTGGCTGTGCCGCTTGTGCTTAAATCGCTTTGAGAGATAGATTTTTATCCCCCTTGTGATAAAACATAATTTTGCAGAAGATGTGTGTACCAATGACATGGCAGGACCAATCTGTGTTAGGGTGTCAGGACGTTGTCTCTGAATGATCTCAGTCATTCGACTAATTCGCACCTAGTATTTGGTCGGTGTGCTTTCAGTGAAGACACCTAATCCCTGAGAATTTTAATCTGTAGACTCACAGTCAATGGTCACAGTCCAGGTTCTCAGTAGATTGTGTCTTTACTGCAAGACCCAGGACCCCGGGCATTCCCCTACTACCGTCAAATACTTCCTAAAGACTCGGACAAAGGCAAAACGTCAAAACAGGAAAACCTTTCGTATGTCCAGTACAAAATGTGAAGTAACTCTCAGGCATGAATGAGCATTTCTCTTTCCCTATAGTGGCTGTTCTGCTATTTACACACATACCACACGCATGAGTCGCATATAGACCATATCAGCCAAAGGCCTTTTTAAGGAGAAAATGTCTGTTCACATTTATTTTATGTTTCAGGCAAATGTCAGGAGCTGACTGAAGTCAGTTTCCAATAGTGAAGAGTGTAACAGACTGCCACCGTGCTGCACCTTCAATATGACCTGGAAGCAGACTTCAACACAACGCTGAGACCTCGCTTGTTTTCATTGGCTAACTGAGGGAGATAATGTGTGGCAGAGTTCAGCAGCTGGTCATGCAAACATAGAGGCTGCTGACTGGAGATTACAGAGACTGGGTTTGGTCACTGAAGTCACTTGGTTAAGCTTTGGCATTGGGATATACCCTCCAGTTTGGCCTCCACCAGTCAGCCTGACAAACAGTATGAATACACACATCGTACAGACACATACACATCATACATGTATGGACCCAGCAAATACAATAAGTTCTGGATTCTCAACACTGACTTGGATTGTTAGTTTCTTTTGCAGTTGATCAGTTCCACTTTTTTTCCCATTAAAAAATTGAGTATCACTGGAGAGAAACAGAGGAAATGAACTTTGAAGTTCCTTGAACTCAGCAAGTCTTTAGGGCATAAGAAGAGTTCCCAATAAATGAAACCAGATCAGTAAAAAAAACAAAAAAAACAAATATATCCCAAGCCATCCCCGGTTGACTTTCCATTCAGTAATCAATCATCTGCAGGAGTTATGTTTCTTGAGGTCTCGATAATATAGCATTAATTCAGGTTCTCGGTACTCAAGCTGGAGGAATCTGATCCTCTCATAGAGGCTTGCATGAGTCATTCGTCTGATCAAGAGCATCCAGGCTGTAACGCGATCACCTCCATTGCAGAAATGTCGTCACGGGCGGGAGCCTCTCAGAGACACCTCTGGGAATTATGCCGGTTACTGTAAATTCATTCTGTCTTCTCCAGATAAGAGGCTGAGATTTAATTAAGCATGCAGAAATTAATACATTAGAAGAAAAGCTTTATCTTTTCTTTTGCTACTCCTATTTATGGTTTTCCTTAATAGCAAATGACACCTCGCTTTATTTGGTGAAGGGTCATTGAAAACCCCAGGTTACAAATTTATACATCAATTCTGAAGGGTTATATCGTACGTATATATTCAAATTGTTTAATTTTATTCTTTGAAGAACTATTTCTTTTCAGAACTATTTATTTACTTACTTACTTATTCATTTGATTTGAAAACATTTGAGATACGTGTCCAAACTCGGCCCTGGAGGCCTTTCTTCCTTCCTTCCGTCCTCCCTCGCTCCCTCACTTTCTTCCTTACTTCCTTTCTTCCTTCATCTCCCTGCTCTAACACGCCTGCTTTAAACAAGTGTGATATCACAGAGCTCTGCAGCAGCCTGCTAACGAGCTGTCATTAAAATCAGGTGTGCTGGTACAGTGAGACTTCTGAAAGTCGGAAGGACGGAAGGGTACCTTCCCAGGACTGGGGGTGAACTCCCCTGTTTAAGGGGATCACATTTTAAACAGGTTTTTTCTTGGTGTCCAAATTAAAAAGTAAATGTTTGCGCATTTTATTTTCCATCCAAAAAAGACCAAAACATTTTTTTATAAACAGTCAATACAGCTGAGTAATATTCAATGAAATTTCAATAAGTTCATAGATATGCAGGCTTGGCACAACCAGACATTTGAGCAGTGTGTTATTGGGTTAACCTGGGATTATCTAATCTAATAACCCACTGTCTGATTGAAATGTTCACAAGATGTCCTTTTCAGAATAACCCTGAAGGTCATTGTCTGGTTTTCTTTTCAAAGGTCTCCCATCAGTTTTCTCAATACATCCCTGACTGCAACACCATCGGTTGATTAAAGCCATTCAATATGAACTAGTCATTCTGGAGAATCAGGTATGTTGATAAAGTTGATCAACAACAATGTAACGGTACGAAACTTGGATCCATTTCATTAAAGTCCGCCCCATGCACATTCACTCCATCGACCCTAATCTTTTTTTTTGTTGTAACTCACTACATAAGAGGCCATACCAATTACTCCAGCAACACTGGACATAAATCATTAGACGTGTAATCTCCCGCGTTAGCAGTAATTTCTTGAAATAATGGGTCGCAAGTGCAGGACGATGCTTAACGGCCTCACTGCCTGCAATAAGGAAAACACCTTCAATTCCCCCAAGTTTCCTGAGAAGTACTCTGCTGATGACCTCATTCTATCTCACTGCTTGGTTTTCTGACAGGGCGCCTTCACCACATTTATCAAAGCGAAAGGCTGAAGGCAGACCTCCGAGCTGACGCCATCTGAAAAAAGACGGACTGGAAATGCTTTGAGGTTGATACGAAAAAAATATGTGTCTTGTCTTTCCTGCGTTCCCTCCCATAATTGTCAGTGCACACAATTAAAATGCCGACAACACGATCCGGCGAGCATCTCAAGGGCAGCCAGCTCATCTGTTATAAGATCAGACATGTCATGGTGGTAGGCATCAAAGAGCAAACTCAGATTCAACTTATTCTACAGGATCTCCGAGGAGCTATTAGATTCAACAAGCTCTGTGCACCTTTTCCTCTCCATTATTTTCTTCTTCTTGGCTGAAATTAATGATAAAACACAACACAGGAGTACCTAGAGACTGAAAAGGCCATGATAAATCACTGTTTCATTGATTCAGCATGCTGTTAAGACCAATGCTTATTCCATTTGTAGATAGCATGAGAGAAAGGGTTCAGATCAGGAGCATCACACATGCCGTCCACTGACCACATCCGGACCGCCAGATAGTGTAGTCTGGCCCACAAGCTACGATGATTACAGTGTGAAATTTACACAAAAAATCCCTACTGTTTCTACTTTGTATACTGGTTAAAGTTGAGGGTCGTAACCCAGTGGTGAGACATGTCATTGAAGGGTAAACCTTGTATGATGTAACTAGTGTGGTCCATTTCAAATATTTATTTATTTTTGTTGCCTGAGGTCCCTGAAATGAAATGAATTTAATACCTCTGGTTTAGATTGATCATTTCTTGGTGTAGAATTTCAAATACCTGTCTTGGTATTCCATCCATTGGTAGACTGATTGCAGGTGTTGTGTCTGTGTCAGCCACGCCAACATCCTCAGCGTACACAGCCTTCGGTGCTCTCTCTAAAAAGCAAAATTCCCACTATTCCTGGACAACCTGAAAACTGGCTGACATTTTTACCAGTTCCCGGAAAAGCCTGTCTATTCCTGAAAAACAGTTTTCTGTCTTCTGCTTCTTTTCACTCTGTGAATCCAAATGGGTATAAAGATTTTGTGTGAACATGTCAGGTTGTAAACAAAATTCTGTTTCTGGCCAACACAACACCATTTGTGGGCCTACAAGCTGATCAAATGTTTGACTAGACTTTTGAATAAAAGCATGTGTAGATGATAGGATTGCATGCAGACCTGAGAGAAGAGACACACGCTGCTTTAGCATAAAGTTGGCAGCAGAAACTGAATACACACACTCAATACATATTCAATTTCCACTGGCAGTTCCTAATGCTGACGTTGTTAGTACTATTGAATGGTATTGACCATGTCTGTCTTAGCCTTACCACTATCAGCTGAAATATCCTGAGAAAGAGAACAAGTCAACAGGAAGAGAGGAGGACCCTGACTGAGCCTGACACTGAACTAGACACTGTAGTTGATGAAAAGAATTGTCAGAACTTTTGAATGGACTGACCTGATTATAGATCCCTGATGGATTTGAGTGATCCAGTGTTGAATCACATAAACAGATGGATGAATCAACAGACCTGGACCTGGGTATGGATAGATAAAGGAAGTGGACATCATCACAGCATCTCACCTCCCTGTTTTCCAGAAATGCCCTGTTGGCTCCTTCAAACCAAAACCCCTTCTGCTGCCTGTGGGGGTTTGTTGCCAGGTTTGAAGGATTTAGGATGAAAATCAGCACCTCCAAGTCTGAAGTTATAGTTCTTGCCAAAAAAGGTAGCGTGGATGTATCTTAGAGGTCTTGTTCGTAAATGAATGAAAGGGTGACTGACTGCCCAGTGCAGGGGTAATGCAGTAAATGTTTGACATTGTTGAGAGACAGGCAAAAAGAGGAAGTTCTCATTCAATAACCAATCCCAATGTCACCTACGGCCATGGACTTTGGATCATGCCCAAAAATACAAAATCTCAAATAATGAGGGACTTGTAGTTATGTCACTGCCTGTCCATGTGGAAAGGCGCCAGCTGAGATGGCTCAGCCATCCCTGGGGAGAGGCTCCAGGCGTGCCCCACAAGGATATAAGGCCCTGGGAACACACAGGACATGCTGGAGGCCCTTTGTTGCCCGGCCGGCCTTGGAAAGCCTGGGGGTCCTCTTGGGAGAGCTGAAGGAGATGTGTGAGGAGACTGAGAGTGTCTCTGCTGGGAATCCTCCTGGTGACCTGGTCCGGGGTGAGTGAAGGGTGATGAATCTGTGGCCGAATCTGTCTGTGGTACTTTAAATTAAGTAAGAGAGGAAGGATTCAAAGGTGATTTACCATAAAAAAATAAACAAAGGGTGTGTTACATTGGTATGGTTATTGCACAACTCTTTCGCAGAAGATTTTACTTCGTGGAATGCTTCAAATAACATGGATTGTCCCGTGTGTGGGATTAAAAGTCACATCCACTGACGGGAGCTTCACAGATCCATAAAGGCCGTTAATTCCGCTCCGTCTTGAAGATGACTGAGAAGAGCACTGAGAATATTTTTAGGTGACCTGCTGCCGTAGCCTTCGACTTCCTTCCTGTGTTGACAGGCCAGAGAGCAAATATACTGTGAAAAATTGATTTTCAAATTATATTCCGCGTCTCATCCGAAGCTGCACTGAGGTTCTGGCCTCCACTAATATAGACATAGACAGATCAGCAGCAGGGTAGCAATGCCGTATGATAACTAATATTCCTTTTGATGCCATGAAATTCATTAACGGCTCATTTCAGGAGGGATTTCCTCCAAATATATGAAATTGCTAACTTAAGGAACTGAGACTCCAAGCATTTAAAGGCAAAAGAGAGAAAATCCTAACCCCCTGTCTGTTTCTCTTTTTTTTTGGGGGGGGGGGGGGGGGCACAGAGGATGCCCAGAGATTTTCCAATAAGTAGGTCATTGGCTTTCCTTGTTAGAATCGAGATCAGTGTCTCAGCACCTGCAAGGTGTCATGGCTCCCCGGGATGAAAGGGGGGGAATGTTAATTGAAGGAAAAATCACAGGAAGGGATTGTGAGTTCTGAAGGGCAGAGCGTGAGCTGCCTTCTGTTTGTGCATCACATCCCACCGTCGGGACAATGTGGTTTATTATAAAACAATGATGTATTGGAAAGGTCACTAAACATCCATTAATGATGTTCATTTTGTCTTCAGTTCAGTAGACTCAGATAATTTTCTTTTCAAAAGACAAAATATATTTGGTCTTACCTAGCTGACGGTTTCGGCTGTCACTCCAGCCTTCCTCAGAGCTGTCAAGACTTCCTGGTGACGTGTCTTTATAGACAGCTGAATGGGAAATCCCAACGTGACGCGTGTGGGAACAGCTGACTGGGCACGGCACCTTATGTTGAGACGCTCATGCCCGGTCGCGTCTGTCCCCCGCTTCTCCACTGCTCGTGTAGGACGGTGTCCCAGGTGTGAGGGAGCGTGTCTGCCCCCTCATCCCTGTTCATTATGTTGTTTCCTTGCCTCCTTATTTTGATTGCCTCCTTTATCCATCTCTTGTATCTGTTGGTTTCCGTGGTGATTATTCTTCCTTTGTCCCAGTCCATTATGTGATTTTTCCATTTGCAGTGATCCGTTATGGCTGATTTCTTGTTCTGCTGTCTGTTTCTTTTTCACATTCCTTTTGGTGTTCTGTTCTGTGTGTGTTGAAAGTCTGTCTGGTTTCTCCTACATGTGTTTTGTTGCATGATCTGCAGGGAATACGTTGCATTTATTGTCAGGTACTATTGGGTCTTCGGGTTGTACAAGTTGCTGCCTTAACTTTATGTGAGGTTTTTGTGGCTGTGTTTATGTGATATCTAAGGGTCACTAAACAGTCGCCGTTGCTTTGCGTCTGAAGAATGATGCGTCGTTTATGTTCAAGAAAGTACACATGCCAGAACAGGATGTTTTCACTTTGATTATTGGACAAGAATGATACTTTCTGAAAACTTTCAGAGCTCAAGGTGTCCAACTTCTCCTCGCTCAAGCACAACTTTGTTAGTTATTTCTGTTAAATAGGCTTTTCCAGTTACGTTTTGACATAATTACCTTTAGCTAGCAACAATTTTAAAGTTTCCCCTTTGTTTGGGGAACAAAGATTCCCCAAGATTTACAATTACAGCTGTTGCATTTGTTACATCTTTACACTTCCCCTCTCACAATACAGTAGCTTGCATTTACTCGTTCTTTGTCTGATGGTATTTTTGCCAGCTGCTGTTTGGTTTTGAGTATCACTATCATTCCCTACTCTAAGTAAACCAGTGCAATCAACAGAGGTTGGAAAATTTGAAATTGTGTGTAATTTTTACCCTCAAGAAGACCACCCAGAGGGCCAGTCGTGGCCACGTTTGATTTGAACCATGCGTCCTGTGTGATTGCATGCTGCCCTGCCCTGATGTGTTTCACCTGGAAGCTACCCTGGACTGGACTCCATCTCTGCCCTGCGACTGCTGTCCATGACCTGGTATCGACCCCAAAGTCCAAGTTGGTGTCGGGCAATTAGATTGTATCTCAACTTGTGATACAAAAGTGTTTCAAACTATCTGGATATATAAAAAATACTTAGCGGCAACAAAAACTTTATCATAAAAACTGCAGATTTCTGAACTTTAGCTTGTGCAAATAAAACCAAAAGAAACTGAATGCTTATTTTTCACTGTACTTAAGTAAATACAGTGGGGATATTTTTTTAATCATAGAAATTAATTCTTAAGTAGGCACATTCAGTAATGGAAGTATCAATACTTTAGTGTCTGTCAACTCAATGATGCTAGTCACTGTGAGGCCAGATTACAAATTGCTAACCCCTACATCACTGTTTGATCCCCAAAACTTCCAATTCATATTTATGTGTGATGTGAGGAAAAATTCAGTTATCTCTTGTTGGGGAAACCTTCAGAATTGACCAAATCAAATTAAAAGTTCAATGATTTTTTTTCCTGTGTGTGTCAAAATAGTCGTTTATAAGCAAATCAAGAGGCCTAATCCTTTAAAAATACTCCAAATTTGACCCCCAACACACTGGAAGGATTAGGAGCAGCTCGACCGACTATTTCACTAAACTCCTGTTTATGGAAGAAGGAGCACATGCTAACATGTTAAAGCATTCCCACACAAACACAGCTACTTACAAATCAGTGAGTCAGACCTATTCATTCAAAATTCCAAAATGTTCCGTGGCAATTTCACAATATCCAATATTATCAGGTAAACTGGAGCTTTTGTGGAACTGTTTTTTGTGAGGTTTTTCTTGACAGTATGAGTTTCAAAAGGAAAATTAACAAAACAAACGGGGAAATTGAAACCAAAACTGGTACTACGCCCTGAGATTTATTTCTGCCCACAGCTATACCTTTTGCCCCCCCCCCCCCACACACACCCCCCCATACACACACACAAACACACACACACACACACACACACACACACACACACACACACACACTGAATAAATCATCTAGCTGTAGGGTTCAAAGACTGCAAAGGGTTATAATGAAATAATGAAGCAGTGTTCACATGAAACATCCCTGGTTTAGTTGTGTAGCTCACCAGGCGAGCAGATCAAATAGCCCCGTCACTGTGGCCTTATTATTTGATCTCGCTCACGTGCACAATTACGAAGACACATGCACATTAAAGGCCGGCTGCCAGGGAGCTGTGCGCACATACGTAATGAACCCCGACATGCACACACGCACACACGCACACACGGAGTGCAGATGAATAGGAAGCGGGGCTTTTGACAATCAGTAGTCAATTATGGTGCAGCAGGAAAAGAAAGCGAGTGATTTCACCTTGTGATTTGCCACCATAGGATATGCGGGTGGGTGGTTAGCCTTTGATGGCGCCGACCACAGCTGTGATTACGAGCCTTTTTTTTTTTTTTTTTTTTTTTTTGCAAACTTTCAGTCGTGCATTGTTTGGGTTTTTTTGTTCAAGGAAATCATATGTCCCATTTTTTGGGCAATTCTGCAGCTAAAGTTAGTCTCCCAGTCAGATTGTTGTTGTTTCCTTGTGTCCCACCAGCCAGTTAATGACCTGCAGCCACTGCTAATGTCCACACATCCATTATGCTCCTGACTGGTCAAGATGCAATTTCTTTGTCGGGGTTAACTCGCGTTGTGTGCACATGCTGATGAGAAGGAGATGGTGGTGTTCCAACGCACCCCTGAGGACTGAGATGAGACATGAGGTTGGGATTTATGCATGCGCCTCATGCAGGTTGTAACATGCCATCACATTTGAAAAGTCGGATCTCTTTTGTCCTTTTACCATTCTCCCACATTGCTGTGCTTCAGACCATCCCTGCTGGCGTCGACTGAAGGCTGGGTAAAACCTAGAACATGTTGCCAGGCCATCGCCACGGCAACAAAAAGTGACACCCTGAGGACAACTGGAGTCAAGAAAGGGGGTTCATATATACTTTTGTTGGAAAGCAGGAGGTAGCTAAAGAACCAGGAACAAACCAGACACAGGGAGAACATGCAAACTCGTCCGGTTCACCCAGCCGCGAACTCGGAGGTTTTCAGCTGTGAGGCGAGGCGAAAACAACTCCACCAGTCGTCAGAGTAATCAAGGACATATCTGGGACACAAACAAGATTATCAGAAGGGGGTGGTGCTGCCGGATCAATATCATGTGCACACCATGGTGATTAACGTGGTGTGTTTCAGTGCAACACGCAGTGTGCGCATTGATCGGACAAGCAATTTCCTAACGGGAAGTTTCACATACACACATGATTGAACACTTTGAACTGCTTGTCTCTCTGGAACTGATACTGAGGCTGAGCTTGGATTTACATTGCACAGCGAGTTTAGCAGTTTCTCTACATGCCACTCAGGAGGCTGAAAAGACACTGTTGGTCCTGATATCGGCTCTGTTCTCCATAGGACTCCATATGAATAACATGTTGCCGCACTTGTTGCTGCAGACATCGTCCTCTTGGAAGTTGCTTTCAGACGTTTCAGACATTTATGCGAAATTAGATTTGGATAAATTGTTGATACTTTCTTTGCAGATTCAGCAGAGAAAGTATAATCAACACTCATTTATATCCTTTCAAACTGGTGTTTTTTGGAGAGCAACATCTTTAGGCTTTTCAAGGATAAATTTCATTTGAAAACATACACAATTTCCACCAATATAAGAAAAGATATAAGAAAACTAATTACATACAAAGACAGCAAGGTATATATCGGTGTTGTGATCATCTACAGTAAAGCATCAAATGTAATATTGTGTGTCCAAGTAGTTTTGTTGTACTGAGCCATCCAAAATGGAGCCCAGTCGCGCACACAAAAAATACAAATTGGTTAGTGACAGGGAACAACGATGCACTGTGGCCACCCGCTGCTTCCAGTACGTGTGGTTAAGGTTAACAAACAAAAGGCCTGGTTAAATTAAAGCCATACAGTAAAACTTCTTGGGTTGGGATCACAGACTCCACACTGTGGTTCACTTTCTGCCCATTGATCGGGTTTCGACAATTTACCTGATCAGGTAAATCACCTGCAAATGAGCAGACTGAGCAGCAGCAGGGATGGCAACTGTCTGCTCTCAAAAACGGACTGAACAAATCCACAAACTGCCTTCAAGCGCATTTGGAATAATTGCATTTCAATTGTTTTTGTGGAGTGATTATCATTTTACTTCGGATAGATTACCATTCACTCCATAGCCAAAGATAGCTGCAGTAATAAACTGACACAGGTCAAAACCTGGGTCTGGGCCTCTATAAGCTCAAGATTAAATCGCTCACACTCACAAAGCCATTTATGTGAAATTTCGCAACTGAGAAAAACCTTAAAGTGTTTTTTTTTTTTTCCTTCTTCATTTTGATAGCCGCTTTTGCAATTGGAAGTCAAATGCGGAATGGAAAAATCAATACCGCGGGATTCGGTGAACTTACAGTTCAACAGCTGGTGTGCAAATGTTACCACCGAAGGCATTTCACATGCAGCGGTTCAGCAAGCGATGTAATGAAAAGCCTACAGGCTCTTAAACGCACATGAGGACCATTGACCTTCTGGTGAGCTGGAAAGCGCAGCACTTAGCTGAATCTATTTAAAAGGCCGGCAGTTCAGAAGGGCCGTTCACCTCTTTTCAGTGGACCGATGCCTAGCCCAGAGTTGGCCTGGAAAAGGTAACAAAAAAACAGGAGAAAAAAAAGGAGAAAAAAGTTGCAGTCATCCCACACATCGATCTTTGATCAGCTAACAGGGAAGCAGCCAAACAAATATCAGGAGGTTGCAATAGACGGCTCCCTATTCCTCTGCTTGACAAGACGTGTAATTAATGATAACACTGATTAATTGGATGGTCGATGTGTTTTTTGGGCGTTTGATGAACATGTGAGCCAAATGAGAGACAGTGATGGCACATATCAGGCAGCAAGCCAAACAGGAAGTAGACAATAGGCTTCCTCTTCCTCCTCATGCAGAGCCAAAGAGTGGCCTTTGAACAGCAGTGCCTTCGGGGCTGGTTGCAGGTTGAACCATCGATGCAGCCCTGAAATGGACAGACTGTGAAGGATGCTCATCTTTACTACTAAAAGTGTGTCCTCGTCCCTGTCTCAGCCTGACTGTTCTCAAATCTACCTGTTTCAGTGAATTTCGTTTAGTTAAAGCATCTGTTACCAGATACGATTTCAGCAGGCCGCTGATTGGTCAGAGAGCAGTTGTAACTGCGCTTTATTCACAGGTCGAATCCCAATTTTTAATTTTTTTTTTCTCTGTTCACAAGGTAAAACAACAACCAGCCTGTACACTGCCATGTTGGAAACAAGTAAATGGCATTTCTGTGGCTTTCTTAGTGTGTGGCCCTTTAAGAGATTTTGCTGTGCAACACGTTGAAGCAGGGAAGGTGGAACAAGAGTCTTGGTATGAATGTGCAGGGGCTCTCTCAAAGACATATATATATATACATATATATATATATATATTGAAGTAAGTAATGCTTTTTGTTCGTTTAGAGGCCGCTGAGCAACACAAAAGACTGCTGTGCTATTACTTACCATATGCCCACTCTGTCAGTGGACCTGCAGTGGTAAAAAAAAAAACATCTCGTGAAAAGGATCAAAATCAAAGACCTCCCATTCAAATAAAATCAGTATAACCCCTCCCTACGATGTTGTACATCTTGACGACAATTCCAAGCAGACAGGCAAGATGTTTCAGTGCTAACCTGGTTATTTTCTGGTTATTTGCTTATTTACATCGTTTTGCACACAAGTTCAAGGCAATAAAGTTAGAAGTTAGATGAAAGATGTCCAACGTGTCTTCGAAACCCGTTTCTAGAGTTTAGTGACCCGGTGGATTTTTCTGTTGAAAGATACTACGAGATCGGCTGTGACCATCAGGTTGGCTGTGACGTGTGAAATCAGGACCTGTTGGTTTTAAATGATCCAAAAGTGTGTCAGGAGAAATCTTGCTCCACCTCGAGCCCAACAAGGCAGGAAGAATCCACTGCCAGGCTGAACAGTGACAACTTTGCTACAGTCCATCACCAAAGCCAACCTCGGACTTCTACGCTGATGTCAACAAGACGTCTTCACCCAGAAAAAAACAAAACACTGGTTTCTGGACAGTTTCTGGGGCTGTGAATGAGTTTTCACCAATCGGCTTAGAAACACCGGGATCAACAAACTGTTCCTCGCCCCGTCTTCAAGGCTTGATTCAAAACACGTGGAGTCATGGCGGCCATGTTTACACCAGTAACAGTTCTGTGTACTTGCTTTATTGTTTGTTTAAACTCTCTGATGGCCTTTCACGTTTTTATGAAACACTTTGCTGACAACACTCGTGAAATTTGCCACGTGGATGCTCAGTCCCCCGCAGGAGAGCTATTCCAAATTCAAAGTGTAGCTCTGCCACGGTGGTGATCCCTCATCTCATCTGACTCCAGCTCAGTGTCATCATTTTGTGTGTGTGTGTGTGTGTGTGTGTGTGTGTGTGTGTGTGTGTGTGTGTGTGTGTGTGTGTGTGTGTGTG